>QANY01013442.1:207766-687898 GCA_003255025.1 Datisca glomerata | reverse complement strand
GACTGTAAAGAATGCACAATCAAACTTGGAAATGGAAATTCAAATGGAAATGCTCTGCTTCATGTGCCAGAACTAATTAACACAAACCCTATACATTACAAAATCAAGCTATTAAATTGAATACTATTGTGCCAGAGGTGCTGATTCCAGACTAACTATAGAAATATTAAGCTTCTAAACAAGCATGGTGAACAGAAAAAGTAGCAAGTAAGCTAAGACAAACTCACACCACCCATAGAAGTTTACATAGAGCAATACAAGAGAGTGATCTAAAAGACAAATTTAACCCAGAATCACGAACCAACAAGAAACACCAGAGACGTTCTAAAGTTGATCTAAAACAACAGAGTGATCTAGTACTGAACTATGTTTTTTTTAATTTTATTTCAAAACATGGTTGATTTCAATAATTAGAATTCAAATAAAGATCCACTTGCCAATTTCAGGCACTAAGAAATAAACAATTAAACTATGTATTGATGGACAAGAAAATCTAAATAAATGGCGCAAAAAACCTCTGCGTTTTCTTCTACAGAGAGCTTGATTCAAAGAATAGAAATGAGAAAAGTACCAAACTTTTTAATCATTCCAACATATTCCATGCAGTTGCAATGAGAAAATGACTTATAATCATGCCCAAAATCCATTGTCGACCAATCGAACGATCATCGCCGCTTAGATTCTCTCTCGGTTCAAGTCCAAGTGCCGTCATTGGACTTGAAAAGCTTACATTGCATACAGTCAAGCTGCAGCATTAAAAAAACCCTTTAATTGAGTAATTGAGAATCTGATATACTTTGTTCTAAAATAGAAAATGACAAGTATGGTGGAAATTCCACCATAATCGTGAACCAGTGATGAACTCCAGTGAACCCTTCTCTTCCGAAACCCTATTTCGCCCCCTCCCTCGCCCAAACTTGTTCAGCTTGTTGATGGGTGTGTAACAATTCTGCATCTTTCACTTTTTATTACCAAGAATAAAAAGTCCTCCCATTCAGAGGAAAGCCCACAAAGAGATATAGTTGGAGAGAAGCAATTTGGATGTTTCGGCCCTTTTCCAATTTCGCCCGTTCCGGGTGAAATTCCACCACGTTCTGTCTGAAACATACCAAAATTGAGGCCGGAAAATTAGACTCCATATCGTTTTGGTTCCTCACAGGAACCGGAATGTTCCGGCCCGAATGGCCGGAACGGAACGGTTTTGCTCATGTTCAGTTTATGAGATAGAATATCTTTACAGCAGATTTTGATTGACAGAATCATTTGGTTCTTCTACGACAATTCAGTTACTGAAACAACTATGAGAATTGATGTAGTTCTAAGTACATGAGAGAGAAAAATAAGAAGATAATATTATTTCTTGATTCAAACATGCATTTGAATTTCGATCGAGGAGGAAATGCTGTTAAGGGCGCTCGAATTTTTAATACATACCCAAAAGGAAGTGTGTTAGGTATCAAGTATAGGAGAACACGTGGTATAAGAATGAAGTTCATAACCAAGGAAATGACGTAAAAGAAATAGAAAAGAACAAAGAAAACAAGAAAACAAGAAGGGTTTATAGTGCCCAGAGACGCATCGTTTTCCGGAACACTATTAAAAGGGCTTTTACAGTAGTTTTTATCCTCTATAAAAGTAGTTTTTCTTATGGTGTAAAGGTGCATAACCCCTTCCAAGACCTCTTCTGTCATGGAAACAACGATATAATTGGTTAAACCTTTCATGATAGTTTTATTTTTTACATTTTACTTGTCAATTCTACTTTCAAGGCTAATCAAAAGAGCATGTACCTCTTCTATAGACAATAAATCTAATCTTTCTTTTACTATTTGTCCAGCAATAACCAAACTATCTACAAGACGTCTCAACTTGTCATAATAGTCTGTAATTATTAAACCTTTTTTTTTCTTGATTGAATGAAGTTGTGCCTTAATTTGCAACATCTTGGCCTTCAATTAATTTTGAAATATCCTTTTGAGTGCTTTCCACAGCTGACTTGAAGTACTGTAGTGTAAAATAGAAACAAGAATCCTCTCTGCCAAAGAAGGTATGATCCAGCTTAGAAGGAGTTGATAATTCATGATCCATTAAATGTATTCAAGATTTACAATTTCATTTTTAAGTCTTTGTAAAGGTGCCTAAAAATGAAACATCCAATCTATGACCTATAATAACTGGTAAAATTTGTGCATTCCATAGAAAGTAAATTCTGTGTCAAGCTTTATTGGCAAAGTTGAACTTAGAGAGTTTGAGAAATGATTACCTGAATTGCTTGAGTTTGCCTTAGAATTTCATCTTATTGCTCCGATATCAAGAAAATATCTAAGAAAGAATGGAAACAAGTTGGTTTGTCAAGTGTGTAATAGTCAAGTGTGTAATAAGATGGGAGACTCGACTGTAATGTGTTCCTATACGCGTGATAGAAACTATCAAGGATTTAACAATGGACAAATTGGAAATGGACAGAATAATTATGCGAATCCCACTACTTTCTTTCTCCGACATTTTCTTGGTATTAGAGCAAGAAGGCGAAGGTCTATGGTAACCTCAAGCATTTCACATATTCCTTTCTTGAATTCTTTCAGTTCAACTTCGCCAGTAAGGTTTGGCTGAGAAAATTACTTTATGTCGAATGGAGAGATTGTATCAGCTATAATAAGTCATAGATTGAATTATTTCATTCTTTGGATCAGTCACTACACCTTTACAAAGTCTTGAAAAAGAAACTGTAAATCCTTATTACATTAAATGGATCAGGAATGATCAACTTTTATTAAGCTGGATAAGATCCTCTGTGAGAGAGAGAATTTTATTTTTATTTTACATTATAATACTTCGAGTCAGTTGTGGAAACACTCTAAAGGATATTTGAAAATCAATCGAAGCCAAAGATGTTGCAAATCAAGGCATAAGAATAATTAGAAATCAATCAAAGCCCTGTTGCAAATTAAGGCACAACTTTAGCCAATCCAGAAAGGGAGTTTAATAATTGCATACTATTTGTGACAAGTTGAGAAGTCTTACAGTTAATATGATTGCAGCTGGACAACCGATAAGTGAATTGTTCTCTACATACTAAACGGATAAGGAGGAGAATTTGACCCAGTAATAGTCAATGAAAAAATAAGATCAAATTTGATGTCTTTAGAAGAGGTACAAGCTCTGTTGATGAGCCATAAATGTAGGATTGACAGGTTAAATGTAGAAAGTAAAGCTATCATGGAAGCTTCAGCAAATTATGTAGCGAATACCACAGGAAAGAAAGGAAACAATAAAATTTTTGGAAGAATTGATAACTTTGTGGTAGAGATAGTAAATTTTTTGGTTTCAAAGGTGATTTCATTTCCATGGTGGAAGAGGAGTCATGGGAGAGGTCATGGCAGCATACTGTCTTGTCAAATGTGTAATAAGATATGACATTCAACTGCTATGTGTTCCTATGAACCTAATTGAGAGTGGTTCACCTCATGACCTCACGCAAGCCGAATCGCCTGTGCGTAAAATCATCTTCGAGAGTGAAAGTCACCTGTAGAGAGAGAGAGAGCTTAGAGAGAGAGAGAGAGTTGAGAGAGAGGGATCTAAGAGCCAAAGATGTCGAAGAGAGAAAGCTGAGGCCTAGAAATGTCAAAGAGTGTGAAGATATAAAAGAAATACTTACAAAAGTAGTAAAGGAGAAGGGCAACAACTCAAGAAAAGTTCTTTATATTAACGAAAATGGTTTTCTTTACAATACCTAGAAGAGTTCTACAATGCATACATAAAATGCTAGGTTAAAAAGAAAAAGAATCAAAACCGTTGGGAATAAAATCATCTTCAACTCCATTGAGAAATGCATTATTGATATCTAATTGTTTCACTAGCCAGTTAAAAGTGAGAGCAAGAGTATTGTCCTGATAGTGTTGTGTTTAACCACAGGGTTGAACGTTTCATTGTAATATATGTAAGGGGTTTGGTGAAACCCCTTGGCAACTAATCTGGCCTTTATCCGTTCAACTGAACCATCTGCATTTAACTTCAATTTGTATACCCATTTATTACCAATAAGGTTCATAGAAGGAGAAGCAAGGACAAGAACCCATATGCCATTCGTAATAAGAGCATCATACTCCTCCTACGTCGCTTGTTTCCTGAGAGGATCCAGAAAGGCTTGCTTGGTGGAAACTGGTTCTTCTAAAAGGAGTAAGGATGGAAGAGGATGGTTGGTGCTAAGATAAAGCTTAGGTTTGAGGGAGCAAGTCTTGGTTCTAGTGATCATTGGGTGTTGTGATAAGAGAGGATTGGGAACAAGGTTAGAGGAAGTAGGTATAAACTGGCTAGGCTGAGGAACCTCAATTGTGATAAGTATAAAGAGAGCATGCATTATGTTAGGATACCTAGAGGTCTCAGGATGAGAGCAAGCAGTATAAATAGGTATACCAGACGTAAAAACAGGAATCGGAGGTGGATGAGAGAGACTTACATCAGTAGTTGCTGAAGGAGGAGCCCTCTATGGAGGAGTACCTAAAACAGTAGAAGAGATATCTTGTCCTGCACTTGGCAAAGGTAACAATGGAAGTGAAACAATGGAAGTAGAGTGATAAAGTGAGCGATGCATGTTTGGAGTGAATGATGTTTGAAATGAGAATGGGAACTCAGATTCATTAAATAAAGCATGCCTAGATATATAGAGCCTCTTTGAACTACGAAGACATTTGTAGCCCGTATGAATAGGTGAGTACCCTAAAAACACACAAAGAGAGGACCTAAATTGAAGTTTGTGGGAGTTATAAGGCCTGAGATATGGATAACAGGATGTACCAAACACTTTTAAATGCTTGTAATCAGGGGGATGCTTGAACAGAACCTCAAAGGGAGGTTTATTAGAGAGAGTGGGGGTGAAAAGTCTGTTCATGAGATAGGTGGAACATTGGAAAGCATCCCACTAGAACTTGAGAAGAAGAGAGGCCTGAGCTAGGAAAGTGAGTCATGTCTCAGTAATGTGCAAGTGTTTCCTCTCTGCATTCCCATTTTTTTCATGGGCGTAGGAGCATGGATGTCTAACTAGGATTCCTTGAGATTGCAAGAAGGGTCTAAAAGGTCGATACTCCCCTCCCCAGTCAGTTTGAACCATTTTAATAGGGAGATTGAATTGTTTCTCTGCCATTTTATGAAACAGAATAAAGGTGGCCAGGGCTTGAGATTTGAGTTTGAAAGGATAAATCCAAGTGAATTTTCTAAAAGCATCTATGAAATGTATGTAATGATTAAATCCTTCACTAGATGTTGTAGCAACAGGTCCCCAAATGTCAGTATAAACTAGTTCTAGTGGTTATGTTATATTAGTATTGGAGATAGGAAAAGGTAAGGAATGTTTTTTTTTCCTGATTTGCATGCATCACATAAGAACTATTTAGAGGTGGATAAATGGGTGTTCAAATGATTTGAGACAAGACTATGAACCTTGAGGGAGGGGTGTCCTAGTCTTATATGCACAGTTTGATAGATAAAGTAACAGGTAAAGTAGTAAGAGATATAATTGATGAAGCTGTTGTTGTATTCGTTGAATTTGCAACAGACTTACATTTCTTGGAATTCAAACACACCCTAGGACTATCACTAGTGAAATACAAATTATTTATGGACCTAGTGACACTGGGACTGAGAGAAACATAATATATTGAAGGAAATTGAGATGCGGAAATGCAAGCTAAAATATAAATCTTCTTGTTAGCAGGTATCCTCAGCTGGTAGAGCCCATTTTTAAGCATCCCTAGAAGAAGAACTCTCCAGTTTTCTTGGCCTTCACAAGATAAAACATGTCATGAAATGCAATATAGACATTGTTATCTCTAGTTAGTTTTGAAACACTGACAAGGTTTTTTGTAATGTTGGGAGCACATAAGACATTTTTAAGGTGAAGAGGTATGTGATTAGTTGCTAGCATAGAGGAACCTACATGAGTAATGGGAAGAAGAGTACGATTACCAACAGCAAGCCTATCTAGACCTGTATACTCAGAAGTAATGCTTAAGTTCCTGAAATATGAAGTTACATGACTATTTGCCCCACTGTCTACATACCAAGATCAATCTACAATTGACTCTGGTCTAGTAGTGCATGCAGCTGGTTGAGCATGGAAATTGGGCTGTAGGGAACTCTAATGTTGTTGGAAATTGAGATTGGAATTTCTATCAAACTTGTAGTAACATACATTAGCTCCATGACTTGGTTTACCACAAACTTGGCAAATGAGTCGGGTTCCATATCTGCCAAACCTTCCCCCTCTTCTTCATCCTCTGTTATTGAAAGATCTTGCTCCATTGCTTGAGAAGTTATGATTCATGTTTGCATTTCCTGAGTAATTTTGTGAGTTGTGTGACTGACCATTGTTTCCTCCTTTCTTCCCAAAATGAGTTGAAGTTGCCAAATTAGTTGTTTCCTTGAGAGTTGCAAAATGTGTAGCTTGAAATTTTTCTAGCCTGTTTTCATGGTTCATTAGGAGGGATTGAACATCTTCAAGACTCATGCTAGTAGCCCTTGCATTGATAATCACCACAACCGAGTCATATTCCAATCCTAACCCTTCAAATATGTGTAGGATTAAATATTCTTCCTGGATAAGTTGTCCAGCAGCGGCAAGGGAATCAACAATTGATCGAACATAGTCATAATAATCACTTATGGCCTTTATGTCTTTAGTAGCTTCTTGCAGTTTTACTTTTAGATGCATCAATCTAGCATTTGGTGAGCTTGCAAAATTTCTTTCTAGTGAGTTCCAAACCTCACTAGAGGTTCTGTAGTTGATAACAGAACCAAGCACTCCTTCTGTCATGGAGGCTCTCAGCCAACTCAAAAGAAGTTGGTCACACCTCAGCCAAGTCTTGTATAATGGGTTTATTCCTTCATTTTCAGTGAATTTTGGTGGACAGATGCTATCTCCAAACAAAAACTCATCCAGTCTATGTCTAACAACGGCTGGGATAACTTGGGATTTCCATAATAGGACGTTACTCCTTTCTAACTTGATTGACAGAGAAGAATTGAAGAAACTGGAGAGTTGGTTACCTCCTGAAACTGGGTTTTCTATTTTTTAGTTGCTGCATTTGCTAAAATTGTAGGTGGATTGGGATTTGTAGTGTTTGTTGGAGGATTTGTTGTTGTTGTATTGTTGCTTGCATCTGAAGTGTTACTCATAACTTTCATCGTAAGGCTTTGATACCATAAAATAAATACTTATAAAAGTAGTAGAGGAGAAGGGCAACAACTTGAGAAAAGTTCTTTGCATTAATGAAATTGGTTTTCTTTACGGTACCCAGAAGGATTCTACAATGCATACATAAGATGCTAGGTTAAAAAGCAATGAAGAAGAATCAAAACCGTTGGGAATAAATTCATCCTCAACCAATCACAGTGTACAAGAACAATATTCTCACTTAACCCACTTTATCATTTTGTAAGGAGAAACCCGTTGAGAAGAGAGAGAAGATAATCAAATGGCACCAATGAAGAGGAGCAACAAAGCAACTGACATGGAGAGAAGCTTAAGCTAACATGGAGAGAAGCTTGAGTCCTAATAAGATATATCTGAGAGTTTCGCTCAGTACTTAAATTTTGATAGAGTCGTGTTTTAATTTGCAAAAAATTACCCTGGGTGCTTGTGAATTTTTTTTTACCTCTTTTATAGCACTTTATATAAAACGTTGTAGTTCAATGTTGTAGAAGCACTGAATTGTAGTAGTGGAAAGAGATTGAAAATGGAGGAATATGATGTATTATTACTAAATTACGTAATCAAACATCATAACCCTTCAATACGTGTGAAGCCCTCTGGTTATAGATTATAGACACTTCTATTAATTTAATAGAGAAGATACATATTATTTAAGTTTAAATTAGCTTTTTCTGGCACACCTAAACTTAGCTTCTTTTGAATCTATGTTCTACGGTTTGAGAAATCAAAAATGGTTCTTCATAAATGTTTTGATGGTTTAGTTTAGTTCGATTTCTTGTGAAAAATCAAACCGAATCAAAGTTTCAGTTCGACAATATTATCCAACCGAATCGAATCAAACTACAAAGTTTAGGTTTGGTTTGGTTCGACAATAGTAATAAAATATAAAAAAAATTAAAAATTTTCAAAGGACATTAATGAAAAAAAAAATATGAAACTAAAGTTTTGTTTCGGTTTGGTTGGATGTGAAATTAATTATATATAAAAAAATTGAACTTTCGATTTGAAAACTACTAAAATTTCAAATCAAAACTTCGATTCTTTAATTTCGGCGTACTGAACCGAACCGAAAATACCAAAGATTTGATCGAATTGGTCATTTTCAGTTCGGTTCAGTTAGTTCGGTGCGAAAATTTTCACCATAGTTCTTTAGTTTAAATTTTGTGAATTCCCCCATCACTATGAGTATAACAAATATATTTTTATGCTGGGTTAATTACACTCGTGTACCCAAGGTATATAGCATTTAGTTTGTACCCCGACGAAAATATAAACACATGTACCCCAGGTTAATTCTTCACCTCCTCTATTTTTTTCGATTGAATTTCTTTTCAAGTCCTCCAACAAAATACCCATTTTTCCTCATCGATATTTTTTCAAGCCTTCCAATAAAATATCTATTTTTCACCTAAATACTCATTTTTTTATCATTAAAATTTTTTTTATTAGAGGAATTGAAAAAGATAGAGAAGAATGAAGATGGTGTTGAAGAGGTAACATTGATAGAGGGGATAAAGTTATATTTGTTGTTTTCATTTTAGATAAAGAGGAGAGAGAAAGAGAGTTGGTGAAGAAAGAAAGTAAAGAAAGGTTGAAGAATGATTTGATATTTGATTAGATTGTTGTAAAACGGGTATAAGGAGAAGAATTGGAGAAAATTTTAGTGTATGGTGGATCATGAGTATAAATCAGCCAAAATTAATATAAATGTATCTTTTAATAAATCAAATTTTCTAGGGGTGTGCTTTAGAAAAAAAAAACCCCCCAAAACTCAACACTTCACACTTGAGATTTCCGCAGTAGGTTAAGCCCTCACAACCATATCTTAGAGGTCGTGGGTTCGAGTCATATTTCTTTATTTTACTAAAATTTGTAATGTAAATTTGAGAAAAAATAATAATAACCATATCACATCAAGTCCTGCTGACTGTTTCAGTCCCCTATGGAATTTACTCAAATCATTGATAAAGTACGAAAAGTCAAAAAACTAAAAAAAATGGTTTCTTTTACAAAAATCAACCCCTACACTATTTTTTGCTTATCCCGGACCTTGGCCCACTTTTCCTTCACTCTTCACTTTTTTCCTCATTGTCTTCTTACAAGCCGTCCAATCAAATCTTATTGTCTACTCACTTAACACTCAAAACCTCCATACCCACCCCATTTCTCCTTCTTCATTTTTCATTTTTTCTATTTCTTCATTTTCCTCTTCATTTTTTTCTTCGTCTTCTTCCTTCTTCTTGCAACAACAAAAGATTATTATTTCTTTTTTCTGGTACAGGTATACATTTTGTTTTCTTCTTTCTGGAAACCTTGAATTTTCATAGGTTTTTCATGTTCATGAGTTTTCAGGAAATATTTATTTATTTTCTTCTTTCTGGAACAGGTATACGTTTTATTTTCTTCTTTCTGAAAAGCTTGAATTTTCATGGATTTTTCATGTTCATGATTTTCTGGAATGTTGTTTGAAGTTCATTTATTGTACAGGTTCCCTACAAGATAATAGTGTAGTGTAAACAAAGTCTACACGAGTATTACACGAGCCTCAAGTAATCATCGTGTAGACTACATGCAGGGTACACGATCTTTGTGTAGACCTCTTATACACTACACAATCATTATGTACTACAACAGGAACTTCTTCAACAGTTCAAGAGCATTGTGTAGCATCTATTACACTACACGAAGACTACGCGATCATCATGTAATGTACAGGATGACCACATGATGATTGTGTACTCCTCATGAACACTACACGATCCTCGTGTACACTACATGATTACCGTGTAGTCCTCATGTACATTGCACGATTATACTACACAATAATCATGTAGTCATCGTGTAGGACCTATTACAGTACACGAGGTCTATATGATCACCGTGTAGTGCACACTACACGATACTCATGAATGCCTCGTGGACATTACACGATGACTACATGATGCCCGTGAAAGTCTCATGTACACTACAAGATGGTTACATGATCATCGTGTAATATTCCATTTCATTATGTACTTTTCTTGTATTGACTTCCTTCATTGATGTATATATAGATATGTCTGAAGTTTGAATTTTTGTAATCTATGATGGAGATTGGGTGAAAAATGGTACAACATGGTCTTTTAATGAAGAGTAACAAATTATTGAAGATATCAACTAACTGCATTTACCATAAGCTATTGGGTATGTTGTATGAAAAACTCCAAATAGACTCCTCAAAGTATGATATGTCCATCAAATTTCTTTATAGAAGTCATGTCTCTTTCCTTCCTACTGAAATTTTAAAAGATAGAGATTTACGATTCTTTGTTAAGGAGAGTGGATCAGAATCACTTCGAACCCCATTATTTGTAAATACCAAGCCTAATTTTTTTCCATTTCAAAGTTCAGTTCCTCAAACCACAATGTCACAACAACCTCGGGTTCCTGAAACTACAGTGTTTTATCAAAGTTGGGTTCCTGAAACACAAATGTCGTTACAACTTCTACATGAAGGAATTCTTCGCTTTGAGAGTAATATCATTTTGAAAGGAACTATCATTATGATGATTTTTTTGTCATGACGAGAATGATGTTTTCGAGGATGAGAATGTTGATTGTGATGGTGATGATGATGGTGATTTTGATCAGGAGGCGTATGATGCTGCAACCCGTGAAGATGACCATGATGAATCCATCAGTGAAGACAGCCATACAGCAATTCCGGACTTGAATACTAGTCGTGAACCCAAAACCACTTGTTCATTGCCATCTCAACATGACTTGAATGAATAACTTCCTAGGTTCAGTGAGCAACGGGATGATTTGAATCAGTTTGTAACAGACACAATAAATATGGAAGATTTGTATAGTGATAAAGTCGAGCTGCTTAAGGTTGCTCGTATGATGGTCATCCGCAGAAATTTTGAGTTTCGGATCTTCAAGTTAAACCAGTCAATATTGGTACTTGTATGTGTTGAGGAAACATCACAAATGAGGTTACGGGTCATGGAATTGAAAAATTGTACATACTTCAAAGTTACAAAGTTCATCAATACACATAGATGGACATTTGAAGTATTAAGACATGAACACCATCAGGCTATCTTTTCATTGATTAGTCATTCTATAAGGTCCACATACACGGGTGACGGACGTATATATAGGCCAAAAAATATAATTGAAGATGTTCGGCTTGATTTCGATGTCAACATAAGTTACCATAAGGCTTGGAGGGCTATGGAATATGCTTTAGAATTAGCTCGAGGGTCGCCTGAAGACAACTATAGGATGCTCCTAGCATACTCTCACACGTTAGAATAAGAAAAACCATGTACTTATTTTTTATTTTGTCATCATAATGTCTACACGAGTATTACATGAGCCTCATATATACTACAGGATGGGTACACTGACCACGTGTATTCATCGTGTAGTCTACACGATGGGTACACTAACATCGTGTAATCATCGTATAGTCTACACGATGGGTATACGGATCTCGTGTAGTCATCTTGTACACAATTTTACCATCATAACATCTACACGAGTACTACACTGAGCTCGTGTATTCATCGTGTAACATCGTGTATACTACACGATGGGTACACTGACCTCGTGTATTTTACCCAATGGTACACGCACCTCGTGTACACATCATGTACACTATTTTTTCATCATAATGTCTACACGATGCCTACACTGACCTCGTGTAGTCATCGTTTAGTCTATATGATGGTTACACGGACCTCATGTACGCATCATGCACACTATGTACTCTACGGATTTTAATATAGCAATATTAAATTTTTTTAGGGACAACAACACACATAGAGACCGATGAGCAGGATCATTTTTAAAAATTTTCATGACTTTTGGACCTTCTATTCGTGGATTTTTCAGTTGTATACGGCATGTCATTGTTGTTGACGCAACCGCTTTAAAAGCCAAATACAATGGGGTATTATTTGTTGCAACAACAAAATATATCCCATTACATTTGGCATTGCAGATTCAGAAAATAATGATTCATGGGAATGGTTCTTCTGTAAACTTCACGATGTAATTGGTGATTCGAAAGACTTGGTGTTTATATCTGACAGGCATACAAGTATACTAAATGGTGTACATGTTGTCTTTTCTAATGCGCTTCATGGAGCTTGCATCTTCTATATGGGCTAAAATTTCAAATCAATTTATAAAAAGGAAGATGTGATTGCATTGTTTTTAAAGCAGCAAAGGAATACCGTCGATCATAATTTAATTGGCTGATGAATCATTTTGCATATGCATTTCTAGATATCTGACAATACGTGTTGGTGGAAGGAGTGAGAGGTGGACACGTTCCCGTTTTGATGGAAGGCAATACAATATAATGACTACAAACATCACGGAATATTTGAATGGTATTTTGAAGGATGCTAGAAAGCTTCCCATTACATGCCTTATAGAACATATTTGTGACATGTTACAATGGTTGTTCTATGAATGCGAGATGGCAGCATGTCAAGTCACCTCGCAGGTGACAGATTGGGTTGATGCTGGGCTTAAAAAGAAGCATCTTGCATCATGATCATTATCATTGTTTCCTTCTCACATCTTAAGACTTGTACGTGCCGAGAATTTGATCTTGATCAAATTCCATGCAAGCATGTGTTGGCTGCATGTCAGCAATGTAATATTTATGCATACAGTATGTGTTCGAGGTTCTATAAAAATGAGGCTATAGTTGCTACGTATACGGAGACAATGCATAATCTTGGAGATCAAGCAGATTGGGTCATCAACGAGGAGGTTCATGAAAATGTGGTATTGCCACCTATAACAAGGCGAAAAGTGGCAAACCTATGACAGAGAGAATTCCATATAGAGGTGAGGAAGTAGTGAGAAAGAAGTGAAAACGTTGTAGGAAAATTGACCACAACTGAAAAACATGTAGAAATCTAATTCCTCTATCTCAACGGGATGACCAAGCCACTTAAATATAAATAATGATCTTTGTAGACTTAAATTAAGTATTAATATAAAAATATACATGTGCTTGTTACTTAATAATGTCATAAAGTTTAATTAGCCTACATGAAACCTACACGATGCGCGTGAAGTCATCGTGTAGTCTACACGATGCGCGTGAAGTCATCGTGTAGTCTACACGATGCCCGTGAAGTCATCGTGTAGGCTACATAAAGCCTACACGATACCCGTGAAGTCATTGTGTAGGCTACATGATGCTCGTGAAGTCATCGTGTAGGCTACATGAGGACTACATGATGCCCTTGAAGTAAATGTGTTGGCTAGACGAAGACTACAAGATGCTCGTGAAGTCATTGTGTAGGCTACACAAAGTCTACCTGATGCTCGTGAAGTCATCGTGTAGGCTACACGAAGATAACAGATGCTCATGAAGTCATCGTGTAGGCTACACGAAGACTACACGATGCCCATGAAGTCATTGTGTAGGCTACATGAACACTGTACGATGCCCGTGAAGTCATCTTGAAGGTTACATGCACGATGCTCGTGAAGTCATCATGTAGACTACATGAAGACTACACTAAACATATAGTAACCAAAATCATTCAACAACATATAAGAAAATTGGGCATTAAAAGTACAAGTTATAAAAATCCATAAGTCACAGTTTGAGGGTGTATAAAAATAAAAAGTTTGTTAAGAAAAATACATTTACGAATTCTTAAAATCATGAGCTTAAGCATAAAAAATCTATGAAAATCTATAAAATATATCCAAATTATTTCGGTTCAACAATGTCACGTGCAAATAACTCAATTACAATTCGTCTTCGATAAGCTGACATTTTTAGTTAAGTTATTTCTTAGAGGTTCTTGCCATATGCAAGGGCTTCGACAAACTTAAGGGTGAATACTCAACAATCGAACCTACAAAACACATGAAATGAAAAAACATAATCTAATAATATGTATGAAATTTTAAGTGGACTTAAAAAATGTATATTTCCACTCATAAATAAGTGGGATTAACCTCATTTCTATTATCATAAATATTCATCATTTGAGACAGCCTAGGGACAATCTTCATAAAAAGTATCATTGTTTCAATGTACAAGGAGTGTTAATATAGCGTGTTCATGGAGTTATAAATACGAATACATTTGTCATTCAAATCAAGCTCAACCGCAATCCAATGACTTTGGTTCACATTCATTGGATAGATAATCTTATCAAACTGTTCCCAACTCCTAAAATTCATCTGCAAGCCGAAGACCATGTATTAGAGCGAATCATCAATGTCAATATCCTAGCCCGCTAGATCTTGCTCAAACTCCTCCATTCGGCCAGAAATGTTCGCTTGTAATTTCACAGGAAAAATTTTAAATCCCCAATGTCAATAAAAAATGGTCATTAAGACTACATGAAATCTACACAAGGCCTTCCATGTTGCCTCGCGTAGACTACAATGTGTGCTTCATTAAGTTCAAAAATAAATCTTACTTACTTGCATAATCAAATCACCAACACTGATTCTGATATGAGAGTTATGTAGTCTTGCAAATCCCTCCTCATGAGCTCCACATATGCATCGACATGCTACAATGAAATAAAGATTAGTTAAGATATTTATATTTATTTTAAATACCACTTTAAAAAAGATTATAAAGAACTTATTATAAGGTGAAGAGACTAGTTTTTTTAACCAGGTAAGGTCAACGGTGTACAATCTAATGTCTACTTTCTCGTTCCTATACAATGTAATTATAGACTAAAATTAGGTACACGATTTGTTTACTACACGGTGGTTATATGATGTCAGTGTAACCATCGTGTACACTATACAAGGGCTACACGAGGTCAGTGTAATCATCATGCATACTACATGATAGCTACCAATGTCAGTGTAACCATAATGTATACTACACGAAGGCTACACGAGGTCAGTGTAACCATCATGTATACTACACGATGGCTACACCAGGATAGTGTAACCATCATGTATACTACACGAGGTCAATGTCACCCTCCTATATGAGACTAAGAAGTAAAATTACAGAACTTACTTTTGTTGGTCGTCGCCGTGTACGCGCGGTGGAAGCGTGTGGCGCGAGGCCATTTAAAATTAAACGTTTAATAAAAATTTGAATCTTTTAGTAAAATAAAATCGCGCAACGCTACGATAACCAAAAAATATTTTTATTGAAAACTATTTTCAATCAGGCGGGATCCATTATATATTTATATATTAAACCTACAACATACAATGTTAGGATCCATATACCTTTTTTAATCTAAATCAAGCATTCTCGTGAAACCAATTGATTTTTCGTTCTCACAAAATCGTTCTAACGATCAGCAGACTTCGAGATCCACACCAAGATCTTTCAAGTCAATCATCAACGCATTAGGACGTGTGTGAGAACATAGAATATAATGAAGACACTTTTCTGTATCTAGATGTACTCAACACATGAGATCTAGAGATTTTACTAACAATGACTTTTTATTAGACGATTCTCTAAAAGAACATGATGATGATTATTTTAGAGAATTTGATTAACTTTTAACAGTAAATTTTTTTTGATAATTGTGTTATTCTCTAAACTCTTGATTGATGAGTTGATTCTCTAATTCAACTCATTGATTCAACTGATTAAATATCTTATGCCATCATAATAATATCTGTATATTTTTTAGGATAATGGTGTATCGGATATTTTGAGATAATTGAAATAATATTTAATTATCAAATTACTAATAGCAATGGGATTTCACTGCTATTGTGCACAACTGCAGTGCCACATGGCACAACAGTGTGCCGTGTGACAGCATAGTGCCTCATGGCACTGTGGCTCACGACACCACTATGCGGCACTACAGTCTTGCACTCCCACTAATGTAGTACCACGTGGCACTACAGTAGTCCATGTCAATCTCTTATACCCAATTAGTGATTGACACGTGGAAATTAATGCGTATCAAATATTTATTTTAATCAAATTAAATATCTATATATTAGTTAATTTAAGATTAACATATTTGATTATCCCTATCCACTAAATTATCTGTTATTCATAAATAACAGATTNATATATATATATATATATTAATTCCAAAAATTATACAAATATATTTAAATAATTCAATTATTTAATCACACAATAATTATCTCATAATTATGTATTTGTCCCAGAATAAAAATTTCTTTACAAATATGTCCTTTTCTCATGTCCTGAAATATTCACACCCTAGACTGCGTAGTACAGAGGTGACTTGGGGACCATGGACCTATAATCCTAAGTTCTAATAAACCAGATTATTAATTAAATAATCTTATTTATTAATTTCATTATTACTCCACTATAAATATGTAATTACACTCTGAGAGATTACAGATTATATTTATAGAGTATTCTTATGTAATCCACTGATATAATCTTTTCATGTAGATATGTCCTCCAATTATTTGCTCGTCAATTAGAATTGATCAAAATTACCATTTTACCCCTCTAATTACCTCTTAATCCTTAAGTACCATTAATCTACTAGTGACTGGTTAATTTATAGTCTTATTATAAATTTGAGCTCAATAACTATTCAGTTCCAAAATTAACACTTAAGGGAACCAATATACAATCCGTTAAAAAGGCTTGGATTCTCAATCTTGTAAGATCGTGTTCCCAACCATCAATATCACTGAATCTCTAAAGAAAAAGTCACTAGCCTATTTTCCAAACAAACCTTAACGAGTGAATCAAAAGATCTAGTAGGCATGCACAGGAGTTCATGACTACTCATGATTCAGACTGATATACATATTATCATCTAATTGATGTGTATTAAATCTTTATGATAAAGGGCACGTTGATAAATATATTAATTCATATCGGTCCAATCATATATAATCTCATTATATAAAATGCTTTTACTAAAATGTCTATCCACATCAATGATCCGGATCTAGATCACATGCATTCATAATACTTAGTGAACTGTACTAGCAACCATTCATTAAAGATTCATACTTTAATATTTTGCTTACAATTTTATTCATTATCTATGATCTTAATCCTCTCGTACTAATACAAGATCATAGTCTCATTAATGAATATGAAAATTTCAGATATTTATATAAATTATTTAACAATAATTTAAAAGAACAATTATAAGAAAAATGTAATCCTTATTAAATTTCCTATCAAAATGCAATACACATGCTTTGAGGGCATAACCCTCGACAACTTTTCCCTTGGGGAGGTGAACCGTGCTTTTAAACAGGCTTCATCCTCTGAAGATACATCACCATATGGTTGAAAAGGTTTCCAATCCGTTTTGGCAACGATATTCTCATAAGTCTTTTCCTTCGTTGCTTCTTCTTTTCAACTTGTTCGGTTTCCTAAGTATGTGACTCTAGTACCTGATATCTCATTATCTTCCCATTACCGAGTTCACCAAGGCAGGTGAGCACGACTTCTTCTTCATCGTTAGACTGCTTCATTGACCGAACTGAATTTATCAATGCAGATATTATTTATACAACCGTTTCTTCTTCTTCTTATTCTTCTTTTATTTTTTTTATTTCTTCCTCTTTCTTTCTTCTAATTTTTATTTTATTCACCTTTTTCCCTAATTTTTCTTATTCTTTGTATATTTCTTTTTCTTCTGTTTTTTCTTCTTCTTATTTTTTTGTTTTTTCTTCTTTTTCTTTTTCTTTTTCTATTTTTATTCTATTTGTTCTTTTTTTCTTTTTTCTCTTCTATTTTTTTTCTCTTCTATTTCTTCTTTCTCTTTTATAACTTCTTTCTTTTTTTCATCTTCCTTATTTTTACCTTCCTCCTCCTTAATACCTTCTTTATCTTCTTCTTCTTCTCTTCCTTCTTTTTCTTGTTCTTCTTTCTTACATTCTTTTTCTTCTTTCTCTTCTTCTTTTTCATCATTTCCTTCTACATTCTCTTCTTCTCTTTCTTCTTCTTTCTCTTCTTCTTTTTCTATTACCTTTTCATCTTTTTCTTCTAGCTTCTCTTCTTCTTTTTCATCTTTTTCTTCTACCTTCTCTTCTTCTTTTTCTTCTTCTTTTTCATCTTTTTCTTCTTGTTCCTTCTCTTCTTCTTCTTCCTTCTCTACCATCTCTTCTTCTTTTTCATCTTTTTCTCCTTCTTCATTCTCTTTCTCTTCCTTCTCAGTCTGCGTCTCCTCGCCGTCACTAGCCATCATCATGACAAATCGAGGACAGAATAAGTAATCATCTGGCCTCGATATTACCACATGATCCATCAAAATTTTAATTTGAAAAATTACAAAGGAAATGTCTGATTGCGTGGACATAATCTTCTTGTCCATTGAAGTGATTTTTTGGTCCATTCCAATCTGACATTTCCTCACCCAATTTTCATGTCAATTGAACTTCTTGGACACAATCTTCTTCTCCTATGTTTTCTCAATGGCCTCCTCAGACCTCTTACTCCTCTTATTCTTCTCATTTTCCTTTTCAATGGCTTCCTCAGACCTGTTCCTCATTTTCTTCTTCTCATCTTCCTTTTCAATGGCCTCATCATCCTCATTAGCTTCCTCTTCTACTAGAAAAGATGACTGAGGAGGCTCCGACTAAAAAACATGTAATATTAAGAAGATAAATCAGAAAATGGAGACTACACGATTGGTACGCGGACCTCGTGTAGTCACCTTGTAGACTACATGATCGGTTACACTAACCTCGTGTAGTCTTCGTGTAGACTACACAATCGGTTATACAGTATGGTCCTCGTGTAGTCATCGTGTAGACTATTCAATCGGTTACATGGACCTCGAGTATCCCTTGTGTAGACTACATGATGGTTATACAGACCTCGTGTAATCTACACTATGGTCACACTGATCTGCATGATGGCTACCCGAGATCCGTTAACCATCGTGTAGACTACACGATGACTACATGAGGTCAGTGTAAGCATCATGTAGTCTACACGATGACTACACGAGGTCCATGTTCAAGAAGAAGAAGGGTAGAAAATGAACATACCTTATTTCCAACTACTTACTCCAGCAACTTTTTTATTCTTCCTCCTTCTCAATTAGGGTACAGCTCTCGTTTCCCAATAGAAAATACTCTAGCAAATAAATCATAGACATCTTTACCCGATCAGAATCTGCCTTATATTTAGAGTATTTAAACTTTTCTTCCAGCTCAGCCATAGTTATTGATTAGGTTTTGGGAAAGTACATATAGAGAGTCTATTGAGGCCACGCGTCTTCTTCTTATCCTGGGCTTCACCAAACTTTAGTCAAGTCATCAACAAGAACTCCTTCTTCGAGAAGCACAATGGTTGCTCATTGACAAGAAACCAAAATTCTCCTCAGAGGCAGTGACATTGACATATTCGGCCTCCCTGACCAGTACATGGTGTGGACAATTGATAAAAACTTCATGGCAGGGAGATCAAGGAGATGGTCAAAGCATGTCTCCCAAAATAGGGAGAGTTCAGGAGCTATCAGCTTGGTCTTGATAACCTCTATGCAGTGGGTATTGTACTTTTCATTAACCCTTGCTTTTAGAATTATGTTAACGTCATGGACATATCATAGTTGCATCTTTGATGAAGCCATAACTTGTAGAAAATTCAAGGCAAATATAAGATCAAAAAATGTAAACGATGCTCGTATAGTAATCGTGTAGACTACACAATGGGTACAGGATCATGGTGTAGGGATCGTGTAGACTACTCGAGGGTCGTGTAGACTACACGAGGGTCATGTAGACTACACGAGCTTTACACAACCCTCGTGTCTACACAAGGGGTACACGATCTTCGTGTAGTCCTTTTGTAGTCTACACGAGGCTTACACGGCCCTCGTATAGTCCTCATGTAGATTACACGAGGGGGACACATTCATCGTGTAACCATCTTATAGTATACACGAGGTTTACATGATCATCGTGTACACTACAGGTTGGTAACACGATGAGCGTGTACCAAGAAAATAGACACTCACCAAGACTAGAACCTAAAAAACCCAGAAAAAAAACACTCAGAAACTTAGAAGAAAAAACACTCAGAATCCAAAAAAATATTAGAAACCCAAAAAAATAACCTTGTTGTGATTCAGACATCCACAAAAAACATAAACGCATAAATTACTTATCGAGTGCTAGAACAGTTGTACTAGGTAGGTTTATTTTTGGCCGATTATGCATTAGGAACCATGCCTGTTTCTTATCATAAGTCTTTCACATTCCAGTTGTGCATGAATCAAAACACTCTTATCATAAGTCTTTCTGTACGTTCTAAAGTCTTTGTGCATGAATCAAAACACTCTTCAAGTTAAGATCTCCTTCCAACAATCAAATTTGGTTCCTATGCAAATCTAGAGAAACATCTGATTTTAATTATAAAAGTAAATGTGTGCCTTCGGTTCATTAATTATCACGACCCCATCTTTTAATGTGAACTAAATTATAATTAGTTGCATATTACAAGAATACCATCACTTTGTATATCAAAATATTAACTTTTTAAAGTTTCGTTAATTAAAAGGTGTTTAAAAGATATTAAGATGGAAAATCTGTCCTTAAATTTCCTTCAATTTGAACACTTTCTCGAGCAACTTGCATGAAATAAGTGGCTTTAAAAGGTAATAAATTACAATGTAAAATTCCATTAGAACGGAATTTGCAATAATGGATGTAATAAGTGTGTAACATTTTGACGATAATGTTAGTGTCAGATTGTACACATACTTCATATATATATATATATATCCATGATTTTATTATAAACTATTGTAAGTCCCGAAATATCCGTGTAAAGTCTTGAAATTAGAGTGCGGGTCAATTATAGAGGAAGTCTGTTTACATTTACCCTAAAACTTTTTTACATAATTTTTCGCCTCCATTTTCCTACAAAGGCAATAATAACTAAAGTAGGTTTAATAAAAAGTACAAGTAACTAAAAGCAAATTTATTTATATTTTAGCTTAACATCTCTTCTAATATCGTCAATCGTAACCTCCGACATCAAACTTCAATTTCACCTGGATACCAAAAAATATAATTAATACAATAAGGTTGCAATATAACTGAGTTCCATAGGATTAGAATATTATCTAAAAATTTAACATCAAAAGAAATTTACATAGCTCTGGATTTTGTGAACTATTGGGAAATTAAAGTGTCATATCTTAGCTAGGTAAAAAATTTAGTCATTGTACCCCGGCCATTTACCTTTCCTTCTTTGTTATGACCTTTTATTGATTTTTGTCAATTAAATGTTTTGAAAAAATAAAATAGAATACACCAATATAAAAGGGGCAAAAATCAGAAAAGCAAAGAGCAACGAAAATAAAAGCAGACGAAAAACT
This sequence comes from Datisca glomerata, assembly GCA_003255025.1. Lineage (NCBI taxonomy): Eukaryota > Viridiplantae > Streptophyta > Magnoliopsida > Cucurbitales > Datiscaceae > Datisca > Datisca glomerata. The sequence continues at coordinate 666,382 of QANY01013442.1, read as the reverse complement.
CCCCTAAGGGTCAAAATAGCAAAGGGGAGAGACTCTGACAATTGTACTGCTCTTGTGATTGCTGAAAGCTTTTGAGAGAGAGATAAGCAAAACAACAGCAAGAACCAGGAAGAAGCAGGAAGAAAGAAGGAGAAGAAAAATTCTGAATAACCTTAATTATTTCATTAACCACAAACAACCAACAGTACAGAGACTATATATTATTGATAGTTACAATCAAAACATAAGCTAACTATAAACTTACAAAATGATAGGAAGTTGGTTATCATGCACGTGGCTAAGGCATGATAAGCTCAACTAATAATAAGACAGCTAACAGCCTCCCTCAAACTGATGTTGCAAGAAAGGGAAGCAATAGTTCGGATGCAATAGAAGTAAAAATAGCATAAGGCAAGGCTTTAGTAAAGATGTCAGCTAATTGATCCTGGGAGCTTATATAGCTAACAACTAAATCCTTTTGGGCTACCTTTTCTCGAATAAAATGATAATCTATCTCTATATGTTTGGTGCGTGCATGAAATACTTGATTGGATGTAAGAGAAATTGCTGAAATATTGTCACACCATAGTTGAGGAGAAATACAGATAGGGATATGCAAGTCTTTCAGTAATTGTCTTATCCAAGTTATTTCGGCAACAGTGTTTGCAAGGCTCTTGTAGTAGAACGAGCCAATGTTGTCTGCTTCTTTGAACACCAAGAAATTGGATTGCTACCAAGGAATATTACAAATTTGGATGTTGATCTTCGATCATTGTAGTCACCTACCCAATTTGCGTTAGTGTAGGAGTTCAAAGAGAGACTGCCTTTCTGAAATAGGATTCCATGATCTGATGTCCCCTTTAAATTCCACAGTATCTTTTTAACTGTTGCAAGATGGACGGTGGTGGGATTGTGCATGAATTGACACACCTTATTGACAGAGAAGGTGATATCCGGACGTGTGAATGTAAGATATTGGAGTCCTCCAACAAGAATTCTGTAGGTTGTAGGATCTGAAAGAGGTGTAGCATCTTTGTCATAGAGATTTTCCTTGGTAGACATTGGGGTTTTGCATGATTTTGCATTGGTTAAGCCAGCTTTATCAAGAAGAGTTGCAACATACTTTTGGTTATGAACATGTATTCCTTTGGAGGTTTGATGAACCTGCAACCTATGGAAAAACTTTACAGATCTAAGATCTGTCATTTCAAACTCAGCATGTAGGTTGTGAATAAGATCTCCAATAACAGAAGTTTGATTGCTAGTTAAAATTATGTCATTTACATAGAGTACTAAATAGATAATAGTAGCACCAGACTTATAGACAAATAAGGAGCTATCAGCATTGGAAGCAGTAAATCCTAGACCAGTAATAAAGGAGGTAAACCTCTCAAACCAAGCGCTTGGAGCTTGTTTGAGACCATATAGTGATTTATGTAATATACGGACATAAGTAGGATAATCAGGATCTACAAAATCTTATGGTTGTGACATATATACTTCTTCTTGAAGATGTCCATGCAAAAAGACATTCTTTACATCCAATTGATGTAAAGGCCAAGAAAACTGCATAGCTATTGAAAATAAAGTTCTTACAGTGGTTGATTTACCAACTGAGCTGAAAGTTTCAGCATAGTCTATGCCTGGTTGTTGGTGAAACCCTTTTCCCACCAACCTAGCTTTATACCTTGATATGGAACTATCAGGGTTGTGTTTCAACCTGTAAACTCATTTATAGCCTACTACATTCTTATTAGGAGGTAAGGGAGTAAGGGACCATGTGCCTTGTCTTTGTAATGCATTAAATTCTTCCATCATTATTATTCTCCAGTAAAGGAACTTAGACGCACTAGTAAAGGATGTTGATTCAATTTCATTTTCCTCAAGATTAATAGCCTGTAAAGCAGTTAGGTATACCATTTTCTTGCTAATACCTGACTTAGATCGAGTTTACATAGGATGCGTGTTATGAGGTTGAGTGATAGAAGAAGTGGAAGGGGCTGCAACAGTGTCAGAAGAAGAAGAAGTGTGACTGACAGAAGCAGTGGAAGAGTCATAGGGAAAAGAAAGCACAACTATTGAATTGGAGGTAGTAGATATCTGATTTCCAGTAAGACTAGATGTAGAGGAAGTAGAAGAAGGTGAGGTTGAGGAGATAGTAGTGGTAGGTAGAGATGTAGGCAAATAAGATTCAAAGAGAGGAAAGGAAGGAGCAATGGAGCTAGTTTCAACAGTAGACATTTTTGGAGAAGGGACATATGTTGCAAGATTCTTAAAAGGAAAGCTGCTTTCATAAAAAAGAACATGTCTACTAACAATTATCTTATTTATAATGATTATAGCATAATACCCTTTTGTATGAAGAGAATAACCAAGAAAAATATGCAAAGCAGATCTAGGTTGAAGTTTATGATAATTATAAGGCTTAAGTAAGGGAAAACAAACACAACCAAAGACCTTTAACATGGAGTTATCTGGTAGCTTACCAAAAAGACATTCAAAAGGTGATTTATGTTGTAAAGTAAGTGTAGGTAATTTGTTAATAATATAAATAGTAGTACAAAATGCATGATACCAGAAATGCAAGGGAACAAAAGCATGTATCATAAGACTTAGAGCAGTATCAATAATATGTCTATGTTTTCTTTCAACTATCCCATTTTACTTATGTGTATATGGGCAAGAAATTTGATGTTCTATGCCTTTAGAAGAGAATAAGGTAGATAAGTTTCTGATTTTAAACTCCCCTCCCCCATCAGACCTAAAAACTTTAATTTTAGAATTTAACAGATTTTCAACATAAGGTATAAACTTCTACAGAATATAGAAGACCTTAGATTTTTGCACAAGGGGAAATAACCATGTGTATCTTGAAGTATTGTCTATAAATGAAATGTAATATTTGAAGCCATCAAATGATGTTGAGGGAGCAAGCCCCTAAACATTACTGTGAAGAAGTTCAAGAGGAGAAACAGTAAGAGAGTGAGAAAGAGGTATATGACTAGAGCACATACAAGGTTAAGTAGATGTAAAAGATATATGAGCCTTATTCAAAATAATTTTCAACACAAAATCAGAAGGGATGACCTAATCTACTATGCCACAATATATTAGAAAATGTATTGTCAAGGTAAGCAACAGGGATGCTTGATTGTTGTTCCTGAGAAATGTGATTTTGAACAGAGGACATGAGGTATAACCCATTCTCACTGGGTCCTATAAAGAGAATCCTCCCTGTTGGTTTGTCCTGGATATAAAACTAGTCATTATCAAATGTGAAGAAACAATTATTGTCTTTACAAAACTTGTGAACAGATAGTAAATTTGCAGCAAGTTTAAGTACATAAAGAAGATGCTTAAGAAAAAATTGTGATTATTAGCAAGAATTTGACCATAACCTGAGTGTGTGATTTCCAGTGGTTGCCCATTACCTATAGTGACATAATCCTGACCATTGTAATGCTTAAAAGAAGTAAGGTTGGAGAGCTCAGAGGTGAGATGAGTGTTACATCCAGTGTCTGAAAGCCAAGAAACTTGCTTTGTGGATTCTTGATTGGTGCCTGAGAAAGTGGCAGCCATGGCAGCAAGTTTGGATGGGGAATTCCTCCCTTGATAGGCATAATTCATTCTATGAAAATAGTCGATAGCAGTATGACCAAATTTATTACAAATTTGGCCCCGGGGCCTTTGATCAGTAGGATTTTGAGAAGAAAAGTGTGAGGTGGGTATATGCGGGTTGGATAGCAAACATGGACCAGGATTACCTCTACCCCTATTAGCACTGTTTCTGTCAGTAGGTTGATTTTCATTTCCACGAAAGGGCATGTTGCCTCTACCTCTATTAGAGAAGCCACCTCTAAAGCGATTAGCAACCATTGCGACGGTTTGAAGTTGAGTATCTTGTTTCTTGGTCTGATCATTTAAGGACTGTTCTTCAACTTTCAAAAGTGCATGAAGTTCTTCTAGGTGAAGGGGCTTGGATCTTGTTCTAATAGCTGTCTTGAATGTCCATATTCTGAGGAGAGGCCATTTAAAGTGTAGAGGAGAATGTCTTTATCCTCGATGATCACAGAGATAACCAAGAGTTTGTCTCTGGCTTCCTTAATTCTTTGAACATAGTTGTCAACAGATTTGTTGCCTTTCTTTGAGATGGATTGTAGTTCGTATTTCAGATGAAAAATATTTGATCAGGTCAAAGAAGAGTACCTTCTTTCGAGTGAAGCCTAAATTTCTTGAGAAGTCTTGCAACCCATAACACAAGAGAGAGCAGTCTGAGACAAGGTGGCATTAATCAACGTCATAAGGGCTTGATCTTAAGTGATCCAAGCCTGATATTATGGATCAATTTTTGTCGGTGGGTTCAACTTTCTCATTTTTCATAAGCATGCAAGGACAAGGATGAGATCCATCTACGAATTCGAAGAGTGCACGAGCCTTCCGAATGGCAGAAATTTGGTATCGCCATAGAACATAGTTCGTCAAATATAATCTCACTGAGATTAGATTGCATATATTGGAAAGAAGAAAGATCGAAGAAGGGGGATTTGTCATAAGGGACGTGTGTCCTTTATTACTCTGATACCATAAAAGATTTTGAGAAAGAGATAAGCAAAACAATAGCAAGAACCACGAAGAAGCAGGAAGAAGGAAGGAGAAGAGAAATTCTAAATAACCTCAATTATTTCATTAACCACAAACAGCCAACAGTACAGAGACTATATATTGTTGATAGTTACAATCAAAATAAAAGATAACTATAAACTGACAAAAGGATAAGAAGTTGGTTATCATGCATGCGACTAAGGTATGATAAGCTCATAATAAGACAGCTAACAAGTGCATCTAAGGCTGAGATAGGTTATTTTAGTAGGGACAAACCCTCTCAGTTGGTTACTACCTTATTTAGCTAAAGATGTAAACTTTTCTTGATATATGAAATGATTTATTCTTTGTCAAAAAAAATGAGTAGCCAGGTCCCAATTAACTAAGAGATCGACCTCTAATTCTATTAAAATAGCTATCACTACATCAATTAAGATTTGGGCATCCAAACACTAGCTATAACACTATAACAATTGGATTGGTAATATTAGAACTGGATTTAATTTTTCCAGCAAAAATCATATTGTTCTCTCTCTCACTCCATAGAAAACACACAATGTCATTCCAGACATCCAAATATATATAATTTTGGGGAAGAGAAATGAAAGTTAAGAACTAATTTGAATATATAAATTTTTCTTAACCTAAACAGTTTAAGTTAATATGTTTTTATTGGCACTTTGATAAGGAAAAGAGCTTAAGCTATTGGGATGAGAGAGATCTATTACCATGCCCATGTTCCTTTGTCTCTTTTCCATGCCTTCTTTCATTCAAATTATATTCAAATTCCCCCATTAGTAAATCGAGAATAAAATTTCTTTCTAAATCTGTAAGCTGCAAATCGTTTGTGCGTGCAATAAAACATTCTTCAAGCTCAGATTTGCTACCAACCATCTTTAAGCATTCATCACCATATTCCATTGCAGTCTTGAAATGTGGACGGCTCACAATAAAAAAGAATTCTTTATATGAAAGTGAAGGAAGTAAAGAAGTACTACTAGAATTGATAGGGTGAGTATGGTGATTTTTGGCATTCACTACATGAGCCAAAAACATACTTGACACTATATTAATCACCATCATCATCGCTACTGTTCTAATCAAATCTTTCCAACCCATTTTCTCTCTATATTTCTTCTATTATGACTTCAAAATGTTTATGAATTTCTTCTCTTTGATTGCTTCTGATGCTCTATATCTCTATATAATCGTCGACCGCGAGGGAATTGTATTGCCGAAAAAATGGATAAAAATAAAAATCCTGTATTTGTGTTGTGTGCCTTTTCACTATACAAAAGGGTCATTTACGTGTCTTTTGCCACACACGAAGGCGGACCGTAAATCTTTACTAGTCATTTCTCTATCTAGGATTGGTCATTTCAGTTGAAAGACACATGGAGAGATTTCAAAGGACCGCGTAGCGAGGTCTCACAAAGCGTTGCCTCCCACCTATGTCTTCACACTAATAAAATGTTCGTGCTTCGCACGGTATTAGACACACCTTCGTTGATCTTAAAATAATAATGACCATGTAATTTTAAGGTGCATTCATATATATTGTTGGCCAAATAACATAACATAAGATAGATATGAGTCTTGGGACAATATTCTTGAAATACTTAAGCAAATATACAATTATTTGAAACTAACTCTTCAATTCTACTTTCTGGACACTTTTCTTTGGTAGGATTCAATAGTCATATTCAGTGAAATTTTGGGTTCTTTTCATGCATGTGTTCTCGAATGCTTTGATGCACCAATTATATCAAGACTATCCTAAGAGAGACAAATAGTTTTGTAAGAAAAAATGAGCAACAAAAAATATTTGAATTAACTTGTAATCATGAAATAATGAAATCATGTATATAGATCAATTATGAATTAACTTATAATCATGATCGTTTTAAATTGTTTGGCCAAAAAATTCACAATTTATTGTAATGCTAGAACAATTTTGAAAGAGTTATAATGACACTTAATATGCATATTCATGGTTGTGATCACCTATTAGAGATATTTGTTATGTGTAGGTTTCTTTCAATGAGATTCATGTGTTGCGTATAAAATTTAACATTCTCCGATATGAAGGAAATAAAATTATATAATTAAGTTTGAATGTGAACATATTTTAATTATAATTTCATAAATCATATCAAATTAGCTTGAAAAGTAAAAATCATAAACCAAAACACAACATTTAAAGGGAAAGGATATATCGAAAAGACGTTATTATGAATAAGAAATATTACAAATACACATATTTGAGAAAAATAAATATTATCATATATATTTGCGAAACTTTCAAAGTATCATAGAAAGTCAAATGCTAAAATCAACAAATAAATGATATTTTATCTTCTATTGGAAAGGAAAAGGAATGAATGAAGAAGAATACATATTTACTATGAGGTTGTGTGGGTCGATGAGCTAAATTTAGAGATATCTTCGGCAGATATTTAAAAGTTAGGATTTATGAATAGAAAAATAAAAAGTCATACGTTTTGGTTTATACTTCCATTATTTGTCATAAATATAATGTTAATAGTGTTATTAACACAAAAAGAAAACAAAAAGTCAAAAGAAAATATTTAAAAATGTTGTTTTTTTGTGGCGTTTAAAAATCCCCTATATTTTGCAATACATTTGCGATATTTGAAAATTTTCTCTTCATTTAATGCCTATACTAATTAACATTTTAATTATGCACTGATATGTGGGAAATTTTTACATTCAATAATAGAATTAAATTTATTTAACAATTTTTGAAAATATTTTCAAGATGAATTAATAATGGCTTTGATTTCACAACAAATATTTATATTTTTTATTGTATAGCTAATAAATTGATACATCAAATAATTTATTGAAATCATAAATTTTTCAAAACTATTCATTAATTACAATGAACATTTTTAATATATTTAATAGATTAAATTTTTCAATAATAGATTATTAAATATTAAAAGGGATTTGGTGTTGCTCACATTTTACAAGAGATGTTTACTTATAAATCTGATCATATTCGAACATGACAAGAAGTATTTGGTATTACGATCATTGGAGGAACAAAACTTAAACCTTGGGATGCTCTAGAATCTTTTCAATTTCTCATTCGAGAACTGCGATCTTTAGCTTTGAAATTGAATTATTTCCTTCTATGTATCTGAGAAGAACTTCCAGATAAATAGGAAGGAAGCATAATTAGAATTAAAAAAAAATTCTGATCGATCAATATAAATATCAACAACTCCGAATTGGATTAGTTTCTCCGCAACAAATAAGCGTTTGGGCCAATAAAATCCTAGCTAATGGAGAGATCATTGGAGAGGTGACAAAAACTTTACTTTTCATTACAAAAGCCAATAAACCTGAAAAATATGGATTGACATGTGGCGTAATAAATGTTTGGGCCAATAAAATCCTAGTTAATGGAGAGATCATTGGAGAGGTGACAAAACCTTTACTTTTCATTACAAAACTAATAAACCTGAAAAATATGGATTGACATGTGGCGTAATGAAAGCTAATGGAAATTGACACATGGCGTAATATAAGAACAACATACCCAACTTTATATATATTTAGGGAAGGGAAGAAGGGGCCTAAGCACGGCAGATGCCGTACACTTGAGTGGCAAAGGAAAGTGAGATCGTACGGTCATTTCTCTTTAGACAAATGACTGTCCCATTCCATTGCTGGGGAACTCGGTTGATTTTCTTATAAGATTATGACATATGTTAGTACAGTAAAACATCTATAAAATAATGCTATTGAGACTAAAAAACATTATAGAGGTGCTTTTAATCACAATAAATGGATAATTTATTACTTCAACGATAGATAAATGTCTATTAATTTATGAAGAGCTTTAAAATTTTAATTAGGGTCAATATTATAGAATCTCCTTCACTTTGTCCCAAAATCGACTTACCTCCTAAAATTTATCACATTCATTATTGGCCCATCAATTTTCTCCATTCATCATAAAATCTCCCTCACTGTCAAATGACTATTAATTCGGTACATGCACGGTACATGCACGACACATGTCTACATCGAGACAATGTCGAACTTGTAATCTTTTCCAATATTCTAGATTGAAGAAAATTGATTTTTTCTTCCAGTAAGATTTAGACAATCCATATTTCACTTATTCCTTCACATTATTCTTTCCCAGTGTAAATCTAACTTTCTCAACTCTTGCCAACACTTATTTTCCACTTAAAGGTGCATGAGCTATTCTAAGCTCTTGATTACCATCAAATGCCTTTTTTTGCCTTTTGAAGGATGTGTGAGTGGTAAAAATCTTCTATGTCCTATTTATGCATTTTGTTTGTTGTGTTTTAGCCTAATAGAAGATGTACCTTCTGCACATATTGGACAAGCATAATAACCTTTAACACTGCATCCACATAAGTTTCCATATGCAAGAAAATCATTGATCATCCACATTGAGACTGCTCTTAGAGTAAAACTCTCTTCCCAATATGCATCATACATCTCAATTCCCACTTTCCAGAGAACATTAAGATCATCAATTAAATGTGCTAAATAAATATCAATATCATTTCCTAGTTGCCTAGGACCAGTTATTAACAATGTTAACATCATATATTTTCTCTTTATGCACAACCATGGAGGGAGATTATATATCACCATAAAATAGCAGGCCAACAACTATATTTACTACTAAGGGAACTAAATGAATATATCCCATCTGCTGCAATAGCTAATCAAAGGTGTCTTGGCTCAACTGTAAAATACTGTCTCTTGTGCTCTATAAGCTTCCAAGATGGAGAATTGGCTGGGTGACCTAATTTACCATCTATTTCTCTATTATAAGCATGTCATGTCAAGTTTTCTGCCGTATGGCTACTCTTATACATTATTTTGAACACTACATCCACATAAGTTTCCATATGTAAGAAAATCATTGATCGTCCACATTAAGAATGCTCTTAGAGTAAAATTCTCTTCTCAATATGCATCATACGCCTCAATTTCCACTTCCCAGAGAAAATTAAGATCATCAATCAAATGTGCTAAATAAACATCAATATCACTTCCTAGTTGCCTAGGACCAGCTATTAACAATGTTAACATCATAAATTTTCTCTTTACGCACAACCATGGAGGGAGATTATATATCACCATAAAATAATAGGCCAACAACTATATTTACTACTAAGGGAACTAAATGAATTTATCCCATCTGCTGCAATAGCTAGTCAAAGGTGTCTTGGCTCAATTGCAAAATCATGTCTCTTGTGATCTATAAGCTTCCAAGATGGAGAATTGGTTGGGTAACCTAATTTACCATCTATTTCTCTATTATAAGCATGTCATGTCAAGTTTTCTGCCATATGGCTACTCTTATACATTTGTTTGAACTGTGGGATGGGAGGAAAATACCATAACACCTTAGCAGACACTCATTTTTTCTCCGGTGACAAATTCTTTGATGGTTCCCATCTCGAGATAGCACACATTGGACATACATTTACTTCTACATGCTCATTTCTATATAAAATATAATCATTAGGACATGCATGTATTTTTTTCATACTACATTCCTAAAGCACACAAGGTTTTCTTAATCTCGTAGAACGAAGCAGTCATTTGACTTCTATCTGGAAGCATTTCCTGTAATACACTCAATAAATTTGAAAAATTTATGTCACTCCATCCATATTTAACCTTTAAATTATACAACTTCACTAACACATATAATTTTATGAACTTTTTACAATTTGGGTTCAAAGGTTTCTCAGCATCAATAAGCATCTTTTCAAATTTCTCAGGATCATCTAAATAAAAATCTTCTACTGCTTCAACCATATTTACCGTACATTTATAATCATCAATATCTACATGAGATCTCTTTCTTCCTTCATTTATACCAAACGTCTTTTTTCTAGAATTATCTAATTCTCCATGCCACACCCATGTTTCATATCTATGATTTATACCATTAATGAATAATTGATTTCTTACATGAATGAAAGTGAAACGTTTGAGATTCCCACACTCCACACACGGACAACGTAAGAAACAAGGGTCATTACCATGCTCCATCGCATACTTGAGGAAATTTCCAACCCTAATGTCATTATTTGTAGATGTTCTATCCATAAACATCAATGATTTATCCATCCAGTAGAGAATACAAAAGATATACAAAACTCGTTATGACCCTAGAATTAACATATTTAAATCATTTAAAGATGGAGAAAAACAGAAACATAGCTTCTAAATTTGGGAGTAGAATGCATAAAACAAAAATAAGAGGTTGTAAATGTAGTCATGAGTTGAAGTAGATGAGGAAAACAATTGATTCGAAGAAGAAATAGAGAATCGAAGATGACGATGAGACATAGATAGTATCGATAGATCAGAAACAGCAGAGAGAATAAGAGAAAATAAGTTGCGCAGTTATTTTTAGGTTTAAAAGTGTGTGATAAAAGATGACGGGTGCTATATATTACCCGTCATGAATAATGACCAATTCCACGTGTGGGACAATAAAAATTGAGGCATGTGGGTTGAGGTTGTATAATATGACGGGTGGTGGAGTAGCCGTTGTGAATAGGAATCGGAACACGACGGGGGGTGGAGAACCAGTCGTGTTTATGACTTCCTTTATGACGGGTGCTCGAACACTCCACATTTTTGTACCATTCAATTCAACATCGACGACGAGTATTCGGGCACCCGTCATCTTATTATGGCGCAAATATTACAAACTAATATATATTTTTATTATCCCAATCCTGCAAACAAATTACAATCAAGTCTACACAGAAATATGACCACACAAATTTGATTCAGAATAATTCAGAATCTATAAAAGTTTATAGATTACTTCAATTAAAATTTAAAATGTAACTTATTACACCAAATAACGTATTTACAATCATAAAAATTAAAATGCAACCTAAAGCTATCCTATAAACGATTGATGAATCATACTTCATCAATCTCTTATTGTGTATACGTTGATTTGTTCGTGAACTACATTAAAAAATTAACAATTACGTTAGTCAACTATTTTACCCTACCATAAAATAAAATATAGTGAAATAATAACTAGTGTACGTACTATTTCATTCATAGACTTGTTACGATTCTCGATTATATGTTTCATGAAACGCATAATAAAATAACCACATTCAACGCTCCCAGCTTGGTTAGGACACTATTATATAAATTAATTATATAGATTAATAAATCAAACACGTTAGCATATACACAAAGTATAAATGTATAAATCAATACCTGAGGTTTTATCCACTTCGAGGATTTCCTAATTGTACATCCTAGCATAGTTCTAGCAATATTGAAGTCCTTGCATAAGACATTTTAACGCTTAATTACATCTTCCTTGTGTAATTCGTAATACATTTAACTCTTAATTACAAAGTAAAACTTACTTCGAAACAATATATTTCGGGTCCTTATGATAAACATTAGTAATAGAGCCAAGCAATATGCATTGCTCTCGTGAAAATCCATGACGACCAATATCCAATGGTGGGTAAAACTAAATGGAGCAAAAACATATTGCCTAGGTCATGTGGCTATCAAAATATCAGAAATGTAACGTGCTCTCTCATCTTAATTGCCTCATGTTGCACCTATGCGTGAGGGTTGGCAAAGACAAGTAAGTTATCGATGTTTTGCTCTCGCAACTTCCGATAAAGGTATCTAAAAGAAATAAAATACCAAAATATAAGCAATGAGAAGCTTCTTATAAAAATGTATAAAATTATTGAATCGATTACTAAGCATCTTACTCCATATAAAGTGACATTATAGATAATATCTTCTTTATCACAAAATGTTCTAGCATCATCATAACCAAAAATGGCTCTCTCATAATCGACTGTAATGGCCTCATATGCTCCCATCTTCTTGGCCATTGTGTAGAAATACTTTAGGCCTTGTGGAACATTTGCAGTCACTTGATTTTGTCTAAAAGACTTCATAGGAGATTTCTTCTATAGAGATTTATCCTGAATACAAAGTTAATTTAGTGTTTCACACAAGATCCTTACAACTTCTAAATAACTAATAAATACGAAAAAAAATATTACCTCTATAAGGTTAATTAGATGTTAAGGCCAAGAAACATGACACCCCACAGCCTGGCCCATAGTTTGTAGCTCATCCTGAACTAAAATAGATAGAAGTGCATTATGAATCATGACTAAATCAATTGACACACATACACTCCCCTCCCCTACTAAAACATCATTCCTTGTTGTGTCAATAATCGTGTCATATGGAACGACCTCATCGTCAATATTCACAAACAACTTGCACATAATTTTCTAAAATAAATTAAAACATTATGAGTATGCATATGTATAAACATTATTTACTAAAAAAGAAAATGAAGTTTATAATTTATCAAAAATACATTTGCAGCTGTCCTCAGGGTCATAGAAAGTCCATCCTAGCGTTTGGAGCAGCTCACATTTTCGATGGATGAGTTATCTTAGGATCACCTTTAAGTGTCTCTTGCTCCAACTCCTTTGAGTTATGTCGAGGAAGTTTAAAATATCTGGTCAGGGTCATAAAATGCCCCAAATCCCTTACCCGACCACCATGCTCAGGAGTACCCAAAACCATGGTGAGAATGTCCTAGGTACCGAAAGTAGGCACTCCCTTTTCCTTAAGTTCATCCTACAATTAAAAAGCATATAATTAAACCAAAATAATTATATTAAATTCAAACTAATTAAATAAAATGAATTAAACACACTTACAATTTTTTTCACCTTTTCTTCAACGACCTCATCCTTGAAACTTCCTTTTAGTCTTTACGGGCACGCTTCCACAACATTGCCCGATCTATTGGCTAATTTTCTTTTTTCTGTCATAGGCAACAATAACGGTTAGTAATATATACATAGTAATTTGAAAATAAATATTAAGTTCTGAAGAATTTAATGATCCTTACCAACTCTTCCTCCAATTTTGTGTATCCTTTATGAGACATTCTATGGTTATATTTATTCTTCACTCGGTTCATTTGTTATTTTTTTCCCTTAGTTTCTGCAGTTGAACAATTTATAGTAACTATGCCAAAATTTATAGTTAAAAAATGACGTGAAAGTAAAATGCAAAGTAAAGAATTTTATCAAAAGTTCAGGAGTAAGATAAGATTTCACAAACTCATCCCAATAGAGTTGCTCGATAAAGTTATACTTGAAAGGTGGATGCCTAAACTTTTCTTGGTCATGCAAATAAGGGAAAATAAATTTACTACCTAGGATACACTTACAGTCATGCCATGTCTCGCCAGGATTCATTGAAATATTATCCTTGAGTGTTGGATCTAGCAGATACTGCGTTTAATTTAAAAGTAATTAATAAAGATAAATAAATTTATGAATCATGAAATAACAACGAAAAATAATTTATTAACACGTACAACCTCAATATTTCCCTACACCTTCTCCTTCTGCTCTTTTGGAACATAACGGTCACAATCATTGTAAGTTATTGGAACAATTAAACGTGCACAACTTCCTATAAAGCTTTTAAATTGGGCAACGTTCTCGCCTACAGGTTGTCCCTTAAAATTTGTTGTGATAACCTTTTTTTTAAGTTTCTTCTATCGGTTTTCAAGGAAGTGATTGGCCCTATTTTCTCTTCTTTTTGTCATAGTCGTCGTATCTATATTCAAACTATCTAAGTTATTCAAATTCAGATTTTCATCATTCGGGTCATCTCTATCTATATTTACAAATTATGAATTGCATAACACATCAATTTTCTATTTAAGTACACATGAGACAATAAAAAGAGTAAAATTATGCAGAACGGTAATGAACTAGGTTTTGGTTGATATGTTAGAGTTATTTCGAAATTGGAGGTGGTTTGGGTTGGTGAGTGGGTATGTGCTAGAGCTGTTCAATTCTATCAAGCTTGCTTAAATTTAATGGCAACAGAAAAACTAAAGGAGTTTTATTCGTATCATGTGTCTGCTTTAACTCAATTTCCTAGAGTCCTCGGTTTTTGTTCATTTATGAAAATTAGAGAGCCAAGTCATATTCTTAGCGAGAACGAGAATTAAAAACGTTGGAACAGACCATTATAAGAACATGAGAATGAAATAAAATAAAGCACACGCAACCCTCAAACACACGTCAGTCGGTAAAGCAACTCTCTATAATTGTTGATAACTTTTGCGGATCACTATTATTGCAGGTCCCAATGAATCTAAGGTAAAGGATCAAAGAATCAAATTATTACACCTAAATGAAGAAAGACTTCATCAAGTGTAATGTGGACAAATAAATAGGAATAATTTCACACGATACGTGGCAAGATCACTATTATTGCAAGTCTCAATGAATCTAAGGTAAAGGATCAAGGAATCAAATCATTACACCTGAATGAAGAAAAACTTCATCAAGTGTAATGTGGGTAAATGAACAGAAATAATTTCACATGACACATGGCAAGATCTAGATCGAATACTCCATCAAAGAGAAGATAGAGTGAGAACCGACCAATCAAGCGAAAGTACATGGATTGCTGACGTGGCAATCTAAAGAGAAGCTAATCAAAATCATTGGATTGATCAGATGGTCAAGATTCATTTGATTGTTATTGTTGACAAACTAGACCTTAGGGAATATTCTGTTGATTCTATTTCAGATAGAATTATATAAGCTACATCAGATTCTATGTAACCAATTGAAGGCCTATAATTAAAGGTAGGATGTAACTTCAGCAAAGAACAACAACTTTCAACACTCATTAGCCTTGTAAACTCTTTCTCCAAAATGAAATACTATCAAAATCTCCCCGTGGTTTTTCTTCCCTTTAAGGGTTTTTCACGTAAATCATGGTGTCATTATTTTCTCTCTCTAAATTATTCTCTTGATTTTCATATTATGATGTAAGAAATTCACGACCGATTCTCAAAGACGGTGAATTTTTTCTTTTACAAGTGCCAAGTATTTTTTATAGTTAGAAAATGATTTAATTTATCTATACTTGAAACTCTAAAGATTAACGTGTTAACTTTAATTCTCTGTCTATTTTCATCGAATTGATGCATAGAACGCTAGGATACACAACTGACTGAAGCGAATCGATTCTAAGATTTATTTTATTGTTGGAATTGTCATATTTAAGAAATGTGAGATTGATTTCAAGTACCCACTCTAAATTTTGGAAATTGATTGATAATTAGAGAATTGCTATATTAGATAAAGGTGGATTCTGAAATCTTGATAATGTTAATTCATTGAATTCTCGTTTTTAACTGTTTTCTTCACTTTATATTACTTTTTTAATTTCGATATTTCACATTTATTTTAATTCAAACTAGTTTAAAATTCTAATTCTCGTAGATTAAATTGTACTTTATTAATTTTAGTAGCGACCTCATAGCTTATTATTTTCCACTCCAATAAACTCGTGCGTGAGATTACAATTAAAATTTGCACATCTTCCTTTGCAATTTCTTTTCCCACTCTTCAAGTGGGAAATCAAAATTAGTGCAAAGAGTTGATAAAATTTGTATCTAATTATGGGTTTGTTGTTACGAAAAAATAAAAAGAAAATAGAAGTATATTTTGCGTCTACACGTATTTGAAGCGTCCTGCAAAATGGAGTTGTGTAATTGTGAGAACCTATTTTGTGCGGTAAATTTGTATTTGTGCAGCAAATTTGTAGAACATTTGAGGTTCCTCTTGAACGGACAAAAAATGTAACAAAGAACCAATATTACATGGATATTTTGAAGCCAACCGATATTCATATCAAAATGGCAATTTATCTTTTTGCTGCTGTTCAAATCAACAAGAGCTTTCTTCTGACATCTAACCTTTGTTCAATCAACGTATTTTACAAATTTTAAACAATCAAAGATAGTGATGCTTTCAAGCCAAATCTGAATATTTCACTAGATACTCCTTTTTTCTTTTATTTTTCTTCCCTTGGAAAGAAATCTACGTAAATTAAAAAAAATCTATACCAAATATTGGGTGTTGGAGCAACGGAGAACTATGTGCTCCAATAGGGGTTTAAAGTGAACTGAGATAGTCTTTTAAGAGAGTGAAAATGGGGTTAGCATAAGAATATCCCTCCAGTCTCTGAAACATTATTCCATCCATCCTGGCTTGAACTCCATCAGAAAATGACAAGTCTTGTACGACTTCTTTAACTGTTCTCTCCACTCCAACAATGGTACCACCTATCCCACTTAAGATCTCCGGTAGTGTAGGAGATGGTCTTGACATCTCCACGAGATTAACCTGTCACAGTCGATGCACACAACTCAGAACCTTCAAAAGGATGTATTATTCCTTGCGCAGAGAGAGAGAGTTGAATTTTATAAATGTAACATTTGATCACAGTGCAGCTAATGGAAAACTATGCTATTTATTCATGAACAATAATGATGATAACGCGAAAGAACAACAAAAACCGTCGAAGAATGGATCAAACAAAACCTGTCTATCTTGGGGGATGTTTGCCTTCAGTTTTGCTATAGCAACAGCCCGTGAAAGGCCACCAATTGCATCAACCAAACCTCGTGATGCTGCATCTTTACCGGTCCAAACTCTCCCTTGCGCCACCTCCTCCATCTTATCCACCTAGCAACATAGACCCAGAAGTTGTGGAGATTTGAGATTCCCAATTGATAACATAACATACTTGAAAATGGTTGAATATTTATGATCAAAGAGTGACTTGCCGTCATTGATCTTGAAAACGCTGCCTTGTCCCGAAACTGCTTATATGAATTCTGTGCCGAATTCGCAAAGAGTTCTGCTTCATCGGGTCTGGATAAGGATTGGTAATGATTTTTTATTTTTAAGAGTATACAGGAAGAGAGCCAAGATGAATTAATATCAAAATTTAATCTGGAACCTTATATTCTCCTATTCTTATGTGATGGGAATGAAATTAAGAATTCGCTAACACTATCAATTGAATTTAACACATATAAATCAATTAAAATTTTGATTTTTTTAAAGAACTTTTGATTCAATGCATGGAAGACTTAGGAACTTTCACTCTCCGGAAATGAGAAAAGAGTACTTACCTGAAAGGTCGTTGTTCAGCTGCAAGGACCTCAGCAAATCTTCCTCTTGATATGATTTCCTTGTTGAAACCAATCTTTTCATACAGTTTCTCCAAGTTAAACTTCCCTACAATCCGAAATGTTGATGCACAAATACCA
Source organism: Datisca glomerata (assembly GCA_003255025.1). Lineage (NCBI taxonomy): Eukaryota > Viridiplantae > Streptophyta > Magnoliopsida > Cucurbitales > Datiscaceae > Datisca > Datisca glomerata. The sequence continues at coordinate 648,594 of QANY01013442.1, read as the reverse complement.
AACTTTGAATAAGAATAAATATTTATAGGAGACAAATATCAAAATTATCATTCCAGAAAGGTTCTTTTTTCCTTTTATATTCGACTTCATATATGTTAATAAGTATGCGTGTTGCCATGTTCATAGAAATACAAAACCAAGTCCCCAAGCAACTGAAGGAGTAAGAAGTAAGGAAAAGTCATAACTCCTTGCAGAATAGAAAGGACTTGGGCATCGAGTTGATCTGGATACAAGATGATATATCATTCCATATGTTGATCATGGCTACTCGTGCTAAATAGATCTCCAGAAGTAGCAGAGCGTTAACAACTTGTTCCACACCCAAAAAATTCTTCAATTGAATGCTTCTACCAGCGACATGTTTAACAGGTTTTTAAATCTTCTTTTTATTTTTTTCAATTCAAATAACTTTTCAAATTTTATGATTTTGATTTTCTCTGTTTTCTAGTTTTAGTTATTTGCTATTTTACTGATTAATTTCTGCAATCTACCTACTCAATTCTATGCTATTATTTAATTTTTTACAAATCTCTTTCTTATTCAGATAAGGTTTAAGAACAATTAGTCACAACTCCCTTCTGCTACAAGGTTATTTGGTTCACCTGTTACAACTCCAATTGAGCCAGTTAAGGTAAGATTTTCAGCAACAATGGTCCCTGCAGCCATTGCCATATAGTATCCTCCACTTGCTGCCACATCAGACATGGATGCAATGACAGGTTTTGCTGCAGCCAAAAGTCTAATTTCTCTCCACATTCTGTGTCATAAACATTGAAAGATAAGCAAGTCATGATAGGAGATCTCTGTTACTAATCTATTTTCCGAATAAAGTACTTGTACAATATCAGGAGCTGAGAGCCAAAAGAATCATCTCTGCCAAAAGGATTTCATAATCTTATTCACAAACATCTAGGTCATATCCATCGTCTATTATCCTAGTAAGTAGAACAGATTAATAATCATATCAGTAATCACATCAGGAGCAAAATGTTGCATATTGTTTACTATTAAAGACTACCTTCCTAATCATTTCAAATTCGTCTCGTAGAAATAGTAACTTCATTATTACATGAATGGAAAATATGCCAGCACTTACAAATCAGAAGCAAGAGCATCACCTCCAGGACTGTCGATCCGGATAATAGCAGCCTTATATCTTTTTGACTCTGGATGTCAGGAAAAATATAGCAAACAAGCAAGGAAAAAATTTACTATAAAAGGAAAATAAATAAATGCTACTGAATGTCGAAACATCAAAAAACTAAGAATGGGATGAATAAACACGGTGAAACATTTCAGGCTCCGAAAGTTCCTGTCGGACGAATTACATGTTACATTTCCCTCCACTCATATGTCATTCTATTTGCAATTACTTATAAGGTGTTGATGTATCATGTACAAATTACAATATCAAAATTGATCAGCTAACAGATTAAAAATTCTCCATCTGCCATCTAAATGGTCAAACTGAAGATGCATGTGCACAAGTATGTATATCCATATCCTGATAATACTATCAGCTCAAAAACTCTGCAAATAGCTATTGGCCTCATTAAAAAAGTATTGGTTGAAAATGGGTCTGTTTGATAACTAAATAACTTAATGAGATGACCTACTAATTCAGTTACATATAAAAAAGATCAAGATTACCTCTCACACATCGAATCTTCTCAATTAACTGTTCCCCGATGATACCCGAACCGGGCAAACTTAGAGAACCTTTTACACGACTAATGCTTCCAGAGGCTCTGATGACAGCTATTTGATCTCTACCACCTGATAAACCAAGAGTCCATCTTCTAACTCCAGAATACTTCCTGCAGTCACCAGGTAGTAAAAGCTATGGACTTGCACAAAGATAAAAGCTATATTGTCCATTTTTCAAGATACTACTTCTTGTGGATACGTGCCATGTGAGTACTAAAGAACAGACCTGACAACATGTCGTTCTCCTTAATATGTCAACAAAGATAGGTTAGAATGATGCGAACTTGCAATATTATCATGGCTTCAAATTTCAAACCGCAAGAAATAAATGCATCTCCATGGCCTGTGATTGTTACTAATATTACTTCTATGCTTAAAAAACCTACTCAAGTACACTATAAATATACCTAACTCACAGCAATATGTGAGCCTCCTACTCTTACTAAAACGTGCGTTTAAGTGACAAGGTTTGACTTATAAGTAGCAGAAAATTCCTTGACAGAATTGCAAAAATTATCTTTCGAGGAAAAAAGAAAAAGCAACCCGAGGGAAGGAACTTAACCCAGTAGATTCAGCAAATACACCCTTAAAGACTTCCAAGGAAGTTGACTACCTGTAATCAACCATTGGAAGATTCTTATCCTTATGCAGTCCAAGTCTTTCCTTCAACATTGAGATAACCTGAGAGGCTACATATGATTTAGACAACCTGAACAACTTCTTTAAATGGACTACACTAAACGAGGTTAAGGTCTAAAACCTCTCTCCAGAATGATGGACTTCACTTCATACAATCCAACAAAATTATTAACCAGGTATTATAGGCTACGCACTCTTAGAAGAAAAAAAGAAGATGAAACTTGAAGCCCAAACGGCAGAAAATTAACCTCCTAGAAAATTTTGGTAAAGATAAGAACTAATCAGAATAACACTAATCTTAAAACATACCCACAAAGATGAAAAGAAACAAATCTAAAATTTTAGAAAACCCTCTGAATTTCTTTTGCAGGATATATAACTAAAATTTCTTTCACCCACCACCCATGGAAATGCCATCTCACATAGTGGACACCTATAAACTCTTATTATTAATTTGCAGCTTGCTTCTTTCACACAATACTTCAAACTAGACTTCACAGCAAACAGAATGACAATTCTGTACCTCATCATCATACTGTATATTTGTTATCCAGCCTTCTTCTTTCAGCCTTTCTACTTGGTATACTCCTTCATTTATGAAGCTCTCAATATCTTCTCTTTCCTTTCCTGTCAAAAAGACAGAAACCCATTAGTGCACATAATACTCGACACTAACTGAAACATCAGAATCCAAAGCACCTTTTACTGAAGATATTTTATCCATCCAATTCTCATAGATGTTATCAAGAAGCGCGGTTAGCATCTCACAATTTTCTTCAGACATAGTTCTACGAGCAAGCTGATCACCGGCACTTTTATATTTACCAATCCTTTCCACTTGTGGTTCGATTCCTATTTTATCTAAAACACCTGCAAAACAAAATTTCATTCCATCTTGTCTCTTAAAAAACGAGCTTGAGTCCTACAGCAAAAAGTACGACACTATTCCAGGTTAAGATAACAACCTGTCCTTCAACCAGCAGCTTATAACGATACAAGCACTTATCATCCTTCCCCCACCCTCCCCCATAGATGAAAGTCTACCAAGGCAACTTGTAATTTTTCCAGTAGCGTTAGTTTTCTTTAACTTCATAATAAGGGGAAATATTTTAAAACCAACTAACCTCTGAGAAATGATGCCTGCACAGTCAACCCAAACAAAGAAAAATAAGCACTTGGAGGAGCATATATCTCCTCACATGCACAAGCAAGGTAGTATTCTTTCTCTTGACATACAGGGACATAGGCCACAATGAACTTACCTGAAATCCCGGCCATATTAGATTTAGTCATTCTCCAAAGAAAAGTTATACAAGTCAGCTATTTAGCATGCATCAATTACATTTCAGATCCAATAAGGATCATCCCTACCCAGGAAGAAGGAGATATACTTAAAGTTCATAGGAAGCATCTTATATTCAAGAAAAATTAACCAGAGAAGATAAAATATCTAACATTAAAATACTGACGCCCTGAATAACATAAAAAGTATAAGATATGAATGTGAAATCCTGTCAATGAACATCCACAAGGTGCAAAAGGTGATAAAAGCAATGGCTCACAAACTTTTACAGAGATACATCCACATGAATGCATTTCTATGATGTGTAAAAACATGGGTATATGCCACAGTTGTATATTGTATAATCATGAGGAATAAAAAATCCTATATGTTAACAACTTATTGAACCCAAACTACAATAAGTTAGAAATCCAAAAAAAGGCAAATAACTCTAGAGTCAAGCCTCTGGTCAACTTCCGCTGATATATATTATATGGCATCTTTTAGAATGTCAATAATACCTGATTTCTTGAAATTCAATATATGCCTTCGAATTTCTTCAACTTTACCCCAGCCACAATTTAGGGGTTCAATTTGAAGATATATGCCAGTTATACGGGGATCATATGCTGCTTTCACAAAGTTCTCACAAATCTGTGGTAGAGAAAGCCCTGAAGAGAAACGGCTTTTGAACTGATCTGAAATCTGAACAAAAGAACATTAGCCATTTCAATTCCAAAATACTGAACCTATGTCAAAAGGTCGTTAACAATATTTTTGTGAGGTGTTTCGGGAAAAAAAGCCATTATTTAACCTCAAAGTTTTTGTTGCTACCATTATTGAGGCTCCAACATTTCCACTTAATGTCATATACAGAGCCGCAAGTTTCTAAAATACTCGATAATTTATCCACCCCCCACTATTTACTAATAATTTTCTAAATGAAGGAAATAAAAATTGTAATTGGTACTCAGAGAACAAATGCAGGTGGCAGTTTGAATTTATGTCTAGACTGTTAAGACTGCGAAGCAGAACACTGAATACATGCTAATAATATAGAGAAGATAAACACCACTTCAAACACCACAGTCTGAGATCAACTCTTTCTTTTTTCTTTTTTGGTTGTGGTAGGAACTATGACAACAATTTGAGGGTCGAAGCTTTTATGTTACTTTGCTTGTTGAGCTAAATAAATCTATTCGTCCAACAATAGGAAACTTAAAGAAGCTAAAGCAAATGCCGAAAACAATAATAATAATTAACAAAAAATCGCCCGGTTTGGAAGTAGAATCAACGAAAATAAGCTGGCAACAAAGGCATCACACGGCTACTTAGCTAATTTAACCGAGTTGAAATTCTCACTGAACTCAACAATTGAAGTTACTATGAATTAGAAAAGTTGACTCAACAGTTCACGCTTTAAGCGTAAGGCATTGCCCAATTAACCCAAAAAAATAGAAGAAGAAAAAGATAAGAAAATGATTCAGAAACATGACAGGAACTTATCTCTGAAATCTTAATGTTAAAAAGAAGACATTGATAGAATAAAACAAGCAGAAGCTGAAACAAAACCTGGCCACGCAATTTCATGGTCAATACACTGCCCTTGCGAACGCGCTCCCAAGGAAAAGCAATCACCATTTTAAGCTTCACCAAGAAGCTCCTCCACACACCAAACTTCTCGAACTCAAACTCGCCGCTCGGATAATCCTCGTCGCGAGCTCTAACACTGTCGCTATTAATGTTAGCCTCCTTAACATCTTCCACCACTTCTTCAACACGCTTGGTTTTTGTTTCTGTGTCGTCGAATGCTCGGATGGGGAGGTTGCGGTGGAAACGAGGGGAAGGGAAGTCGGCAAGAGAGAAGCAGCATTTATTAGAGAGAGGAGAGAGGTTAGGAGGCTTGGGTTGGGAGAGGACCAGAGAGAGGGCCCTGCGGTTGATTGAGGAGGTCAAGTGGGGAGCTTGCAGGAAAAGCAGTAGCTTCGCCATTTCTCTGCAAGGAACTCTCCTTGCAAACTGTGGAGGAAGAAGAAGAATGGACAGAAAGGATCCTTTATCTTAATTACTATATATTATAATGACGATCCTAATGACAATAATACTATTAATTTTTACTTAATCGTTTAGAACTTTAAAATCTTCAATAAAATTTCCATTAATCATAATAAAAAAATAGTGAATTTATTTCGGTAAGTGGTATATTATCAACTTATTTTTATTATTAAAGAAAGAAAAATGGGAACGGGATGACGAACTGAACAAGGTTAAGTTTTTCCCACATCATCTTCTCGCATAGACATATGCTTCTGATTACGTGGCATGGCTTTATTCTGGCATTTTATTGGATGTCTGTAGGGGCTACGTGGCAGGAGTTTAGTGCACATATTTATGTTCTCTAATAAAAAAGAACTACTATTATGCATGGTTCTTTAAATACCGATAGGATCACCATCTTCTTCATTCTCTTTCTCACTCTCTTTATTTATATCTTGATACTTGTTATTAAGGTTCGTCCTCGAAATTTTTAGGCTCGTCTCGTCCAGAGGCGATCCCTTCCTTGTCTCAAACCAAAACTCCTATTCCATTCTCATCCCATAATTTTAGGCCTGGCGATAGGCCCCGTGACGGAACAAGCAGTCTCATATAGTTGTAAAATGGCAACATTACGTAAGGTGTTTATTTTAGTTACTAAGCTTGATCGAGAAGGCTAATCTCCAAGAAGTTGAATATGAGCAAGAAACAGAATCTTAAAAAGAAATTAAAGAATAAAGAGAAGATAAAGGCAGAAGATTATTCGTATATTTTTCTTACCATACTTGGATTCTTTATACCCCTTAGCTACATTGCATAACAGAATGGATTAACATATTACAACTGATTTTCCTGAAACTGAAAGCTAACAATTTCTTTGACTGAGTTCTAACAATTCTAACACCTATAATTGTTTTATCCCCTTTTTACTTAAGGTTTGACACATAGCCTAGGAGATGGGTTGGGGCACCTCTCACGCCACTGGACTTGTGATTTCTTGGGCTCAAAGGCATAACATTACCCTCCTCATCAGTGGAAACGTTGTCCTCAAGGTTAAAAAATGGATATAGATCACAAAACGATGCAAGATCTTCCCACGAAGTCTTTCTAAAGGTAGGCCACTCCATTGCACCAGAACCTATGACACCCATTTGCCATTTTATTTTACTGTACGCGAATTCAAAGGCAGCCAAAGGTGATAAAATGGGATTGTTGTCAACAGAAGTATGTGGTGATTGTAAATGAGTAGCTTCAGCTGGATTGGGGCATAATTTGAGCAAGGATACGTGAAAACACTGGGTGAATGTGAGACGAGTTCAGTAATCTAAGCTTATAGGCCATGGTTTCGATTCATTTTTCAATACGAAAAGGGCCATAATACCTTTTGCTTAGTTTAGAATGAGTGTTTCCCAACACACTGCTGCTTATAAGGTTGAAGCTTAACATAACACCATTGACCAACATCCATGGAAAACTCCTTCCGATGTTTGTTAGCCTGAGTAGCCATTCGTTGCTGAGCGTGAACCATGTTATTGCAGAGTTTGGTAAGAAGTTCCTCACATGTAGCCAATGAAGAGTCCACTGCCTCTATGGTAGAAAGACCAAGAGAATATGATGGAAAAGCGGGAGGTGGCTTACCAAACATGACTTCAAATGGTGTAATTTTTGTGGTAGAGTGGACAATTGTGCTGTGACATAATTTTCAGGTTGTTCGTGCACAAATGCACCCAGATATTATTCCAAACACCTATTGAGAATCTCATTTTGTGCGTCGGATTGTGGATGGTAGGCGTTGGAGATGCGTAAAGAAGTCTTACTCAAGTGGAAGACATCCTTTCAAAACTTATGAAGAAAAATCAAGTCACGATCTAAGACTATAGACTTCGTAAAGCCTTGTTGCTTAACCACCATTTTAGCAAATAACTTTGCAGCGCAGTAGAATCCATTTTTTGGTGGCCCAAAATGACCATACTTCGAAAGTCGATCAACCACCACAAGTATAATTGTATAGTTATGAGAACTGGGCAATCCTATAATGAAATCCAAACTAATATCTTCTCATACATTGGTAGGAACAGGTAAGGGTTGCAACAAACTCGAAGCAACTGATGTAGAGTATTTTGTCTTTTGACACACATGGCAAAAATTTACAAGCTAGCGCACATCCTGCTCCATTTTTTTCCCAATAGAAACTGGCAGAAAGATGAGAAAGTGTTTTGTTGACTCTCATGTGACCCGCTAATGGTGATGAATGATACTCAAAAAGTAGTTTCTGTCGAATAGGAGAAGATGGATTGATAACTAGCCTACGCCCCTTGTATAATAGTCCTTCCTTCTCCGTGAAAGGAAAAAACTCAGGTTGATGATGATTAATTTTATCAAACAAGGTTGCATAGTACACGTCAATTTGCATTTCTAGTCTCGTTTCATCAACAAAGCTAAATATTGGAATAATGAGGGCGAGAAATTGAATTACAGTTTGGGGTTTCTCCTCAATGTATTGCCGAGAAAGTGCCTCTACCACAATGTCAATTTTTCCCAGTTTATAAGATATATCAAAGCTAGAACCCAACAGCTTGACGAGATACTTTTGCTGCTCTGGTGTTTGAATGGTCTGGTTCAAAATGTCCTTCAAACTGTGGTGGTCTGTGTGAAATGAAAAATGACCCCCAAGCAAATATTGACGCCATTTAATAACAGCTTGTGTAACCGTGTACAATTCATGAACATAAGCTGAAGCTTTAGAAAGTGTAGAATTAGGCTTCTTACTGAATAAGCAATGGGGTGATCTTGTTGTAATAAAACAGCCCCAATGCCAGAACCAGATGCATCTGTCTGGATGGTAAATGGAAGGGTAAAAGTCAGTAGAGCCAGAATATAAGATCGTATTAAAGATTGCTTGAGAGTGTCAAAAGCTACTTGAACTTCTGGTGACCACTTGAAACAATCATTTTTCAGCATATCAGTTAGGGGACTGGTGATTGAAGCATAACGAAACATAAATTTTTGGTAATAACCTGTGAGGCCTAAAAATCCTTGAAGTGTTTTTAGGTTATGAGGAATAGGCCATTCATTCACTACAGCCAGTTTTGAAAAGATCTGGAGCAACCCCTTTTTCTACAGCCACATGACCCAAATACTCAATCAGATTTTGCAAATGATCATTTTGATCTTTTTGCTATGTAAGAGTTCGAACGGAGGCACTGTAGGACCTCTTGTAGATGACAATAATGCTCCTCCATTGGTTTGCTATAAAACAGAATCGTCAAAATAAATGATGGCGCGTTCGCGTAAGAAGTCTCGAAAAGCTTAAATCATCATACCTTGGAAGGTCGTAGAAGCGTTTGTGAGGCCAAACTGCATTACAACGAACTCGTAATTACCTTGATGCATTCGGAAAGCCGTTTTAGGATTGTCTCTAGAATTCACCCTTATTTGATGATAGCCCGCGCGTAAATCAATCTTGGAAAAAATAGTAGCTCCATGGAGCTCGTCAAGTAGCTCATCTACTACTGGAATCGGAAACTTGTCCTTGACCGTGGCATTGCTTAACACCCTATAATCGGCACAAAACCTCCATGTTCCATATTTCTTTTTAACTAACAAAACTAGTGAAAGAAAGGGCTTTGGCTTGGCCTTATGAGTCCTGACTCAAGCATTTCAGAAACTACCTTTTCCATTTCATATTTATGAAAATAAGAGTATCTATATGACTTCACATTTATAGTTTTAGTGTTTGGAAACATATGTATTTTATGATTAATAAGATTGTATGGTGGTAAGGTTGAGGTTCAGAAAGCACATCCTCATACTCACTCAACAAGGACAATAAAGGATCAGGTAATCGAGCATCTGTTGTACTAGCTCCCTCCCCAGCATTAAAAGTAAATAATTGAAAGTATTGAGAGATACATTCTTATTTGGATAAACGACGAAGTTGATTAAGTTGATTTTGCTCCATATGAATCAATGGTTCCCCTTACAGATGAATAGTTGATCCGTTCCATTCAAATTCCATATACAAAGCCTTTAGTCCATCGTAATTTTACCAAGCAATTCTAACCATTAAACTCTAAGAATAACATTTGCCCTTTGCAATTACTCTACATAAAACTCTACGAACAACATCTGCCCCATGCAATTACTACCTCTGTCAATCAATATTTGAACTTTCACATCACCGATATGACGTTTAGGTGTAATGTCTAGGAAAGGTTTGGCCGACCATTGCGTGAAGACTGATTTATGGGATATTCGAGGATAATGCATTGCTTTCTATTGTACTAGTTAACTCTGATTTTTCAATAATATTGTCATCTTCTTCATGAGATACCATAAAAAGAAAATAACTTTCCTTTACATTTATCCCATTTTTAGTTGAGGTTTGACAAATAGTCTAGTAGATGGGTTGGGGCACCTCTTATGCGATTGGGCCTGTGATTTCTTAGGCTCAAAGTCATAACATGTTGCAAATTGCAACTCTCTGTTACAAATTTTCAATAATGTGCTGCAATTGCAACATTGTAGAGAGTATTGCAATGTGCAAAATTGTAACACTATGTTGCAAGTTTGCTACACTGTGTTGCAATAATATCTAACAAGTAATAAGGTCTGTTGGGCTTGCTTTCTGAGTTTGAGCGTGATGGGATGGGACAACTAGGATGTTTCGGGCTGGATGAAAATCCTGTCCCGATTATAAATTTCAATCACAATCTCGACCTAAACGGGATTAGGATGGGAAAAATCTCAAAATTAGGTTAGGGATGGGGTTAGTCTAGGTGAGTTGGTTAGACCAGGATAGTGTCATACGCGATTACAGGACCAAGATTCTTTTATGAGGCATACTTGTTACATTACTTGCCTACTTAATTACAGATTGCCATTACTAATTACCTACATAATTACAGAATTACTATTTGATTTCACAAGCACCACCTCTCCTCTTTTTATATTAATAGTTAATATAATGTGTGATGCACGTTTGTGCAAATCTATTATATATTTAGCTAAAATCATCGTTATTTTATTTATTAATATATTATTATTATTATTTCAACCAACTTGTAGAACATCATACATGTTTCTAAGAAATAAAATTTAGAGAATATAGTGGAAATGCACGCTGAAAATTTAGAAAGAAAAAGTGGTACCTTAAAGTTATATTATCTCTTTCATATTTTATGTTAAACTTGATCTTCTTTTTTCCATTTGCATTGCGAATTTAATTTTTTATTTGCAATTTTTGTGTAGCGATGTTTATGTACCATATTAATTATAGTATTATATAAAATACAACATAATTGATGTTTCCAAAAATATGTTATAACTGAATTATATTTTAAATTCTATTAAGTTAAATTTTATAAAGGCATTCAATTTTCCTCTATGTGCGGATAAATGGGTAGAAAGTTGTAAATATCTTCAGGACATATTAAATAATTGCTTTGATTCCTTCATATTAATTGATATGAAAATTAACTTCAAAACTATTTATTAATTATTTGCTAATTTTTAAATTCATTAAATAAGTGAATGAATCTAAAAAATCAATGCCTATTTTTCTTCATTTATTATAATTATAGAAGTAACCAATTCTTTTATGATGCATGTAAATTAGAAGATTTTTTGCCAATGTATGAATAATATGTGGATAAAATAATCAAAAAATGATTCTCATCTCTTTCTTAATTTTATTGTTACAGTTCACTTACACATACGATGCACGTGTTTTGAGAAATTTTTGAATGAATGTGTTAAATCATTACATGCTATATTCATTGAAACTACATTTAATATTCTAGTAATGTAATATTCCAAAATATGAAGCAATACTAAACATCTATAATCTATAGTATCTTAAAAAAAATGTTAAGGGGAGGAGAAACTTTTAAATACCCTAATTTTCCTTTGCGTTTCTTTTTTTAATTTTAGATCCACGTTTCAAGATTTAGTCCATGTATTTGTTGTTGGAACCACAACCTGGGTCATATGAACCAAACTTCTATTTTTTTCATTATTAGAATTATATTTCTATTTTACTATATCAATGTTCAGATTTGGATACTATGACCACATTCATAAATATTTAGCTTCAAACATCGTGCACTCTTATCCAAAAAATCAGATATTGCGACTGACATTTCAATTCATGTATACATTCAGAATAAGAGAGTATCTTAAAGTTGGCTAATGCATGAACTTGAATTTGGTTGAAACAATTTTCATTCTTATAAATAGTTGTTGAGAACTGCCCATTCCAGCATGTTGCGTAATACACAAATGATCTATATTATTTTAAAGAGATGAAAATGTTAGCCAATCATATGACTATATATATAATCTTTAGCTTTAAAGAGAGAATTCACCATAAAAGTATTCTTATCAGGAAAGAAGATGGTTGCTGAAGAATCATGGATGGAAAGCATCAAAACTCCTAATATTGTGAGAAACAACACGTTATAAAGGAAGAATACTCGGAGGAAAAAGGCGCGGAGGAAGGAGGCATGAGGAAGAAGGCGAGGAGAAAGAAAGTGAGTAAGAATAACGCTTACCTTACCACGATGCAAGACTGAGCTGGTGTTGGTGCGTGCTTGGTCGGATCTAGCAACTGTGGATGAGAGATAGAGGATATATGGTTAGGGTTTGGGGATAGTGACAGATATAGAGTAAGGGAGAAGATGAAATAAAGGGTAGGAAGCGACTGAAATGGGATTTAGGATTTTTGGGTTTATTTGATTTTTGGGATTTTTTGTAATAAGTTTTGATAGGTCCCAGCCAAAGCTTCAGAAATAAAAGTTTAAGAATTACCCTCTTCGGGTGAGAACATGCCACAATTTGGGTAATATGTTACTCTGTGTCCTTCCATTCATTGAAGCAGTTAAATACATACGTTTTCTAACAACTCTTCCTAAACTCATGACCACAACTATTGTGAACAAACAGAAATTAAATCATGGAAGCAGAAATAACAAATTTCCAGAGAAATAGGACTCCAACTGACCTAAGACTAGAAACAATAAACGGACTACTGACTGGATTTTTTTAGTGGACTTCTGCTCTGATGGACATGAAGCACTCAGTCCAAGTATTTCTGGTTTGGCCAAGAAGCACGTTGAGACCTACGTCACTTATCAATCCCCCTTTGACTGGAACCTTGTCCTCAAGGCGCAAGTCAGGGAATTTATCGTGCAGTTCTGCAACATTCTCTCAAGTGGCATCTTCAATAGGAAGGCGTTTCCAGTGGACCAAGCTTTCTTAAAAAAAATTCCCCCTTTTTTAATTCCAGCGAGTATCGATTATTTTCTCAGGTTCGATGATGGGGGCACCAGCATCATCGAGAGGTGGCAAAGTAGGACAACTAGCACTTGCATCACCGATCTTCTTCTTTAATAAAGAAACATGGAATACTAGATGTATGCGAGAACCTTCAGGAAGTTGGAGTTGGTAAGCTGCCTTGTCGATGCGTTTCTCAATGGCAAAGGCCCATAAAACCTGTGAGCTAGTTTTTGAGACGCTCATTTGAACATTGTGTGTTGTCGATAAGGATGTAGTTTAAGGGAAAACAAGGCCTTCATTGAATTCGATGTCACGCCATTTTGAATCAGCCATTTGTTTCATCCGGTTGGAAGCTTGATGTAAGTTGAGCTTGAGTTGTTGGAGAAGAACATTGCACGCGGCCAATTGTTGGTTGACCTCATGAACAGGAGAAGAGTCTAATTGATATTGGGGAATCATGGGAGGAGGTCACCCATACAGAGCTTGAAAATGTGACATTCTAGTCGAAGCATGGTAGGCTATATTATACCAGAATTCTTCCCAAGGAAGAAGAGAATACCAGTTTCGTGGTTGCTGGTGAACGAAACAGTGTAGATATTGCTCAACAGAGTGATTGACAACTTCAGACTGGCCATCAGTTTGTCGGTGGTATGCCGAGCGCATTTTCAGCTGGGTGCCGGACAATTTGAGGAATTCACTCCAAAAGTTGCTGATGAAAATAGGATCACGGCCACTGATGATTGATCTGGGCATGCCGTGCAATTTGACTACTCCCTCGACAAATTTTTCAGCTACCATCTTGGCAGAAAAAGGGTGGGTTAAGGCCAAGATGTGAGCTGATTTACTAAGCCGATAGACAATTACAAAGATTGTGTTCTTGCCTTGGGATGGTGGCAAGCCTTCAATGAAAATCCATGGTTATGTCTTCCCATACTTGACAAGAATTGGGCAGTGGCTGAAGGAGACAAGCAGGGAGCTGTTGGAGAGAAAAGAAGAAGAGGAAAAATCAAGGAAAAAATGAAAAGTGAATGAAAGTGTGTGATGTGAAATAGAGTGAGAATTTGTCCCACATTGGAAACTCAAGGAAAAAATGTTGGGTTTATAAAACCAACATTCATACCTTGAGGTAAGCCCCAAGGGGCACCCCACATTTTGTGAGGTAGAGAGAACCTAGATGGCACATGGTCTTTCCTTCATGCGTGACTGGTACAGTTCGATCAAAAGATTTAATTTTTGAATAAAATTTCTTTGATTCATTTAGAGAGGAAGAAAATATTTCCAAACACAATATTATCTGCAGAAGATAATTAAAATATCTCCATTATCCATAAAATCTCTCCATTATCCCACAGTATCATCAAAAATCTGATTCTAATTTATCTACACGTTTGGCTTGCTCTCCAAGCCTTGAACGATATATTAGAATAGGGCATCATTAGCTTCATTTTTTTACGTACAGAACAACACTCAATCACCAAGCATCCTGCATATTGAAAGAAATACAAAAAGAGTTCTGTGAGAGTCAGAGTAATCGGTTGACGTACGCTGACTTAGATCGTTGTATCCTGCAGAGACGATTCGTCGGAGTCTCCAAACACCCTGTGGAGGATGATTATTGTTTTTAGGACATTGCTTTCGAGCAATCCTCGATCTACATCGTATTTTCAGTTCTAATTTTGCTGTAATCATTTTTCATTTACCTTATTTATTAGATCTGATAAATTTTGCAGTTATCATTTCTGTTGCATTTACATTGTAATCGTTCCATATTTTTTTGTAATCGTTGGTTAATGAAAGCATCTTGTTCCATCTTTACACACAACAATCTAAAGACAATAATCATGGAACAATCTGCTGGAATCAAAACTCTGCACACTGAGAGACCAGAAAAATTCAAAGGGGACGACTTCAAACAATGGCAACAGAAGATGGTCTTCTATCTGACCACTCTCAATCTAGCACATCTACTAACTGGCGATATTCCTCCTGCACCGATGGAAGGACAATCGAAGGAACTAGCATCTGCACGGGAAGCCGGATCCATTCAGATTTCCTTTGTCGAAACTATATCTTGAACAGCTTGGTAGACACCC
This sequence comes from Datisca glomerata, assembly GCA_003255025.1. Taxonomy (NCBI): domain Eukaryota; kingdom Viridiplantae; phylum Streptophyta; class Magnoliopsida; order Cucurbitales; family Datiscaceae; genus Datisca; species Datisca glomerata. The sequence continues at coordinate 633,564 of QANY01013442.1, read as the reverse complement.
TCTACAACGTCAACTCGTCATTCAAAATGACAAAGGAACTGTGGCAAGCCTTGGAAAAGAAATACAAAATGGAGGATGCCGAGATGAAGAAATTTATCGTCGGGAAATTTCTGAAATACGAGATGGATGATAAGAACATGATAATCAGTCAAATGGAGGAGTTGCAGATCATCTTCAACAACAGGAAGGTCGAGGGGATGATCGTGAATGAACCGTTCCAAGTCGCTTCCATCATCGAGAAGCTGTCACCGTCATGGAAGGACTTCAAGAATTATCTGAAGCACAAACGTAAGGAGCTCAGCATGGAGGATCTGATTGTTCGACTGCGGATAGAGGAGGACAACCAGAAAAATGAAAGAAAGCGATGTGGGCAACCTATGGAATGAAAGCTAATGTAATAGAAGGAAATAAATCCAATCCACCGGACAAGAAAAGGAAGACATCGACGAGCAACGCTCAAAAAGGTAATTCAGATAAACACATTAAGGCCAATTGCTGGGTGTGCGGTAAAGCCGGACACAGGGCAAAGGAGTGCCGGTTTAAGAAAGATCAGAATGATTGTAACCAAACCCGTAACAGCGGGAAAATGAACCAAGCAAATATGATAGAGATAGATGATCTCTGTGCAATGATTTCTGAGATCTGTATGGTCACTGACGCCAAGGAATGGAGGGTCGACACTGGTGCTACGAAGCACATGTGCAGCGACCGAACTATCTTTTCAACTTATGCTGAGCTTGATAAAGATGAGGTTCTCTATATGGGGAACGCCTCAGAAGCTGTTGTTAAGGGAAAAAGAAAGGTTGTGCTGAAATTCACATCCGGAATACAACTTACTCTCCTAGACATCCTGCATGTGCCTGAAATTCGTAGAAATTTGGTTTCAGGATCTCTTTTATGTAAAAGTGGATTTAAGTTTGTCTTTGATGCTGGCAAGTTTATTCTGACTAAGGGAGGGATATTTGTTGGGAAGGGTTATAATTTTGATGGTCTTTTTAAACTTAATGTGTCTGCTGTAACCCCTGCAATTATTAATGATAATTTTGTTGCTTCTTCTGTTTATATCGCTAAACTTTCTAATATTTGGCATGCTAGATTAGGTCGTGTTAATTTTCGTTCCTTACAACGGATGATTAATTTAGAATTTCTACCTAGATTTAACCTAGAAAAAGTAAATAAATGTGAAATATGCGTAGAATCTAAATTTACAAAAAAATCATTTAAATCTGTAGAGAGAACGAATGATTCACTTGATTTAATACATAGTGATTTATATGATTTAAAATTAACTCCTAGTAGGGGAGGTAGAAAATATTTTGTTACATCTATTGATGATTTCAGTAAATATTGCTATGTATTTTTGCTTCATTCAAAGGATCAGACTTTGGATATGCTTAAGACATACAAGTCTGAAGTTGAAAAACAACTTGGTAAACATATCAAAGTGCTTAGATCTGACCGGGTGAAGAATATGACTCCACTATGCTGTCTGAATTTTATGCTCTACATGAAATTGTGCATCAGACTACAGCACCTTACACGCCTTAACAGAATGTGATGGTTGAAAGAAAAATAGAACTCTGAAGGATATGGTGAACTATATGTTGAACAGTAATGGATTACCCTAAAATTTGTGGGGGGAGGCCTTGCTTACAGCAAACACCATACTTAACAGGATTCCACATAAGAAGACCAACAAGTCTCCTTATGAAGAGTGAAAAGGGAAGTTACCTTCCTATAAAATCCTAAAAGTGTGGGGGTGTCTCGCAAAGGTACAAGTACTATTGCCAAAGAGAGTAAAGCTTGGACCTAAGACAATAGACTGTGTTTTCATTGGATATGCATTGAACAATGCTGCATATAGATTTTTGGTTATTAGGTCATAAATTTCTGACATAAGTACTAACTCTATAATGGAGTCTGTCAATGCAGAATTCTTTGAGAATGTGTTTCCTTTTAAGGAAGGAAGACACGGTCAAAATGTCAAACGAGGATTAGAAGAAAGTTTTTCTAGAGCTCAGATTGATGAAGAATCTGAACCTGAGCTTAGAAGAAGTAAAAGAGCTAAAACGAGTACCTCATTTGACCCAGAGTTTCTAACATACCTGACGGAGGCTGAACCTCAAACCTATAAGGAGGCAAGGTCCAACCCTGAGACTCCTTTTTGGAAGGAAGCAGTCGATAATGAGATAGATTCCATAATGTAAAATAATACATGGATCTTGGTTGATCTCCCTCCTGGGAATAAACCAATAGCTGTAAATGGATCTTCAAAAGAAAGCTGAGAGCTGATGGTATTATTGAAAAGTACAAACCTCAGTTGGTAGCTAAAGGATACCGACAGATGAAGGTATAGACTTTTTCGATACCTATTCTCTAGTGACAAGAATCACATCTATTAGGATGCTGATTGTACTAGCAGCTTTGCATACTTTAAAAATTCATCAAATGGATGTAAAGACTACTTTCTTAAATGGAGAATTGGATGAAGAAATCAATATGGAACAGCCTGAAGGGTTCGTGGTTAAAGGCCAAGAACGAAAGGTCTGTAAACTTGTTAAATCACTTTATGGATTAAAACAAGCACAGAAACAATGGCACGAGAAGTTTGATCATACAATGTTATCTAATGGATTCAAGATAAATGAGTGTGATAAATGTGTCTACATTAAAGGTACTAATGATCAATTCGTCATAATATGTTTGTATGTAGATGACATGCTTATAGTAGGATCAAACAAGGATATAATATCTTCTACCAAGAAGATGTTGAATTCTAAGTTTGACATGAAAGACTTAGGTCAAGTAGATGTCATTCTTGGAATTCAAGTAATGCGAACTGAAAATGAATATATCCTTACCGAGTCTCACTATGTAGAAAAGATTTTAAAAATGTTTGGGCAATATGAAAGCAAACCTGCTGTAACTCCTTTCGACCCAAATGGTAAGTTAAGGAAGAATAATGGAGTTAGAGTATCTCAATTGGATTACTCACAAATAATTGGAAGTTTAATGTATATCATGAATTGTATCAGGCCTGATATAGCCTATTCAGTTGGAAGACTAGCAAGATATACAAGTAATCCTGGACGTGATCACTGGAGTGCATTGGTGAGAGTACTAAGGTACTTAAAATTCACTATGAACTACGGACTGCATTACTCAACCTATCCACTGGTGATAGAAGGATTTAGTAATGCTAACTGGATATCAGACAGTTTAGAAACTAAATCTACTAGTGGATATATGTTTACCCTAGGTGGTGGAGCTATCTTGTGGAGGTCTACTAAGAAGACATGTATAGCTCGTTCAACTATGGAATTAGAATTCACAGCATTGGACAAGGCTTGTGAAGAAGCAGAATGGCTCATGAATTTTCTGGAAGATATTCCGGTGTGGCCAAAACCAGTGTCAGCTATATGTGTCCACTGTGACAATATGGCTACAACTTTTAAAGTGAAAAATAATATGTATAATGGTAAGTCTAGACATATTAGATGAAGGCATGATACCATTAAGCAGTTGTTGTCCAATGGGGTGATTTTCTTAGATTTTATAAGGTCAAAGGAGAATCTTGCTGATCCTTTGACAAAATGATTGTCAAGGGAACTAATAAAACAAAAATCGAGGGGAATGAGGCTAAAGCCTATTCAATGAATCATTCAGGTGATAACCTAACCTAATTGACTAGAGATCCCAAGATCTAGGTTCAATAGGCATATTGGGGGATGATTCAAATTGAAACACTGAGAAACCTATGGTTTCTTCCTGTTCCTATGATATGAAGATAGTGTGTTGTCTGTCACGTAAAATGGTATACGTAAGTATTCAATGACATTGATGTTCTGCTTGCCAGAGGAGTAGTGACAGAATACTCTTAATCATTGTCACCTATATGAGAGTAGAAGTATGGTCACTTCTATAAGAGGTCTGAATGGCTTAACCTCTCTAAAGATCTTATGAAAGCGGGATATGTTCAGGACCAAACTGAACAAAATCATATGAACTCAGATGTATTAAGATGAGATATGTGTGAAATTTGTTGTCTCGGTTTATCTCAGAGGAAGTTTAGTTCAAGAATGTAGTTCGCTGTTCTTCAGAATAAATCTGATGAATTCTCACTATGGAAGGTTCAAGTCCAAAAGACACCTCTCTTGATGCATATCTCATATGTTCTCTCTCATGTTGTTGTCTAGTTAGGACACATTTCATTCATGTGGAGGATTGTTGGAGAGAAAAGAAGAGAAGAAAAATCAAAGAAAGAATGAAAAGTGAATGAAAGTGTGTGATGTGAAATAGAGTGAGAATTTGTCCCACATTAGAAACTCAATGAAAGAATGTTGGGTTTATAAACCAAACATTCATGCATTGAGGTAAGCCTCAAGGGGCACCCTACATTTTGTGAGGAAGAGAGGACCTAGATGACACATGGCCTTTCATTCACTAGTGCGCGTCGCCGCCAGCTCAGCTCGGCTTGGTACGGTCAAAAGATTTATTTTTCGGATAAAATTTCTTTGATTTATTTGGAGAGGAAGAAAATATATCCAAACAGAAACTGTAATTATCTGCAGAAGATAATTAAAATATCTCAATTATCTCACAATATTATCAAAAATCTGATTCTAATATATCTACACGTTTGGCTTGCTCTCCAAACCTTGAACGATATATTAGAATAGGGCATCATTAGCTTCATTTTTTTTACGTACACAACAACACTCAATCACCAAGCATCCTGCATATTGAAAGAAATACAAAAAGAGTTCTGTGAGAGTCAGAGTAATCAGTTGCTGTACTCTGACTTAGATCGTTATATCATGCAGAGACGATTCGTCGTAGTCTCCAAGCACCCTGTGGAGAACGATTATTGTCTTTAGGACATTACTTTCAAGCAATTCCCGATCTACATTGTATTTTCAGTTCAAATTTTGCTGTAATCATTTTTCGTTTGATCTTTTTTATTAGATCTGATAAATTTTGCTGTAATCGTTTCTGTTGCATTTATATTGTAATCGTTGGTTAATGAAAGTATCATGTTCTATCTCTACACACAACAGGAGGAACGTAGAAGATTTAGCCTGTTGACAAGCATCACAAGAGAAGGCATACTCATTCACTGTTAGATACACTGATGGCCAATAAAACTATTGGGCGATGCGTTTATAGGTGTGCAGTACTCCGGAGTGGCCACCAAGAGGAGAGTCATGGAATTCCCGCAGCAACTGAATTGGAATGTGGGACCTGGGAGGCAGCACCACTCGATTCTTATATAAAATAAGCCCATTACGTTGTGTGTAGGGAAGGCCTGGTTTGGCAGCAACTAGTTTAGCAATGCGATCCATGTAAGCGTCACCTTTAGCAGCTGTTTTTAGTTCCTCCCAGATTTGAGCTTGTGAAACAAATAAAGCATTAAGAGTAGACGAGCCTGGTATGCGGGAAAGGGCATCGGCTGCTGAAAACAGCTGATGCTTAATGGATCAGCCACGTAGGTCTCAACGTGCTTCTCGGCCAAACCAGAAATACTTGGACTGAGTGCAACGTGTCCATCAGAGCAGAAGTCCACTAAAAAAATCCAGGTACCAATCCGTTTTTGTTTCAAGTCATAGTGTCAGTTGGAATCCTATATTTTTCTACAAGTTTGTTATTTTATGCTTCCATGATTTAATTCCTGTTTGTGCACAATAGTTGTGGTCATGAGTTTAGGAAGAGTGGTTAGAAAATGTATGTATTTAACTGATTCAATGAATGAAAGGACGGAGAAAAAAAACCCAAATTATGTTATGTTCGCACCTGAAGAGAGCAATTTTTTTTTCTTTTATTTTTGAAGCTTTGGCTGGACCTATTAAGTTTGGTCTAAGCTTAAAGGGTCGTTTGATATAAGATTACAAGTAAATAATTTTCAGAATAAGATTGTTAAAATATGATTGTGGAAAAGTATATGTCCGAAAAGTTAAGATTATTTTGTTTGTGACAATTGAGAATGTTAAGATTTAATGATAATAATGTTAAATTACTTTATTTATTTTGATGTGATGTGAAAATGAGTGTTATAAGTATAATTATAAATTTCTAATTTTATCCTTTAACTGAATTTTGTTTATGTATGATTTGTTAATTAATTTATTTGTCTTCATTATTTATTATTTAATTTATAATAGGGTAAAATATAATTGTTAATTTATTTCTTTGTTAAAGTAAAATCTTTTTTATTTTTAAATTTCTTTTCTTTTTATTCATTTTTCTTACATGTTTACTAATTTTTAGTGGCTCAACTGTTACTTTGTCATACTGGTTACATTGTAAATTTACCTAAAAAATATTGAGCATAAAATAATTAATTAATAGGATACAAATAAAATAATAAGAAATGATGAAAACTGAGAAGAGTGAAAAATAAAATAAAAAATAAATTAAATAATGAAAATGTTAAATTACTTTGTTTATTTTGATGGAATGTGTAAAAGAATGTTATGAGAATTTATCAATATACAAATTTACCCTTACCCTTGGACTAATATATAATGCTAGAATTAAAAATGATTTCATCTATCCAAGAGACCATAAACACATAATTTACCATAGTCATATTCATCATAGTATTTTAAAAATCAAAATTATAGCCATATTGGGTAATTTGTCAAATTTTAGTTGATCACATTAAAATTATATTTTAATTATCTAATTATATATTATTTAACATGTATATAAAAAATGATGTGAGGGAGTGATGAAGTAGTTTGGAAAAAATCATAAGAAATAATTAATAAGAGATGTCAGATATGGAAATAGCCTTAAATTTTGGTAAGTATCAAGAACCTTCACATGATGATATCTTTGTATTCCAGGTATCCAAAATTTTTATAACTTATCAAACCAAACAAGGAGATCTCTAAATTTCACTAATATTCCAGGCATTTGGGGTAAGATACCCATATACCAAATGATCCATAATTTTTGTTGGACGATTCTTTTAATTTTATATTTTAAATCTTCAGTTTTCTTTTTTTGTCAAAGAAATATTCGGTTTGGTTATTATTAAGTAAAGTTAAATTATTCTTTTATTTTTCTTTCTCTAAATAAATTAGATTACAAACAATACATAATGTGCCTAACTTCTAAAAATTTATTGTAAATGTTAATAAAATATATTTAAGTATATTAAAAGATAATAATCTAATTCCAGTTGCAAAAACTTAAAAAAGATACATGACACGACTTATAAATATTTATAAATTCACCATTGATAATTTTTTAATTTTCTCACAACTTAATTATTCATTATAACAAAGAGCTATATTTCATTGGTCCATGTAAAAATGAGTACATAATGTCATATTTTCTTGCCAGGAAAATAAATTAATATACTTGAGCTTTCTTTACATAGTCATTAAGGTGATAAATAAACTAGATTCACCATGTGTAACACATATATATCTTTCACTGGTAGTTCTTAAGTAGCTGCTAAATGCTATGTTTTCATTTTTTCCCTATTTTTTTATCACACATTAAAGGACAAGGTCCAAGTCCTAAATTTCTTCTTCTTCGTAAGGGAATTGAGTGATTTTCTGAAAATATTTAATCGGAATTAAACGTTCATGAATGCAGTTCATATCGGCACCGCTATCAACTAAGACAATGGCGTCTGTAATGATGAAATCTGGTTTGATTACTAAGGTAATCTTAGTATACCATTTCTGGAAGGTGACTTGGTTAAGTAGGAATAAATAAGGAATATTGTCCTTTGCCTAATCTGGTGAGGTTTGATTAGGCTGATTTGGTGAAGTCTAATCTGGTGAGATTTGACTAGGCTGATGTGGCGAAGTTTGATCTGGTGAAGAAGTCGTTGCTAAGTCTACAGAGGTTTTTTCTTTGATAGTAGACTGTTTAAGGAGATTGAGATCCTAGGAAAGGATTTGATTAGTAGTTTTCAGATGCTGAATTTTAGACTTAAGGATATTAATTTCCATTTTCATATCAGAAATGGAAACATGTTTGTTAGGTGAAGAATTCTGTTGAATACCGTTTAGAAGCTCTTTCATGCTGTAGTTTTCAATGGGTATGATCTCATGAGTAGTATATTCCTTGTAACAAGTTTCTAAAAACTTTAATTTCATCTCTGGATCAATTATTTGGTCAGGTGTGGCGAGAAGATTAGTTGGGTAGCGGTTAAAACATTAAGATCTGATACATTAAGATCAAGACCGTTCATTTCAACTTTTACCTTCCAATAGTTGGTTTTAGTTATCGTGTTGCATGTTTTAGAGCTACAAGGCTGATCTGGCTGGTCAGAGGAGGTAAAAGTCAGACTCAGATGCAAAGATTTGTGCAACATCATTATCTGTACTTTCTTTAGAGAGACAATTTAAGATTTTCTATTGAATCTCTTCATCAAGAGATAATTCATTAAGTCTTTTCTTAAATTTGGATCAGCATTTATTAGCAAAGTGTCTTGGTAATCCATACTTATAGCAGGTGGTTTTTGGCTTTCGAATTACTGGAGTGAGATTTCTTCAGATGTGGTAGATCTCTATATCTAGATTCTTTATGTCTAGATTTCTTTTTAGAAAAGTATTTTTTGTGCGATTTATAGGACTTAGACGGGGAAGTCCTATGGGGTTTAGAAGGAGAAGGATACTGAATTTTAGTATTATAGGCGAATTGATTGTAAAATTCACCCAATTCTTTTTTGTTGTCGAGGTTTTGATGTTTCATCATATGCTGTAATTTCATATCATTGCAAATTCCTAGTCCTTCTTCAATGACAAGGGCAATGAGATGGCCATAGGTATACTGGTAATATGGAATATCCATTTACTCATGTTTATAGTGGTGCCGATATGAACTGCATTCACGAAGGTTTAATTTTGAGTAAATATTTTCAGAAACCCACTCAATCCCTTACGAGTGCAAGTGGTAATTCTATGAGAATTCAATATAAAATACCAGAAGCACTAATATGCAAACAGGGTGTTTGCTTATCTGCATCATTTGTGTTAATAAAAAGCATGACATAAAGTATTATTTTAGGTAATCCTTTCTTTAATTCTATTATGCCTATTACCCAAATTGATACCTCAGGCATTCATACTATTATTAACAATTCTGATATCACCTTTAAATTCATTACCAAATAGTATACAAAAGAAGTTGATCTCATAAGATATCTTATTGATAATAAAACAAACTAGTTAAACTTTGCTACAGAGAGAAATCCATTTTCTGACTATTTATCAACGTATACAACAACCAACAATACAGAATAAAATAAAAACAATTCTATATGAATTCAAAACAGAAATCTGTAGTGATATCCCTAATATTTTTGGGGATAGAAAGAAACATATTATATCTTTACCATAGCATCAGTATTTTAATGAGAAAAATATTCCTACTAAGTCTATACCTAGCTAGATGAAAAAGGAATATATATATATNATATATATATATATATATATATATATATATCCCTTCAACACAACATAGGTCATCGTAAGGATCTTGAAGACAAACTAAAGCATAAAAACCAGAATCTTTTAAAAAATGGAATTATATTCAAAGAGTGCATAACAGTAAGGATAATAAGCTCACATTGACTCGTCAATTTGAGATCTAATTCAGAATTGTCTGTGGGAGTTATGGGGTAGAAATTAGAATGTAATAATATCCACTCATACATAAGAAAATATTCTTTATTGATTTAAAAGTTGTACTAGCATGATAGGGATAGAGAAAGAGGAAAATTTTACATTACAATAAATATGAGATTTTATAGGAGGCAAAAAACTCGGTGAAAAGTATTCCACAAGGTTTTCACGGCGCCTGTGTTAGGCAGGTTTCCCACGATTTGCCCCCCACGAACAACGCTGTTGTTTTCGCTTTTTTATAGGGTTTTCAGTTCCTATAGAATGTTGTTTGATAGGATTTTTTTACCCCGATTGAATATATTGAACATGTGTTTTGACGCCTTTTAAATTCACATTCACATATATTTTTATATCCTATCAAAGATATATTACATTTATTGAACCTTATGAAATAGTTTTTGGTTATACATTGTGTCTCTCGTAAATTTCCTAGCATTTTATAAATGCCATTTTTATAGTCAAATTGTACGTATCTATTTTACGTACATATTTAACGCATTCAAAATTATATACAACATCAAGAAGATACTTAATAACATTAATATATCATTTCACTTTCACAAAATACATTAGTAGACTAAAAAGTATCATCCAAAGTATCATTACTTAGTTAGTGTAACCAATTCTCCACGTTCTAAAAAATTAAAAAGCATCTAAAAGTTTCACAAATATTACAAAATAACTTTAAATGTTCACTAAAATATCATATATACCCTAAAGCCTAAATCTTCAAACTTTGAAGACATTGTTACATAGCCTAAGTGTTTGTAGGTCCTATATTTTTAAGAAAACTTAGTTACCAACATTGACCTCTAAATATTCCTGAAAGATACTCAAGCATAAGTAGAGTTATAAGTAAAAGTGAAATTAAGCAACCAATTGCAGGTCAAGATAGAAAGAGTGTGTGAGTAACAGAGTTTTCAAAAATATAGAAATGAAAAGCAATGAAAAGGGAAAAAAACACAAACACAAATGAAGGACATACAATGCCTCATCCTCGTGAGATCATTCAGAATGTTAGAAAGACTTACTTCAACATAGTCACCAGCCTGGCCACAATTCTCTTAATGAAGACGTCACCTGAACAAATTCCTGCCCACGCAAGCAAAAGACATCGAAAAGAATGTTAGGATCCTTGCCCGAATGTGAAGAGATAATAAATTCCCTCATAAACAACTTTCACCAGCAAGATTGGAGGAGCCTTAAAAATAACTATATCTGAAACATTAGGCTTTCTGAAAAATTATGAAACATGTTATCAAGAACAGATGCAGAATGATTAGCCAAGTATAAATTAAATGAATAATGAGGTAACTCTCGATTATTGGTTCATTTCATTCATCGTATTTGTGTTTTTCATCAAACATCCTTCTTCATTAAGGATTATCTCTTGGTATCATTTTGTCAATTGAAAAATGAAATTCAAAATTGTTCAGATCATTCCATTGTCTACGGTCACCACACAAGGAATATAAAAGAAGACATCCATCAGAAGTTCATTTTGATAGAGGAACATCATAACTCATTCTTTCCATGTAGATTTGCGAGTAGGACACTCTCTACATTAAGTTGGGAATGAGTATTCTCTTGCAAATTAGGAAGTAGCAAAGCAATTTCTCAAGTAAAGTAATAAGTAAACAAGAAATAGACTTAGTCATGTCCCTTGGTTATCAAGTAACCAGATTATTTACGTCATGTTATCGAGTTATACAGTGGGTGTCACCATGTTCATGTTAGCATCCTCAAGGTTTAGATAACCTGAAGTGACATCAAGTTTCAGGACACCCAAATTGTCATGTTCACGTTCATGTTACAAGTTCAAGTTCAAGTTGTGAATCAATTCTGGTTAGGTTGTTAATCGAGGGATATCTCCGATCGAATTATGATCAAGCAAGTATACAGTAAAGTACAAGTTCAAGATATATGTTAACCATGAAATCAGTTGTGTTATTACAAGTATTTTATCTGATTTAATAGACAAGTGAATGTGTTAATTTAAATTTGCATGAGTTAAAATTTTTACATTCATGTCATGTAAAACCTATTAGTATACGAATTTACTTACTGAGTATTTTTAATACTCACCCCCATAGATGATTGTGTTGCAGGTGATGGTGAGCAGCAGGAGTGAGGGACTGCCATAGCAAGCATGATTATGATTTTTATGCTAAATTATAACAATATGACTTCAGTTTGATTTCAGTTATTTCAGAAATTTATGAATATTCATGTTTAACTTTCATGTCTTATGAATTTTCGTGCTTCACTTTATTACATTTTAATGAAACATTTATTTCATTTTAATGAGTTAATATTCTCTTAAAATAATTGTATGCTTCTGCTATTTAACATTAAAATTAGGTCAAAATTAGGATTTTCAATTTAGGGATTTTCTCAAATTAAGGTTTTAAATTGAATTAGGGATTTTTTGAATTGTGAACTTTCAAGCATGATTAACCATTGGGGATCGGGGCATTACAGGTCTCTTGTAATGTATAAATTGAATATTGTTTAATCTATTGAATCTAGCTAGCTCAAATAATAAAGAAATTAGATAGTATATCAACTTTAAAATTATAAAATAATATATTAAATGAGATGATAATAAATAACATATAAAAAATAAGAAATATTATATTTATATAATAGAATATACGGTGATAAATATTAGCTACAACTAGATTACACAAATAATAATAGAAAAGTAGGAAATAGACTATATAATAAAATATATATCAATCATTCCAGATAATGCTTGCATCCTCTATATTATCGTGGCCACAGGAACAAAGTTAGTTGATACTTATTCCTCAGATGTTGTCATTGCTTCTCCTTGAAGCAAATAAGTTCATAAGGCCTATGACGTTTATTGTGAACAATTCCCCAAATCTGCCTCCCCTAAGTGCTTGGACTGTGTCTCAATCCCGGTGTCGCTAATACTTCTCTCAGACCAGCGTCTGGAGTTTGCTTTCTAGGTTTGCTGTCGAATTTCGGGGCTCAACCCTGGACAAGTGGTGGAGACTACCAAGCTGTAGTATGGTAAGGGGAAGAGGGAATTTTTAGTCGAGTGGTGAAATGTGTAGAGATCAGAAATACCACCAATGGCTAAAGCACTCTACTAGGCTGATAATTACACTAAGAGATGAAAACTAGGGGAGCGATTGGGATTAGATACTTTAGTCATCCTAGCCGTAAATGATGGATACTAAGAGTTGTGCTTATGGACCCGTGCAATGCTAAGGGAGTGCATCCGCGAAAGTCAAATTCAAAGGAATTAATGAGGGCTCGTACAAGAAATAGAGCAAGTGTCTTAATTCAACGCAAAGTTAAGAACCATACCAAGACTTGACACGCTACAAATCCTCTTGCAAGAGTAGGGCGCCTTCAAGAACATGGACACATGTGGTGCTTGGTTGTAGTCGGCTCGTGCTGTAAGGTGTTGGATTAAGTTCTGCAACAAGCGCTACCCTTATGTTTAGTTACCAACATTGAGGTTGGAACTCCGAGCATATTGCTAGTGATAAGCCGGAAGAAGGTAAGGATGATGTCATGTCATCATACCCCTTATGTCTTGGGTGACACACATGTTGTGCTACAATGGTTAGGACAAAGGGTCGTGATCATATTGCCAGTGAGGATTAGTATTGATACAGGTTTTATAGGGTTCAGATAGAAATAATGATTACATATAGAAAATTTTTGTTGTTGAAGGCTTGTTAATATTAATAATGTAATTGTAATTTTAATTGATTTTTGTAACTCCCATTATTATACTTTGTAGTAATTTTGTCTTCTTTAATTCAATATTATAAATAAATTATTATCATTATTCGAAATTGTGGGGGATTCAACCGCCTCTAATTTTGAAATAAAAAATAATATACTAACTATATTGTATAATTTTTGTCTAATAATTCATTTTTGCTTAATGTGTTTTAGATCTAGAGGTGATTCAGATTCTCTCAATTAATTTAATACCTATATCATCTACTATTGATTTCAATATTTCTAAATCCAGTTTTTTTTCCAAATACCTATAGAATTGGAATTTTATATCCCTTAATTTCATAATAAAACTTAGAATTACATTTAATTCTATAACTGATAATATATAACCCATTTAATTCTATAAATTACTTAACATATTAATTAACATTTTTAGAGAATTACAAAAGGACCCATTTCCTATATCAAGTTGTAAAAATGTCCAGAAAATTTTGTTATTGCAAAAATGGCCGAAATATGATAAATAACATATTTACCACAATGTATTTCGGTAAGTAAATTATTTACCACAGTCATATTTCATCCATTTATCTAACTATATTTTCATACTAAATGATGAGTAATTTTTGGTGGACTTTACATAAAAGGTATAGTTATCTGTCGATTGGTTTAGAAAATAGTAGCTTTCTTGTTGTTTGTGTTCATGCTTTTAGGCTATAATAATTCTCACATTTATCATTTTCATGGCATATTTTAGTTCATTTTCTTGGCATGTTTTAGTACATAAGGATGAGCGGCGAAAATGGATAGGAGTGACATGGAATCCATCTCTCCCATTGTTTTGTTTCATTCATGTTGAGTGTTAGAGCATTTTATATAATTTTTGGAGGTTACTATGATATTTAACATTATTTCTAGATAATATTAAATGACATGTATTCATCTGTACTATTGATGCAATTTTTCATATGCTAAGTTAAGTGTTTAGTGTAGTTCTTATAAGCTTGTGCCAAACACATTTAATTGCATGTTACTGTGATGTTAATTTTATAAACATTTTCCTGCTTATTTAACCTTATTTTCTTATTTGACCATCATTCTTCCATCAACTAATAATGAATAAGGAGTGAACTACATGCTAAACTCTGAACTATGGTAATAGATTTAGTATCAAATATCCTAACGATTCTGAGTATCATATTACATGATACATATTTTTCAATGTAATCCTTATACTTCCATGCAATTCATATTTTAGCTATTTTCTTTTTCTTCTTTTTGGGAGTGAGGGAATGGATGGGTTTGAAAGGCTTAGTGTTGCTATGAACTTTTTCTGGCACTTTAACTTTGTTATGGTCTTATAAGATATTGTTTAGATAAACTTGACTGCTTGTTAAATGTTGTATTTGAGACAGAAGGTAATAAACTTGGTGTCCAGTTAAATGTCAGAATTTGATTGCTCTCCAACAATGACTATACTATATCATTGAATGTTGTAAGTCTCCCACTAATTCTTAACTTTCTTATCTAACAAGTCATGTATTAGCTGTTGATCATTTAGATTGTACTATTAAGAATAAGAGGCTTGCTCCTTCATCTGAATGGATCATCAACTCCACTCCAAAATCTATCTTTTCCTGTTATTTTTCCTGACATTTAAGAATCAAAATAGAAATGTAAAAAGTCTCAAACCAACATAAAAATTTGAGTACTTAGAATGTGAAGAGCTAATGTGGTTTAATAACAATTTATTTATTTTAAAGTTGACATTTTCAATTGATAATTATTTTATGATGTAAAAAAAATTAGTTACTTTAAAAAAATTTCATGGACTTAATATATATTGAAACATTTTTTCAGGACACTTCAGATTTTTTTTTCTTTTGTCAAATTTGAAATGCTTAACTTAATCAAATGAAATTGACTTAATTAATTTAAAAAATAATTGTCACAGGTGGTGAATAAATGATATGGAGTGCAATCTTAATATTATTTAGTAAAATAATGATTCATTACAAAATTCACTGATACATTATATTTAGTAAAATTTATTTTTTTATTATCTCACCGCATCAATTTGTCTGAATTTATTGTTTATACTTCATTACTTTGTCCTAATTATCGTTTGACTGTTAGTTTAGGAATACTGTAAATATGTTGGATGGAATTGTCAAACAAAAATTTTGTGAGAATTTATGCTTTAAGAAGTCGTATGAAGTATGATTGTAAACTGTTTATGGTTAGAGATAATGTTCTATGCCATGTTAATCTCATCAATGATCTAAATCTTATATACAACATATAATTACCGATCACCTTCTTTGGACAAACTTCTGGTAATACATAAGTTACAACTTAACACTTTCGTCAGTAAAAGCGTACAAAAAAAATATTCGTATATGAGAAATCGTTCATTACAAAAAAATAATTTTAAAAAACGATTAATAAATGTAATGAGTGAGGGTGGGCAATATACGACTTGTTATGTAATTAATTGTCAGCATTCATTCATGCAAAAAAAAATACATAATAAAAATATATAGCTCCTTCGTGCTTTGTCCTTCTTCTCCCATATCTACACTAATAATTTATTTTTTCACACATGTAATTTCAGATAAAAAAAACCTTTAATCATTCAATATGGTTTACTAGCTAAACATTTGTTAATTAATCCAAGGATTGTAGGTATGATATATACGACTTGTTAGGTAATTTGATTGTCAACATCATTCAAAAAACACAAGTAGAAAAAATATGTGTATAGCTCCTTCCTCCATAGTTCACACAACCCTGTATAAGCATATAAATTACTTGTAATGCATAGCAATTTCGTATCCTAAGTAGGGGAGTCAAGGTAAAGACATACCGAAAAACAAAATTTGGCAACAATGAATGTGAAATTATGCAATATGGTGTTAGTAGTATTGTCTAACATGCTTTTGTCTCAAGAAGCTAGAGCCTACAACCTTCCTACTTACCCTCTCTCCTCATAATTCATCCATTTCTAACGCTAATTTAGATGGATTAATATGGCTAAGGAGATAAAATCTTGTCTTCTACAATGCATAGATTATTTACCAAGAATGGTCTGAGTTTGAGAAATTTTTCAATTTATGCACAAAGCCACTGCACCTTTAGAGAGAGAGAGAAAATATTTCCTCAATTTGTTCTTCGGAACATATGCTAAAGAAGTGGAGAGAGAAACGCTTGGGTATATTCAGAAGCCTTAAATTAAACTGGATCATTTATCTAAGTTGATTGTCTTGGAAAGCTTTCTCTTTCAGTTTCTTATATGAATTTCTCATTGATAATTTAGTATAGATGATTAAACAACATTCAACTTAGTTTTCTTTGTTTGTCAAGTAATCTTTACCAATCTGAACAAGTCGCGTGTTCTTGGTTCTTTTAACTTCTTTTACGAAAATAATAAAATAAGCGTCCATTTTACAACTCCTAATGTTTGCATTAGCTGTTATTTTAGTCCCTAATATTTTTCTATAGAAACTTGGTCCATTAAGTTTCAAATCATTGCCAATTTTGTCTATTGATCTAGTGCCTATAGTAAAAGATCGTTCCACTTTATAAAATATATGGTAGGGACAAAGGGAGGTAATTCCCCACGATCGGTGCCAGAGCAAAGATATTTTCTTAATCAATGCTGAAGTAAAAAACACACATGATTTGTATATTGGTCACATCATTTAATGACATTAATTTTTATAAAGAAATTAGGCTCGGCATGAATGAATCAGCAGTGTCGTGGGAAATATTAGATTTTAATAAAATCCAGAAACAGACATTCATAATAATAAAAAAAATCTTTTGACGCGTGAAAATTGAAGTTTCATAGTCTTCTTTATCCTCAAATCATCAGTTAAAACTACGAGCAGATGAGCACTCAAACAAAAATAAAACAAAAATAATCTTCTTTTTCTCTTCAGGTCAATCAAAATTGTATAAATTACCTAAGATTTGCTGTATCACTTAATTCAAAGTGTCTGTGGATTCTACTATTGAGAATGTATGGACTCATCATTTAATAACCTAGTAATCCAACCTACGAAATATTTTGACTTATATAGTCACATTTTTAATAGGATCAAGATAAATAAATTATTTAATATGAATTTATTACTCTCTCAAGATTGAGAGTACTCATAAAATACTAACGATCAATCTTGATTTTCATTAGATAGTACTTTATTAAAAAAATAGACTCATTAGTCCTTTTAATGTATTCTAAATGCACTAGTACATTAACTAGGTACTCCACTTAATGATCAAAGTAAGTTAATACTCTACATGATAGAGTTAAGGGAAAAGTATGTGTACACCTCTTAAGGTTTACCTAAAAAACACAAACACCCTAATTTTTTAAGAAAAAACCAATAGGTTCAATCTATTACAAAAGCTTTAGTTTTAGAATGAAATGACCAAATTAACCTTAGATTCAGACTCATTTAATTAATATTGACCCATAGCCAAGAAAAATCATGCCCGAGAAAATATGGACCCGAGAAAACTCTCGAAACATAAAATTGGGTTATTTCCCTCATAGCCCAAGAAAACCCTCAAAACATGAAAAATTGGTTCTACCCAATAAGCAATATTGAAAAATAAAAGTATTCTTGGTAGTTTGAGAAACTTTAATGTTGTTGGAGAGAAGTTAACGGTTTTAAGATTTTTAGTCTCCAAAATAAAATGGCAAGGGAGGTCGTCCCATGTCTTTTCTTAAATTACAGAAGGTGTCCGTATCTTTTAGGTAAATCTCAGGAGGTGTCCAAGTATTTTTCCCTAGAGTTAATGTACTGCAGTCTTTTTTAGTAAAGCGCCTAGTTTCACTAGACTGTGAAATTAAATATTTACAAGTCATAATGAACTCTTAGCTTATATATTATTCCTATGAGCTAAACTCCATAGCACATTAAGCAAGTACTAAATGTTTTGAGGCTTCTACTAAAAATGTTCACATGTTATATATAAGAATGTCAACTTATTAATTATTCATATAACAAATCAACAAAATTAGATAAAATTCTCATTCTTTAGGGAACAATTCTAACAATCTTCCACTTGCCTTACAACACATCTAGTTCAAGCCTAATGCCCATATTCTCTACATGAGACTCAAAACTAGAGATAATTTTATCTAGTAGACAAATTCTGTAAATTGTTTCGCTAGACTATCTACTGAAGCGATCCTAGATATAATTATATCTCCTCGTTGTACAATCTCCTTAATAAAATGATAATTCCACTCTTTGTGCTTGCCTCCCTGATGATTTTAAGGTTCCTTGAATTGCGTGGATGTTTTAGTGTTATCACAATAAATTGTGATTAGGAGTCTCTCAATCGTGTCAATCGTCAACTCTGCTAGGAGCTTATGCAGCAAGACATCTTCCTTCATAGCTTGTGAAACAACTACATATTTAGCTTCCATGGTCGAGTCTACTATACAAATTTTTTTTGCACTACTCCAACTAACCGCTCCACTTCTAGAGTAAACACATATTTTGAGGAAGATTTTTTTGAGTCTCTATCAGATTGAAAATCTGAATCCGTAACTCTATGGTATAAGATCCTCACCATGATAGATAAGCATATAATCCCTTGTTCTCCTAAGATACTTGAATATCTACTTATTAAAGTTACAGAATAACTTTAATGTCGTTAAAGAGAAGTCGACGTGACTCTATAGTATAAGGAAGTACTTCACTATCATTCCCTCTATTAACCACACTCCTGATAAATTTCTGACTATTTTTGCACATTAGTGCTCTAATAAGCTAGGCTCTAACTTAACAACATTCTTCCCTTAGCGCATGTGTTGGACAACCCCTTTAGCAAATGTGTTGTACAACCCCATATTTGAAGATGGTGTAAACTAGGTTTGTGACCATTCTATAGTTCTAGTGGTGTCTTAGGTACTGCCTTAGAAGGCACAAGGTTTAGAATGGAAGCAGTTGTTTCCAAGCCATAATCCTGAAAGGGAACATAAAGAGTTGAATAGTTCATCATAAATCTCACCATATCTAAGAGAGTTATGTTTCTCCTCTAAGCTACATCATTTTGTTGAGGTGTCTTAGGTGAAGTAAGTTAGGATGTAATCACATTATCTCATCATGTAGTCTGTGAATGTTCTAGAGAGATATTCACCTCTTCGATCTGACTGGAGAGACTTAGTATGTTTATCTTATGCCTTTTCAACCTCCACTCTAAGCTCCTTGAATTCCTCATAGATTTCAAGCTTATGATGCTTAGATATACATTGTCGTATCTTTAGTAATCATCCGTAAATGTGACAATATACTTATTGCCACATCTAGCCTGGACATTCATATATCATTATGTACTAACTCTAACTGTTCTGAGGCTCTATGTTCTTTTGTCATAAAATGTCTCATGGTCATTTTATCTTATATACATGATTCAAGAATGGTAAGGGCTATGAAGTATAAGAACCAAGAGGTCCATCTATTACAAGTCTTTGGATCTTGTTTAGATTAGTACGACCCAGACGTAAATGTCACATACATCTTTTGTTAGTTTGAGAAACTTTTCTTCTTTAAGGGATACTTTGCGAACTATTATATACTTTAGTATCATATAATATAAACCTTTTAGGAGTAATAAAATATAAACCATCTATCCATGTACCAGAACCCATGAAACTTTTATTCTTTTTAATAGTTATAAAAATTTAAAAACTAAAATTATATCCTTCCAAACCAAGAACAGAAACGAAAATTAAACTTCATCTAATTTTTTGTACATAAAATTAGTTTGATAAAGTAATGCTCCTACAACTATTAAAAGAAAGAGTTATAATGCCGATGGAAACCACTAGAACCCGTGCCTCAGTTCCTGGGACAACTTACAGTTCCCTTTCACTTAGCTTCTTGGTTTCTTGTAACCCTGTAGAAAATTGCATATCAGATTAGTGGTTGCAGAATCTACACACCAGGATCTAGTATAATCGCCAAATAAACATGACTCAACGAAGCATATGTACATCACAAATTTATTTTTCTTTGCTAGGAAGAGCTCACAGCTTGTCCTCCAATGACCAGTGTTACCGCAATGGAAGCATTCATCATTAGCCTTTCTTCCCTCTTTCTTCCTCTTCAGTTCCACTTGTTTAGAAACCTTCTTCGTCTTCATCTTCTTGGCCTTAGGCTTAAGCTCCATAGAAGAAGAAGTCTATGTAATTTTTATGATAGGTTATGTATTTAGTATTTTCTCTACCACCTGAAGTTGTCTCAGCAATTTAGTTGGGGTCCATTGGTGTTTATTCATCAATATTTTACCTGAAACTAGTTAAACGACTGTGAAAAAGTTGCTAATACCATATCAATTTGGGTTTCCCCATCAATTTTAGCACCTGGGGTCACAATCTTGTTATGGTGGCCAATTACATTCAACAAATGGTCCCTCATAGGAGTTTCAGATGTCATCCTAGCATTCATTTGGGCCTTAAAGGCTTCCAACTTTAATGTTCGCCCTTGGTTTCCAAACAACTCTTGAAGATTAAGCATTACATCAGCAACGAGCCATCTTGTCCTTCATATTCCATGTTGAATATTTCTCTTTTTCCTCATTACTAGAACTTTTAGGAGGTGATGGACAGAGATCCGTTAGGACAAACTTCACTCCTCAATAGTTAAATGATGTTTAGATTACGTTTCCAGTTAAAATAATTCATCCCATGAAGATTATTTTCTTTTAGTATAGATGCAAGAGGGCTTGACATGTTTAGTTACTGAGAAACAATAAATAAAATATTAAATATAGACATCCACACTCTACTGCCGCATACTAATAGAATGAAATAAAAACAAAAAGAATAGAATAGTATGCAACAGTATCCCAACTTTCATAATTAAATGCCTACTAACATGCAACTACTGGTTAAGTAGGATAGTCCAATCCAGTTATTTACTAATCTGACGTTAATACCTAGTAAATCACTAATCTATTTTTAATACCAAGTATACTACCTACAATTATACTCGCATACTAAGTAACAAGAATTTCTTGGAAAGGATATTACAAAGTTGAGTCAAGTGTGTACCATCATTTTACCTTCACATTCATGTTGAGTGAATAACGCCAATTTATGAACGTCGCTCCCACTTGAACACTTATCAAAGCAATCCATTTCGAAAAACCATACTTGTAAACAATGTTTCACGTACCCTTGTTTAGGGAGCTCCCGAGATTGGAGACAAGGCATCCAAGTATGTTACTAGGTTGAACGATGGAGAATATATGTTAATATTAGGAAACCCACTCCCACTTGGATTTTTAAGGTGAGTTTTTATTATTAATGTGAGTTACTAAGGGTCACTAGGTTTAACTTTATGACAAAAAAAATTAAACTCGTAATCACCTAACTTAGTAACTTAATTGATCAGATTCTAGCACGCTCAACTAGTAGTTAATCGAGGTTGATGTGAATTTTATCTAAATTCTAATAAATTTTCCATTTAATAACATAATTAAATATCCAATAAAATATTAAATTAAAAAATTTTCTATCCTAATTAAAACCCTAATAACATGCTTCTAGCTAGGGTTAGACAAATTATACCCCTGTCAATTATGCTATATGTATTTTTTTATGTAATCACAATCACTTTCTCGTTTTTAGAAGGCTTAAAGAGTCACATGTTTTCTAAAAATTTGATCATGATATCTAAGCATAAACTCAACTAAAATATTCTAAGCATTTAAAAGCATAATAATCATACAAGTCAATATAATGCAAACTACCTAAAGTTTAAATTACCCTTGTATAACACTAACTTGACTCCTTAAACCTAATATAAAATCTCTAATGAGGTTTAATCATGTGTACAACCACCCTAGCCATCATTGTGCTCGTTCGCATGATCGTCGCAAGTCATCAAAAGGCATCCTAATATTGTTAGGCACTGTCCAGCAATGCTGAATGCACTGTCCGAGGGCATGATAAAAACTGAATGGGTGCCATGGGCAAAAAGAAGTAGGAAATAGTTGGAAGCAAGTATATGCAAAATGAAAATCCAAAAAGAGCGTTGTGATATCTTACAATATGGATCGAGACAAAATGAGCTTTCCTCATTTTTCTCAATCATGGAAATAGAACTCAAATTAGAGCATATGAACGGATAAAAGAAGGAGAGTCACATTCGTGGTGAGAATCTGAAGAGGCAAAATAAAGAATTATTTCTAAGTTGACGTGTGCACAATGGAAGCTAAAAAGGAATATAATTCAGTTCTTAGGTGTTTACGCAATTGGAAGTGAAGAAAAGATGCAAAACTAAGGAATAATGATTGTTTGTCTCGATAATATGTTTGATATCTTCTTGACAATCCATTATCATAGGGCAAACGATTTGTTTTAAAGGTGGGGGAGATTATCATAATGAGCTAATTCTTTTAAAAAGTGTCAACAAAAGATAATGATATTAAAAAAAAATCATCGAAATTGAACACAACTTAAGACGAGGTCCAAACTCATATCAATCCAGGTCCTATTCACATTTATATCCTTTCATAGAACTCAAATAAATTGAGGTCCTTATTCATCTTATCCACATATTCATTTCTTATGTCGATCAAAATACTTATCTACCCATTTTTACACCTTCTATTTTTTGAATAGTGAACAAAGGAGGCAGTCATAGATACCGTACTCATTTTTAATGTCCGGCCTAATGTCTTCCATACTCATTTTGTTGGTCCCCAATGTTAGGCTCAATAATGTACACAATATCCAATAATTAAAATGCCTAAAATTGAAAAGATAAATAAAAAAATTGGAATAAAAAAAATATAAAAAAATTTAAGAATGAAATTAAAAGAAAACCAAAATTATTAAAATTTGTACAATTTTCTCTTCCTACTAAAAACATTTCTCCCAATCAATGAAGACTAGGGATAAAAATAGTTGGGTTTGGGTAGGTTGGAGTTTTCCCACTAAATACACACATATTAATTTTACTAGCTATACTCAACCTATACCTATACTAAAGTATAATGAGTGAGTGTAGGTAATGCATATCTCTCTTTTTTAATTAACTTTGACGAAGTCTTTCCAGTTTCTCTTATTCCCGAAATTCCATCTTTTGATAAAAAGAAAGTGAGAATCTCAACCAATCCGTTCTACAATAACATTCAATATTAATTTGGCTCTAAATCTAATAAATTTAGGCATTTTCTTCGTATTTGAGTCTCTAGATGTAATTAATTTTTGCATTTTTCCGTTATTCATTGATTTAGCTTTTCGGTTTTTGAAAATTTATTTTAATGACCTAAAAATATTTTTTATTAAAAACAATTTTAGCTGTTTTTTAAAATGACTATAGAGTATTTTTACCAAATAAATGTGGAAAAACTTATTATTTTGGAAATCTTATAATTTTGGATCTTAGAAATTAAAAAGAAAACAAATATTTTTTCATACTTATACTAATTTGTAAAAACCCATTTTCAAATAGAGTCCAAAATAACCATTTGTATGCAATTATTATTATATAAATGGTCAAATTCAGAACAAACTTTATTTCGCTCATGGCTACATTAAATTAATACTGGGAGAGAAAAGTCAAATTTAAATAGTGTAATGACTAACCCATTAAAAATTAAAGGAAATTACAGTATGTAGACAAGTTTAGAAGTTGGTATTAAGAAATGACCCGGTTTTTTAGGGTAAATAGTAATTTTATAGATGCCACGTCACCGTTCATTTACCCTATTTTTTCATTGATAATTTTACCCTCAATAGTTTGTTACAACATAACATCTTAGGTGGCTGCACATTTTTTATTTAATAATTTATGAATTATTTCTTTATTCTGTTACAAGCAATAAGATTTCATTTTTAAATGTAAATCTATAATATTTTGACTTTCGCTTATGGAAAATATACTTCATCTACCAATGTTGAAATAAAATCGGATCAGGATGTTGAATGGTACGTTTCCCTCATTAGGAATGATAATGGAGTTAATTTTCCACTAATTATTGACAGGTCTAGTTTCTTTATTGATCAATATTGTGAGTTTCAAATTTTGATACTTGGAGGGAATAGTCAATTAGACTCAATAGAATGTGACCATGCTAAAGATGATGGCATTTTTATTGCTCTAGTTTGGTTTTAGCTAAATCTTCTTGATTTTAGGTAATTCTGGTATTAGTTTGGTCGACATGCAACCTAATTCAAAGTTCATCTTCCTCACTTCACACAATATTAATTTAATCTCTGTTCGACATTCATTGATATATTCGTCCTCTGCAACTCGAACAACAATTTTTCAAAATGTTTTAGTCAAACAACATATCGTTTCAGTAAGTGAACATGGTTGACATAAGATTATTTAGGCAGTTTTCAGTATCTAAGGATTTGCATAGTTTTGGCTGAGTTTTTTTTAGAGTTTTTTAATTTGCAACTATTGTGTTCGGGTTTGTTTTCAGTTTGATGGAAGGTTAGTATTCAATGTTTTGTGTCATTATATTATTAATCTAGAATATTTTTTATTTTTATAAATTAACTCTGTAATTTTTAACTATTTTATTGATTATTTCATAAATAAAATTAATTTTAGAAATATCAAAGATCCCCACGGTTTTAATGTATGATGGGAGATGAGGTGAATCAAAATCATATGTTGACTTTCGATCAAAATCTTTTTTGGTTGATATCAATATGAAATTCATAGAGATGGTTGAAGGAATTATTTCGGTTCTATGTTTTGTTGATGGGAGAGACAAGTTTGAAACTACCATCAAATTACAATTTGACAATACTTCATCTACCAATGTTGAAATAAAATCGGATCAGGATGTTGAATGGTATGTTTCCCTCATTAGGAATGATAATGGAGTTAACTTTCCACTAATTATTGACAGGTCTAGTTTCTTTATTGATCAATATTGTGAGTTTCAATTTTGATACTCGGAGGGAATAGTCAATCAGACTCAATAGAATGTGAGCATGCTAAAGATGATGGCATTTTTATTGCTCTAGTTGATTTAGAAAATGTCCCTAATAATTTTGACAATAAGAAGAAGTCATTGTTTAAAGATAAATATGAGTTAAAAAGGTGTCGCATATTCTTGCGTTGAAAGGAAATTGAGTTTAGGGTTGAAAGAGCTAATAAAAAAAGAATGAATGCGCGGTGTGTCAATGACCAATGCAAGTGCTTTTTTCGGGTATCGACAAACAGAGGTGGTCCGCTCTAGATGATTCGGGAATATATTAAGGACACAACTATTTAGTAGAAATTATTTAGTGTGATCATCATCAAGAAACATCAGAAATTGTTAGTCAATGTATCAAAGGTAAATAGAGGAATGGCATACGAGATCGGATCGCACCTAAAGATATCATTGGTCACATTCGTTTGAATCATGGGGTTACTATTAGCCACTACAAAGCATGGAAAGCAAAACGAAATGCATTGGATTTGCTTCGATGTACTGCAAAAGAATTATGGAGAACTACCATCGTATTGTTATACTTTGAAACAAAAAAATCTAGGTATTTAATTTCTTCAATGTATCATTTATTGATTACACATTCAATATACCTGATTTACTTTTTTTTAGGTACTGTGAAAATTATTCAGAACGATAAGAATGGCACGTTCAAATACCCTTTCATGTGTTTAGGGGCTGCTTTGAAAGGCTTGCAGCATTGTAGACTTGTGATTTTAGTTGATGGTATGTTTTTGAAGAACAAACACCTTGGTACACTTTTAACTGCATCATTGTTGGATGGTAATAATCAAATTTTTCCATTGGCATTTGCTGTGGTAGATTCAGAAAATGAATTGTCTTGGAGATTGGTTTTTTGAAAATTTGAAGAAAATAATTAGCGATAGAGAAAATCTAGTAATTTTATCTGATAGACACAATAGCATTCCAAAGGCAATGTCGAAATGGTTTCTGAAATCTGTTCCTGGTCTCTGTATGCAACATCTATCGTTTAATGTCAAATGCAAATATAAAAACTCAAATGTAGACCCAATTTTTTATCGATATGCAAAAACATATACGGTTGAAGATTTTGAAGTCAATATGCGTGCTCAAAAATCTATTTACCTTTCAATTGTCACATACTTTAAAGGTGTCGGATATGAGAAATGGACTCGATCTCATTTTGTTAGTCATCGATATAATGTCATGATAACAAATATATCCAAAAGCCTCAATAATATTTAGAAAGATTTTATTTTTCTTTTTATTAATTCAAATTACTGATTTTGGTAATGAAATTATTTGTAATTAATTCATGTTTTCTTATAATTATCTACATCCCGTTATTTACCATGAAAGTGGCGTGATTATAGGGATTGTTTAAGATTAGTTACGTTAAGATCCTATCCTTATTTGGTGATTAAGTAGTTTTTGAAAATGTAAATTATATGTAATTAAGGTAGATAATTTATTAGCCATTAAGTATTTTTTAATGAATTCTTATGGTTGTTTTCAAAATTCTATTTTGGTTCATTAAATTCGATGTTGTTGATGATTCTAATTTTCTTTTTGGTTGATATTTAGGCGTTATGGTAGGTACATTCAATTTTTAAATTGTAATAATTTAAATTTATCGATCGTTTATTTTATTTCAATTTATTAACGTGATATATTTCAATATAAATAATTTATTGATAACAAATTATTCTCACTGATTTCTAGGGATTTTATTCGTGTTTGTTGTTAAATTTAAATTTTAATTGACCATTTATTGTCAGCTTGTGTTGATAATGGTATAAATATAAATTTTAAAATTACAAAATATATACTTTCTATAATTGTAGCGTATGTAGTCCAGTTGTGTTCTATTGACATTCATTGAAAGGGAAGTTGCTTTATATAGATTAAGGGTATTTTGGTCTAAAATTATTGACCGTTTTGGAATCTTGCTATTTATCTACAAGTTTTAGAAACTGATCATTTATTAATATACTACTACTAATATTGTCTATATTGAAATTTTTTTTCCTTTTAACCGAAATTTTTTTCCTTTCACTGTTGAACGAAAAAAATGAAATTTGAAATATAGCAAAATATAAGACACCAAATGAGCAATCATTTATTAAACTGACACATTACTCAGTCAATAAGATTATTAGAAGCCGTCAAACTCCTATCAGTATGACAGTAAGTAACAGCTCGAGCCTAGGAGCTAGAACACCTTAGCACTTCGCCAATTAGCTCTTTGATTCTTTCCTCAAGTGAAAAGGGGAAGAAGTCACCTTGATCTTAGATTTAAGATACATAAATCTAGCGGTGGGCAGAGTCTTAGTTAACAAATCTGCAAGTTAATCCAAGGAAGGAACAAAATGAATATCTAAATGTCTGTTGTGAACTCTGTCTCGTATGAGGTGCATATCAAGTTCTATATACTTGGTTCTAGCATGTAGAACTAGGTTTGAGGCTAAAGCAATAGCAATAATATTGTCAGCCTATAAAATAGGAGGTTGGATCCGATGGAAGCAAAACACAGTCAAAAGACTTTGGAATCAAGCTATCTCTACTACAACATTAGACATAGACTTATTATATTCACTCTCAGCACTAGATCAACAATTATATTCTTCTTCTTAGAGGACTAAGACAGTAAATTTCCACCAAAAAAGATCATATAAGCCCTAGTAAACCTCCTTTTAAATTTCCTACCCAATGAACATCTGTATAGGCCTGAAGAATCAGAGAAGTGGAAGGTTGAAGATGAATAGTACCTTTAGGTACCTTAGAATCCCCTTACAAGCTTGCCAATGTAAGTCAGTGGGTTTCTGCAGAAATTAGCTCAACTTATTTACCATAATTTCAATGTCAGGTCTAGATAGCGATAATTACTGTAAGGCTCCTTCTGTGCTTCTGAAAAGAGTAATATCTATCATTGGTTCTCCTGCTGTAATCGACAGATTGCTTAAGACAGAACCTGGTGATAGTGCAGGCTTGGCTCCTTCCATCTTGGTTCTCATAAGAAGTTCTGTGATATACTTGGTTTGAGAGAGAAAGAAGCCATCAAAATCTTCTGGCTGAGTCATATATATTAGTATCTGAATAGTGGTTTTAGAGTGATTTGAACTTGTTAGTGAGGTTTAGAAGTGATTTGAGGCAAATGTTCGATAGGTAGGTTTATGACTAAGTTATCAGAAATAGAGGAAATATCAGGCCCAACAAACACATGAGTGATAAGATTAGTGTTTAGCATTTCACTCCTATCTTGAGCGTAACTATTTGTACGTACACTGAGATTACCTGAAGAAGAAGTTGTTGGATCGGGTTTTAGATTTTGAAGAAAAATTAATGAACCGAGATAAGTTCATTGGCGGAATTTCAAAACAATTTCATATAAACATTTAAGCCGAATAAACTCTTGATTCATGCGCGCTATAGATTTTGTTGGTACTAATAAACATTTATATTTCACGGTGCACAAAATATTTTATCATATTATCCTTCGTGAATATTAGTAACAAGAGTGAATGTATAATTACCATTTTACCCCTTTAGTTATTATCTTTATTGACTAATCAGTGAAATGTCTCATATTGATCACTATGTCTTATTCAATTACTCATGTCATCAAGTACCAGACTCGGTTTATTTATTCACACACCTATCAATAAAGCATAAGGTGATATTTTTGCTATTGCAATCTCGCCACGAATTTCATATCTATGAATAACACTACTCCAACATAGTTGAATCACGATCCCAACAGCAGAGCTATTGTTTGACAATTCGAACTCACTCATTTGACATATCAAAGATTACAAGTAACTAGGTGAAGTTTCATATTGAAGTTAAGACTAAAGTAATTATGAAAATACCTTTAAGGTGTAACAATTAGATTTAGAGCTTGATAAATGACTTTTCTATAAACTATTTGTTTACTGGTCTATTCAACATATTATATAACATATCTAGGTCAACTGTTAAAGTCTCCACTCCCATGCCCCGAGACCGACATCCTTTGGTTGCCCAATCAATCTTAAGACTGCAAATAAAATTTTGAACTATCTCAGAAGAGTTTATCTGGAAGACTGCTCGATCTTTACTCTTCTTACATTGATAATAGTTTCAGGACTTCATTAAATTGGAAACACACTTTTTTAAGGGAAACTTTCAATTTATTCATAAAATTTAGTAATACATAAATGTCAAAGAAATAATTGTGTAAATGATTTTTTTGTTTAACCAGGGATCAAAGGGAATAATATCAAAACTGACAAATTTATATAAGTATTAATTAGAGAGAGAGAGAGAGAGAGAGAGAGAGAGTGAGAGAATGCAAGGAGTAAAGGGTATGAGTTATGTTTCTCATTGTATCGAATGTCCCATTTTTCATTTAGTACTCTAGCCTTATATAGTCTTTCCAAATTCTATGAGTTGATTAAAATAATAATATAAAAGAAGACATTAATTACGCTCAGCGATTACAGCCATTCGTAGGGGTCATTCTGCTGAGTATGACCCCCTTTTCCCTTTTTATCTCGCTTAACCGCCAATCAATCACAACTACTTGGTAATTTCTTGTGGTTTTGAGCCAATCACTCACAGCCACTTGGTAATTTCTTGTGGTTTCAAGCCAATCAATCACAACCACTTGGTGGCATGCCAATATGTCTCATCTAAGTAATTCAGCTTACCTAGTCAACCACAGTCATCTTTTGTCATTTCAGATCCCTGTCGTCCATTCCCACTATTCTTCTTATCCTTCCTTTCCCGTTCTCGCATAGTTCGACACTATTCTGTTGACCGGTCTACTTTTGGTGTTCTGATTAGGATTCCCGCTTCTGTGTTTTTCCCGCTCTGATGAGGATTCCTGCTTCCGTGTTGTTTCCTGTTCTGATGAGGATTTCTACTTCCGTGCTCTTTCCCTCTCTTATGAGGATTATTCCCGGCCGTATTTACGCTTACTCCATGATATGTTTGTGCCACTTATGTTTTCCCGTCTAGCACCTAACCTTGCTATGTTCATGGTTCACGCGTCCTTTCAGGATTAATTCTTTCTGTACACATGTCTTGGGTAATTTTTTCCCTGTTTAAGAGCCTGAAAAGACAGGTTTCCGCCTAGGGAGACTTCCTCAATATATGCCTTTGAAGGCTTCTTTGACACACACCCTCCTATAGAAGGACTCAATTGTAAATATATCGGGATAATGACAAAAAAGGTATGTCCATTCTCCCCTAAGGATTTTACGCCGTAGATCAACATCTTAACTAATCCCTTCTAGATCATCATTCAATATTAATTTGGTTCTAAATCTAGTTAATTTAGGCATTTTCTTGGTATTTGAGTCTTTAGATATAATTAGTTTTTGCATTTTTTTCCATTACTCGTTGAATTGGTTTTTCAGTTTTTTATATATTATTTTAATAACTTAAAAGTAAGCTCATTAACCATTACAGATCAAGCACTTTAATTTAGGGACACATGTAGAAATAAGAATATAACTATAAGTATGATCTATTCCTTTTTTTCTTAAATTTTAGTCTTTGAAAACTTATTTATTAGTGGTGTTTCAGGTTTACTCTTGGAGTTATATAATCAAAATCAAATCAATTAACAACCAACAAAATCTATGAATTTTTAACTCATATAAATACACTAACTCATCCATCATCTTCTTTTTCAAAATAAGTTTTACCTAAATTTTAATAAATGCTAATAATTTGAAAATGTTAAAAATAATGGTTCCTAATAATTTGATATCCAAGCTTTTACATTCTTTTATACAAACTATAATTCATTTTAGAGTCCTATAAATGCATACATGACTATCTAACTTTGATTAATATTTATCAAATGAAACAATAAAAATCATAGACTTTAGGGTAAAAAATAAATACAAATTTTATACAATGAAACAAAAGCAACAACAAAATGTAAATCATTAATAAAGCTTATGAGAGAAATAAAATGAAAGTACTATTAGACCAAGATACTTAGTGTAACAAAACACGTAAAAAAGAAGTGAGACATAAAAATA
Source organism: Datisca glomerata (assembly GCA_003255025.1). NCBI lineage: Eukaryota > Viridiplantae > Streptophyta > Magnoliopsida > Cucurbitales > Datiscaceae > Datisca > Datisca glomerata. The sequence continues at coordinate 602,201 of QANY01013442.1, read as the reverse complement.
AATTAAAGAAAATATAATATAAAAAAAAATTGGCATGAAACATAAATAAAAAGAATAAAAGGTAAACTGTTAGAGATAGTGAGATTTGAAATCAAGACTTCTCCTTCGAAAAAATGAGACAATTACCAATGAGTTATATCATTTTTCACAAGCGGCACGCTACAAATTATAGTTAGGCTCATTTAGGGAAATATGTCATTTTTGAAAAATAAGAGAATGGCTGAAAAAAATTGTATTTGCCAGAATGACCAGATTTTTTGTCATTGTAATTCTTTTTACAAAACTGAAAAATTTTATGTACAGGTGTACTATGGTATACAAAAATATACCATGGGTATAGATTTTAAATGATGGTATATTTTAATATACCATCAATATACCGTAGTATATTTTAATATACCATCAATATACCGTAGTATATTTTAATATACCATCATTAAATCATATTATATTTTAATATACCATTAGTATATCATAGTATATGTGTACTATATTTTTATATATCACCCAGTACCATACCCCTTCCACACTCAAGCTCGTCTTCTCCTCCTCCTTCTTCTTCATCCATCTCGCTCGAAAAACCAGAAACTCAGAAATCAAAACCATAAAATCAAGAATTTTTTGAATTCTTTAATTGTAGAACCATGACTTTCAAAAATATGAAGCTCCACTCCTCTCCACGACCAACAAAAAATGGGTTCCTTCATTTTTTCTCATCAACTAAATCTGAAATTATTTTTAATGGCGGTTTTGGAACTCAATCGTTGATTTTCCGCACCACTGCACCAGGCAGACGACGTAGAAGCATGGAGAAAATGCGAGAGAGAAGAAAGAGATAGAGAGGGGCACACGACAAAGATAGAAGAAAAATGTAGAGTAGGAGGGAGAGATCGCGAGAGAGAAGACAAAGGGAAAGATGAAAGAAAGAAATCTGTCATTTGTGCAAATAATAAACTTTTGGGTCATTTTCTCAAAGAGTTAAAATAATTGGCTTATAAACCTAATTTCTCTTATATATATATATATATATATATCATACATAAACAGTTGTTAACAAGAACACAAAAAAATTAAAATCGAGAGCTTAGAGGGGCACGTGCCCCCTATGCCTCATATAGATCCGCCCTTACTCATTAAACACACTTTTTTGAAAATGAGTATAGAATATTTTCACTACATTATTGTGAAAAATTTATGATTTTTGGATCTTAAAATTTTGAAAAAGACGTTTCACTTACTTTTATTATTTTTTAAAAATATTTTCGAATCAGAGTCCAAAATAACCATTTGTGCAATTATTTTTGTTTAAATGGTCAAATTTCATTACAAACTTTATTTTTGTCATTGCTACATTAAACTAATAAGGAGAGAGAGAACTCAAATAACTTAACAATATGAGGACTAACCCATTAAAGATTAAACCGAAACAATTTGCAGATTGAAAAATTTCACGGTTGAACCCTAACAAAAAAATACAATTAGAAAGAGTAATATAATAATTCTTCCATACATTCAACATTTATTAAAATAACACATCACTTACGCATTAAGTCTTCATCAGCGTGTAAGTTTAAATTTAAAACCCATTAATTTTTCGGTATAGTCAAGTATTATAGAATAATATAATAATTTCAGAGAAAAGAATTAATTTAAATAACATAGCTATGAATTTATTTCATAATATATTTCCTAACCTAAACTAATGAAATCTTCGTCCAGTTAAGTAGAATCAAGGAAAAGAAATTCATCCAAAAAACAAAAACTGCAAAAAATGAAATGAAAAATATTCAAAATGATGGTGGTGGTAGTATTGTCTAGCTTGCTATTTTAGTTAATTTGTTCTTCGGAAGATACGTTAAATAAATGGAGAGACAAACGCCTGGGTATGTGCAGAAGCCCTAACCTCGATATTTCGTCTAGCTGTTTGTCTTCGTAAGCTTTCTCTATCTTTCCGTTTCTTATATGAATTTTTCATTGATTATTAGTGTAGATGAATAAACAACATCCATCTTTGTTTGTCAAGTAATCTTTACCAATCTGAATAAATCATGTGTTATTGGATCTTTAAAGCATTTTACTTCTTTTAAAAGTACAAAAACATAAGGGTTCAATTTACAACCCCTAATGTTTGCATCAGCTGTTAATTTAATCGCTCATTTTTTCCTATCAAATCATTCACTAAAGTTTTAATCACTGTCAATTTTATCCCTCAATCTGGTTCCTTTGAATCCGATATGTTAGCGTTATCGTTTTGAGCTGTAATATTAGTAGTGTTATACTTCACAATATTGAGATATGTTAGTTAGTTAATCCACGATCGCCTTATCTTTGAATTGAAATCAGGCTACGATATTGGTTAAATCTGGAGTACCAAATCTTTATTTATGGAGCGAATTATTTGTTTACTTTCTTAATTTACTGTAATATTATGTTTTATAAATTAAAAAACGTTATGAAAAATCCAGAGGTTGCATGCTAACACCCCATAGCTTGTGGCAGTTCCGTCATGGCGCTATCATCCGTGATACATTATTTATAGAAATAAAATGTTGTTGTTAACTTGTTATACGACGTTCTTGCTTAACACACCTTAAGGCGCAGCTTTACCTGACAAAAGAATTTAACGACACCTGACATAATGGCTAAATAGCTAAATTTGATAATAATTTAAATTTCTGGAGACTAAAATAACAATCAATGTAAATTAAGATTGTGTATTAGATTTTACTCAAACAAATTATTATAACCAATTATAAGTTCACATGTTGAATTTATTTATCCTAAGAAAAATAATGAGCCCTATATCTTAAAAGGGTGGAAGAGTATGGATGATTGAAGCACGGCGTGCATCGGAAACGAAGAAGAACGAGTTCAATGAGTTGTTTGTTGTTCTCAACTTATGTTGTATTTCTTTTTAGAAAATAAAATAAATCCAAGGTATATGGAGTGTCATGTTTAATGAATGTAATAGAAGCAGTATATGATCTTTTCCTTAAAATAAATCCAAGGTATCTAACAAGTGTACATCTCCTACTATATGAGGTGGTTGTCTACGCCTCCAGAGGGGAATTCCTAGCAGTATATGATCTTTTCCTTGAAGACCCTGTGGTGCATGACACTAGCCAACCACCTCATATAGTAGGAGATGTACACTTGTTAGATAAGATTATCTAATAAGGTTTGTTAGATAACTATTATCTAATAATTTAAAGTGATGATTATCTTGTCACATTTCAGATAAAAGTTATCTAATAATTAAAATTGATGTTAATCTTATCAAGAAGTCAAATTAAAATTTGATCTCCACCTCTAATAGAACTAGATAACGTCACACAAGAGTCCATTGTGGTTTGGTAAACTTCGGCCACCTCCCTTGAAGGGGAGATGATCACCTATTAGATAATGTTATCTAATTTAATTTTTATTAAAAAGCATCCAATTTTGGTCTGTTACTTAATTATAACATTGAAGAGGAGACTATCGGTAATTTTGGACTCCCTCTCATTGTCTAGCGAATTTTGAAAATTAGAGAGAGAGAAACTTTCAGGTACACGATGCTCTATTATTGTGGGGCAAGCATAATGAAAAATAGGTCAGGTATATATAAGATATGATTTTGACTTCATTATTATTTTATTGTGGAATCATTGTGACTAATAATTATTAAATTTGATCATGAGTTTGGCCGTTAGAGTTTATTAATTATTAGCTATGAGTAACTTCATCCTTATAGTCCCCGAGTTAGCATTTAGATTATTAGTATTGCTATGACCGATAATTAATAGACCCGAGATAGATACCTAGCAGTCAACCGCTTGATCCTATTTTAACTAATGAGCATCATTAATTAAAATTAAGTTAATTCATTATAATTAAAGAGATAATTCTAGGATAAGGTTTATTTCTCAATCCTAACCATTGGACATAACTATAGATATGAGGCTATTCTCTCAGGTTAATCTTTAAGCCTTTTGACCTCATTAGTTGAGAGAAGAGAAAACCCCAGAGATCTATTCTCTCTCTAGCATAAGTTTTGAAGGAAGAAAAGAAAGATATTTTCTTGAATGCAAACACAATTATTAAAGGTTGAAGGTACAAGGAATAGTGAGGAAGATTGTAGGGTTGTTGATGCATATCTCACATGGCGGCACACGGTGGCACATGGTGTGAACGACGGCGGCAATCACGGTGGCAGTGCAAGGTGGTTGGCGGTTCCTCAAGATTTTTTCCCATAGATCAAGCTATCGGCTCGCGTGCATTGATGATAAAATCTTGACATTGAAGAACCTTGGATTTTTTGGATTCACACGAATATAATATCTTTTTCGTTCGCGTAGATTTTTTTGGATTCATGAGGATTTTGACCCATATAATCTCTTTATTCGTTCTTTAGCAAATAAATTTTAAGATTGAGAAAGTCTCTGTTGCTATATTCCCTTCAATTTGTATCAGAGCACTGGTTTTGATTTATTCACAGAGCCCTAACTCTTTTTTGCTGGATACTTTTTAGATTTATCTCTTTCCATAACCATTAGACTTAAAAAAATTTCCATTTGTTAGGTATTTAGATAAAAAAATATATATGAAGAGATTGTTTTCCGTTACATTCACAATTTAATTTTTTTCATAACTTTACTAAAGTTTTGTAAGAAAGTAAGGATTTTTATGATGTAAAAAGTTTTAATCAGAAGGATAACCAAAGTGATACAATAAAAGAGAGGTCGAACTCGGGATTCAGGAGGCACATGCTTGATCCAGCAGCCACAACACTCAACAATGACAAACATCAACAATGGCGTATTGTCCGTGTAGTAGCATATGGCAACACAACTTCAATATTTTGGCCATAACTTTCTAAGCTGATTTTGGATTGAGTTGATTAAAAAAAAAACTCATCTTGCAACCACATCTTATTTCACAAAGAAGATCGAATTCAGGTGTTTTCCAGGTCAAAATTGATCTCGAAGTTGAGGGATTGGTGAGCGACGGGATTGATCATTTTTTCACGCAAAGTTTGTTCAAACAGAATGAACCTCATGATTCAATGGGTCATGGTAGCCGTCGGTGGACGTGATGACAAGGCGATGTTAGATGGTTGTGGGGGTCAAAGCATCACGTCTCAACCTATCTTGAAGAGATTTTATTTTGTAAAATTTAATCTTAATATAGGGTCAGGTTTATCTTAATATTGGATTAAGATTAGGTTTAATCTAAATCTTAATTTAAAATTATGTTTTATGCTCTAGCATGCTTAGATAATTTTAATTTATGCATATCATCTTTAGATGTCATTTGTCTTTAGGTCTCTAAAAGATAAGTGTGTGATTGCATGATGAATATAAAATTAAGCATGCTCAATTACGGGCGTAAAATGACTAACTCTAGAAACATGTTATTAGGTTTATATGTAATTTTTAATTTTAATAATATTAATAGATATTTAATTAGTAATTAATTAAATTATGAGATTATTAGAATTTACATAAAATTTTACTAACCTAAATAAATGAGTAAGAGATTATGCTTGACTAATCGAACTAGATTACTAAAGATTATGTTGGTTGATTACCTAATGAAACCTAATAATTCATAGGAATAAAAATGCATCTATTTAAAAAATCAAGTGAGAGACAAATTCTTAATCGAAATTCATTGTCTTGTTTATTGGACCATAGTAAGATGTTAGAGTACCTCATCTTTAATTTTGAAAGCAGCTTAAAGGAGGGTATCCGAAGCATAAGATATATTATAAGTATAATCTTCGTAAGTATTACTTTGATAAGTGAATAACTGAGAACGATTTAACTAAGAAGGAATTATCCACTTGGCTTGAATATGAGGGTGAAAGAATGGTGTAAACTTGACTTATTTTTGTAGTATCTTTCCTAAGCGATTATCATTACTTATTTAGAGAACCTGAAGCATAATGTTAGTTAATTAATATGTATTAATACTAGATTAATAGAATAATCGATATTAATTGTAATATCACGACCCTTCGTAAATGGGTATTTTTGTAAAATTGATTTCAAAGATAAAATGATTTTAAAATTTGATTTTAAAAAGTGATTATTTGTAATTTTGGTAAAATAATTTTATTTATATATGGTTTAGTTTAAATTTCAATTATTCAATTTTAAAAGAATTTTAAAATTATATTATAAAATTATTGCTCACTCACACCTTGTACTTATATACCCTAATATTATCCTAACCCCATTTTTATCCTTGATCAAGCAATCTCAACCCTCAATTTAGTTTCACTCACACTACATGCATATACACCCTAAACCAACCTTTAACCTATTATATATATATATATATATAATCTCCTAACAACATTTTCTTCTTCGCAGCTCTCTCCTCCCCCCTCGCAGCCTCTCATCCCCCGGCGCAGCCACCTGCAGCCAGCAGTTCTTCTCCTTCGTTGGTCTCTCTCTATTGAATTTGGGTAATCTTCTTCTCTTTCTTTAATCTATTTCTCTCTCTGATTCGTCTCTCCCTCTCTTTAATTCTTGCTGATTTTTGTCTCTCTTATTCACTCTTAGTTTCTTTTCCTTATTGTCTTGCTCGTTACCTCTGTTTCTGTTCTCCTTACTTTTTCTTTTTATTCTCTGCTTCTCCCTCTTTTACGTCGTCTACCTCTCCCTATTTCTTCCCCTCTCTGTTTTTCTTTATCTCTATCTCCCTCTGCTTCTCTCTATATCCCTCTCTCTACATCCTTCTTTTTTTTCTCTCTCTCTCTCCCTTTACTTCTGCCATCACTGGTGGTTTATCACCAAGGCTCGTTTTCCCCTTCCCTCTATTTTCCTTTCTCTCGTCCTTTATTTTTCTCTCTCTATCTCTGTCTCTCTCTGCTTCTCTCTCTGTCTCTCTCTACTTCTCTCCATCTCTATCTCTCTCTGCATCTCTCTTCATCCCTCTCTCTTCCCCTCTCAGTTTCCCTCAATGTTTCTCTTCCCTTCTTTGTTCTCTCTCCTTCCCGCTTTCTCTCTCTCTTTTCCCCTCCCTGTTTCTCGTGTTTGCTGTTCTGCAACTCGTTTTGCAACAAGTTGCTCGGCCCTGAACCGGTTCATCACGAACCAAACCGGTTCAGCCTACTCGGACCGGTCTGAATCGATCCATCAGATAAAATCGAACCAGACTGGCCTGAACCAGCCCGGTCTGAACCTTTTGACCCGAATCTTTATCTTTTAACTCTGGACCCGATATATTTTTTTCTGTCCTCGTTCTGACCGTTCTGCACTATTTTAATTAAATCTGTACTTTATATTTTATGATATTAAAAATGTGTTTATATTATTTTATTTCAAAATAATTTAGTGATTATATTTTTTTGGGATTTCAGGCCATTAATTGTTCAACTCATTCTTCCGCTTCTTGTAAGTGGGCTTGTATAATGATGTGATTCTCATTGTTATAAATGTATATGCTTTGTGTAAGTGAATTTACATGTGTTATTCTCATTAACTTTAATTGTCTTTAAGCATATTACTTTCATAAATATGTTTGGGTAAATTGACTTATATAACGATGTGACTCTGATGTTATTTTTATATCATGTATTTATTATCTGTTTAACCATTTTTTGATAATTATTATATTTGGTTAACTTTTTGATAATTGATTTCTGTTCAGTTATTGATGTGATTATCATGAGATAAAGGCCTGAGTATGACTAATTTTGCGTAGTATGTTATCATGTTTGATTATGTTATATGTATCAGTATGCATTACATGATTAATTTTTGTCACACGTTGGATTCTGCAAGTTATGAGGTTAAATCATTCAAGTGGTAATTAAGTAAAATATGAACTTAAGCATGATCTTTAGTTAATAAGGAATCATGACTGTTTACGTTTTGTTCTGTTAAACGAATGAGTGTCATCTGTTTATGCTTCGTCACACATATGATGTTATATGTTCATATTTTGGTCATTCATTGGGTGTCATCTGTAATGTTTTCCGTCACTTATGAGGTGCCATCTGTTCACGTTTTTTCTTCACTTATGAGTGCCATCTGTTCTATCGCCCAATGAGTGTCATCTGTTTCATCGCCCGATGTGTGCCATCTGTTTCGTCATCTAATTCGTCATGATGTGTTTCGGTTAACTTGTGCTCAGTTCTGATTAGGTTGTTAACTAAAGGATATGACATGCCAAGATATGATTAAGATTGTTAAATGATTCTGCTTGAGACACGTGTTATCTGCGTGCTATGTTAAGCCATGTCATGATCAAGTACATTACTTTATTGCATTTATGCTATATTTCAAGTTCAGTTATGTTATGTCATAATTGCATTTATGACATGTGGATGCATGTTATTATATGAGTTTACTTACTGAGTATTTTAAAATACTCATTCCCCCACAATTATTTATGATGCAGGTGGTGATGGCGAGCAACATGAGTGAGAGACTGTCATAACCAATTACATTAGATGAATTTATGTTTTCAGTTATGATTTGATTGAAAACTTAGGAAAATATTTTCTGTTAAACTTGGTTATTCGATTACTTTATTTTATGATATGATTTTCTACGAATTATGATGAGTGAATGTTTCCTGGTTTATAGATTTCAAGTTTTGACGTTATTTCAGAATTTAATTCAGTTTTTCGAGGTTTTCTTAATTATGCATTTAAGGCACTTTATCGCTTCCGCTATTTTATGATTAAGATTTCGATTATGGATACGTTTAATGCTTCTGCTATTTAAGGTCAGGGTTTTTCCCATCATGGTAAATTAGTAATTTTCAATTCGGGAATTTTACCAAAATTAGGGTTTGTTTCGAATTGGAGATTTCAAAATTGTGAAATTACACGTATATTTAACCCTCGGGGATCGGGGCGTCACATTAATATTATATTAGTAATTAATTAGATTTGATTATCTTACTTGACTTTTAAATGTGCCTCTTGCCTTAACATGCATATGTTTACCAGAGTTAGAGCATCGTTGCGTACCGTGTGATTAATTAGATTTGGGTTTTTATTTCATTTTTTAATATGTATGTTAAATTAGAAGGTGCACGTTGTAATGGTGCTGGTGACTCTCATGTCACGCGGACACAACTCCAGTGATATTTCTACTCACCCAATCCGTATTCGAGTCACCTAAACCATGTACGGGTGACGTTTAAAGGAACCCAAGCTGTGTCCGGTTGATCTTTGTGGCTCTGAAACCTCGTCTATTTACTGTTTGTTTGCCTCTTAAACTATGTTTGAACTTTTTCAAAGTGGAATCATGTCCAAGTACATTATATAGTATTGGGTGCATTATGACTAGAGAAGACTCATTGCTAGTTATCGTTACTTTTTTTCCTCGGACATACATTTCAAATAACTAAGGTTTTCTTATTATTCCCTCATGTTCAATTAAACCTGAGAGGACCCTTATGTGATGAAATAATGTCAATCATTAAAACAATTTCTATTGCCAACTTTGAACTAACATTTTAACAAATATTCATGATTGAAATGATTTGTTTAGGGTCAAATTTCAAAGACAAGACTACGTGAGTAATGTCTTCACTTTATTACAAATGGGAAGGTAGAGTAGGAGAGCGAGATGAAGTTGTATCTTTTTTATCATTCCAAAGCTTAATAGTAAGAAAGTAAAGGAAAATAAAGTAGAGACTAAGTAAAATTATTAAATCTCTAATTAAACATTTAAAGCTAAAAAATCGAGTCATTTAGGTAATAAAAATTCATAATTTATGAAAATTGATATGATAATGAGTTTTATTTAGATTAGAATATAAGAAATGATTTATCAAAAAAGAGAAAATTAAACGCTTACTTACTGTGAGAGGCTCTTTTACATTAATATTTTGATTATAAATATTTTAAAGCTCAAGAAATATAGCTTTTATCCATGAAGGTTTTGCGGACAAGACATTTTCTCGGTAAAAGGTCAGGTTTAGCGACCATTCTCATATCTGGTCTCCAAAATTTCAAGCGCATAAACCTATACGGACAAAAATTTAGATTTTATGGCTAATATCTTACCTTTACCGACGAAAACTGAATTGCATCGCGAATAGCCGTCACCGAAATTTCAGGCACGAAAATATTAGATAGGTGGCGCTATTTTTTACCCTATACTGATGATAATTTAAATTCGTCGCTAGTTGTCAACCTTTAACGACGAGTTTTTGGTTTTTTACCCCCTGTAAAATCTTTCCTATTTTCTTTTCTGCGCTCATCCTTCTTTTCAAATTTCAAAACTTCATCTCTCCGGACTACTCTCCATCGTCACTCATTTTCGTCTCTCTAGACTACTCTCCATCGTCACTCTACGCATTCCCTCTCTCCCATGCTCTGTTTGTTTGCCTCTCTCTCTGTCAGTTTGTAGTCGGCGCCGAATTTCCAGCAAACAGGCTCGAGGTAGGCTTCTGCCCTACCACTTTTTCATTTTCAATCTAACAAATTGAAGTATTGTCATATACTTGTCATTGATTTTGGGTTATGAGAGTGATTTTGGGTTTTGAACTTTTACCCATTAATGTGCATGTTTTTACATCTCATGGTTACTCAAAGCTGCTTCACACTTCACAATTCACAGTTATTGCAAATATGCATCCACCAATCTGCGTAGAGAGCTAATGGAATTGTGGATTTCTTAATGCATGGATTACTAAATGTTGAATATTTAATGTGCGCAGCCATAGTGAGAGGTAAAGTTTAGGTACCTCTAACTGGCCTTTGGCTTTCACTGACTGATTAATCTCAATAATAAATAGAGTGAATTGGATTAGAAACCTTACAACATGTACAGAAATGTTGCAAGCAACTGTTATGATCAATTTTGTTTTCCCATCCTCTATGTTTTAAATTACGTTAAAGAGGTTATTACATCCAGGTGTAGACCATAATACTAGATTCCTTGTGATTCATAAAACTAGTGCTGCGACTGGTTTTATAGAGACTTTGTCACTCTTATTGAACGACAAAGAAAGAATCACACAAGAGGAGTATAGTATAGGAGCAAATGATCAAGAATTTACAAGGCCTAGAGGGAGATAACACAGGAGAATTAAGAGATAACATTCACTTCATTGGTTTACAAATTATTTTGAATTGCCTCTTCCCTTCTCTCAGTCCACTTTTATAGGAATTCCTTAACAGAAAACTTTCAATCTATTACAAGACTCTTTACCCAAGTTCTTTGCAATCTAATATAAGACTTTTTCCAATCCAATATTCAGTCATTAACACCATCTTCATATGATAAATCATATTTAAACAAGAATGAGCTTAAACCTCAGTAAACAAAACTTACAACCAAGTGCATTTCAAGGTCATCTTCAAATTAGAAATTTTTAATACACAATTACCACAAATTTCTAAATTTTAAAATTCCTTTGATTCTAAACTAAGAAATGCTTGTAAATTAAATGGAACAAAAACATCACTATACCCGCATAAAAATAGAGTAATGCATCTGAATTTTCCTTCCAATGAAAGATGAATTACTTCTTATCTTGTTTTCCAACTTTTTCCTTTTAATCTGGTTTATAAGTTGCCACATCACATCATTTTGTTTTCATTTTTCTTCCACGTAGGTTGAATTAAAACATTGCTGCATTATAAATCTGCAGAAAATAAATTAAAACAGTACTTGATCACATGATAGAACGTAGCATATTCTTACACCTTGCATCACTTGATAATTTGGTTAGGTGGCGGCTCAAATAAAGACTTGTTAGGTAGCTTCTTTTAGGTGTTTTTTGAGGAGATCTTTTCTATTTTGTGGGAAGTTCATACTAGCATAGATGTTCTATTTTGACATATTTTGTTCTGTGATTACAATATTTTATCTGCAATTTTTTAATCAGTTGGTAAGTGATTTTAGAAGGTCAAATCTTAACTTTTTATGTCATTGTTATGAGCTGCTATGCTAACTTGCTTTTAGACATTTAAATAGTTCTCTAATTAATTTTCCTAAATGAATTTAAATTTACAGAGCCACAAAAAATGGACAAGAGTTGTGTAAAAAATTCTAATAGATTCTCTAAGGAGTATATTGACGGTATTCAAAATTTATGAGCGTCGCTAGTAATTATGTCAACTAAGAGGGAAAAACTTATTGTCCATGTACCAAATTGTCATAATGCAAGACAATTATTTTTAAAAGAAGTTAGAATGCATGTGTTCTAACATGGGATGGCAGTAAGCTTTAAAAATTGATAAGTAGTATAGTTGGTTTGCAGAAGATGCTAAAAATATGATATTAAGACTTGTCATAGACGGACTTAATCCTTTCAGAATAATGAGCAACTCATATAGCATGTGGCCTATCATATTAGTACATTATAACATCACCCCTTGGAAGCGTATGAAAGAACCATTCTTCATGATGTTTGTTTTAGCCAAAACTGTAATAGTACATGTGTTGGTCCTTCATCTTCGATGCGTTGATCCTCTTGACCGATAAGATCTATGGTAGTTGCGTTGTACGAGTTCCTTCCTCTTTGTGGTGAGCATATTCTTCCTCCTGATTGAAGCTCTTCTCAGCCTTATGTCTGTAAAATACAGACAAAGAACTTTAGAGATGAGGAACGGGGGGGGGGGGGTGTTTGCCCCGCCTAAGTACTTCTGATGCTTAAGTTAATCCTTTGTCATAGTTTCTATATGGGATAATGGGCATACCTCTTATGTATATTGGCCATGGGATTTATACCTGAGTCCTCGGGTTAGTGGAAGTGTGTCGAAAAAGGTTCTCAGAGACGTGGTGGAGAAGCTTCACAAAACACGAAGCATGTCGTCACCTGCTGTTGATTGGACGGAATGGATGCAACCTTCCATAAAATGATAAATATATAATGTTGACACGGCCCTTTGGAGGCTATCCTGACATTTAGTCATGGCGATTTGACTTGTCAGGTGCTACTTACGGGGATTAATGATGACCTTGCGCTCGGGAACTACCTGAGCGCTTTTATTGAACCCTAGCCTTAATCCCATTTTTCCTGAGCTCGGGTCTGCAAAGCCTGAGCTTCATGGTTTCTGAACAAATGAGGTCCACCTTCTTCCTTTAGAAGTTCCCGAATGATGAGTTCCTCTATTAAGGCGTGACATGCATCGCCACGTTGCTGGTGGTCGAGGAAACACCAATAACAGGTGCCTTCCACCCAGCCAGGTTTGAAGACTTCAATGCTCGAGCCATTCATCCGAGCTGCTCCCACTTTCTAATGGAGGTTACATCGAATAGAATTGGTGAACCAATTATTTTTGTGATGTGCGCATTTTCCCCCTCCTCCAAGCTTCGAGATTGTCATGCCCTTGGGAGTGATGATATTAATGGTGCGTGAGCAGGCATAAAAAGGGGGGCCTGACTTTGGTACTTGTCGGTTCACTCAGATGCGTCGTTTCATTCTCATGGCTGAGTGGATGTCGTTTGGCCTTCCGAGAGTTTCTCGTTGATTAGTGAAATAATTGATTACTGGTCGTTCGATGGTTGATTTAAATACCCGTATTAAATGGGCAATTTCCTTTTGGACCTATAAATCGATGATTTCCCCTTTTTTTTCCTTCATCCTTACCCCAAAATTGAGACCTCCATTATCGTCTAGTTTCCTCTTCTTTTTAAAACCCATAATTCTTCCCCCGTAGGGACCTCCTTTAGTCTTGGAGGAGATTGGGGGGGAGGGTGGCTTCTTTGGTCCCCGTAGCTCTTCGCAATTTTTCATTCCCCTGTATCGTCCTTTATATGTTGTCTCTTGGATTCATCTAACATGCCATCCGTGACGGTTCTCCATATGTCGATGAACTTATTCAGCGGGTCTTTCACCTCCGATAGTTGCTAGTTCGAAGTTGCATGGTCCCTTCTGTTGCAAGACATAGCCTTTGGTGGATATCGTTGTCCAGTCGGGGGTCTCATTCTCGGACTTATAAAGAGGCGGCTTCCTTGGCTGCATCCCACTTTCTTCCTCGTTAACGCCCCCTTCCTTCTACCCCTTTTAGTCCTTTCAGACCACCAGTTGCTCATTACAGCGTGCCTTTGGAGCGGGTGAAGCGCACCTCTTGCGATCACTCTCTTCTGGGTCACCTCATATTCGAGTGCAGATATCTCATTCTCTCTCCTTAAATGGGAAAGATTGAAGCTTGCTTCATCCTCAGCTTGGAGATTGGTTACTTCCCATGGTTTGAGTCGTGTCTTCAAAGGTAGAGCAACTGGGGCCCTTAATTCTTTAGGAGTTGACAACTATAAAGGTTTTGAATCCCCTAGTTAAAAAAATGGGGGGCTACTTTTTAACTAGCCTAGGAGGGGTTGTCTTTCTATCCGAGGAAACTTTTGTACCTTTATTTGTACTTGTAGTCTTTTGCTTATTAATGAAAATAATCTTCTTTTAACTCTGGCACTTTTACTCATCTATGTCCTTGCCTTTTTTCTCACTGCAAGCACGCCATGAGTAACCATTCTTTTTCAGCAAGTGATCTTTAACTTCGTCTGGTTGAGGCCTTAGCTCTGAGTAGAGAGTGATTGTCCCAATTTATCATGTTGAATGTCGTATCCTTATAGATTATTATTGACCCGAACTACGGGAATAATTATGATCCTGAGCAGGAATTAGTAGAGGACCTCGATCCCTCCTTGGTGGACCTAATTCGACCCTAGTAGGTTTCCCTTCTTCGTAGATCGGGGATCGTTCAGACCGGTCGTGACCTTTATGAAGTCTTCTTGAGTGCACTCTCATCCGAGAGGTCTGGTCAGATAAACCTCCCTCACACAAGAGGTTATTTTTTTGCATTTAGCCAAGCATGTTCCTTTTTAGTTGAGCATTTTCCTGGTTTGGTAATTTAGAGGACAAGTTGAGCTCCTCGGGTTCTTTGGCCAGAAGACATTCTTTTATCTTTTGTCCAAGCGCTCTTATTCTGGACAAATCCTCTCAAATTAACAGTAGACGTCCTTTGTATATCTAGTCAAGCTTCCTTACTCTGGCTAGATCCTTATCTCATCTACGAGCGTGAGTGCTCGGCATACATCTCCTTGTTGGTATCTAGCCAGGCTTGTCTTCTCTGGCTAGATCCTAGATCTCGTATGTGAGCGTGAGTGCTCAGTAGACATCTCTCGTCGATATCTAGCCAGGCTTACCAACTCTGACTAGATCATTGATCTCGTCTGTGAGATGGGATGCTTGGCTGACATCTCTTGTCCATATCTAGCCAGGGTTTCCCGCCCTGGCTGGATCCATGATCATGTCTATGAGTTGGGGTGCTCGACAATCATCTCCCATTGATATCTAGCCAGGTCTGCCTGCTCTGACTAGATCATTGATCTCATCTATGAGCGTGAGTGCTCAACAAACATCTCATTGTCAGTATCTAGCCAAGTGCTACTCTAGTTGGATCCTTGATCTCGTTTACAGCGTGAGTGCTAGACAGACATCTCCTATCGACATCTAGCCAGCACTTCTTGCTCTGGCTAGATCATTGATCACGTCTATGAGCTGGGGTACTAGGCAGACATGTCTTTGTCGAAATCTGGCTAGGCTTGCCTGCTCTGTCTAGATCCTTGATCCTATCTGTGATTGTGAGTGCTCGGTAGACATCTCTTGTCCATATCTACTCATGCTTTCCTGCTCTGGTTAGATCTTTGATCTTGTCTGTGAGCGTGAGTGCTCTACAGACATCTTCTATCGATCTCTAGACAAGATTGCCTGCTCTGGCTAGATCTTTGATCCCGTCTGCGAGCGTGAGTGCTGAGCAGACATCTCCTGTCGTTTAATCCCAACTGGTCAGCTAGAGCGGTACTAGTCATCATTTTTTGTTTAATCTCGATGGGTCAGCTAGAGCACATTTACCAGTCATCACTTTTAGGTTAATCCAAACTGGTCGACTAGAACGCCTTTACCAGACTTCATTTTTTTAATCCTGATTGGTTGGCTAGAGCTCCTTTACCAGTATTCATTTTTTGTTTAATCCTGAATAGTCGGCTAGAACAACTTTATCAGTCATCACTTTTTGTTTAATCTCGACTGGTTGGCTAGAGCGCCTTTACCAGTCATCATTTTTTAATCCTGATTGGTTTGCTAGAGCTCATTTACCAGTCATCACTGTTTAATCCTAACTGGTTGACTAGAACGCCTTTACCTGTCATAACTTTTTAGCCTTCCTCGCGTGTCACAGAAGAGTCGGACCTCAGAGGCTTATAGAATAGCTAAGAATTCTTCAGGGAATATAACATGTTCTATTTTCTTAGAAAGTAGATTCATATAAAATGACCTTAGCAGAAGTTATTTTAAGTAACGAGAAAAGTGAGGCCATTTATCTGATAAATCGACGATGAGTACATGATCTCCGTTGTCTGCAACTTTAAGGTGTGTGTATGTGTGTGTGTAGGAGGAGGATAGCCTAACTTCAGTTTCCTGAGCCTTTAGCCTTCTATCTTTCATCAGGGTATCCCTCTCCATACTTCACCCTTGCCTTAACGGTAAGACATTTCTAGCTTTGCACTTTGCTGTGAGCGCTGACTTGTCCTGAACTATTTTTCCCGATGGTATAGTGGGAGTACGACCAGCTCCCTAGCCCACCATTCTTTTTCAGGGGTTATCCCCTTGTTGGTGCACCGGCCATTGACTCCTCTATCCTTATGGTTTTGGTTGCAATCTTTCTTACCCTCTCATCAGGGCTTCGTGTCTTGAGGTGACTTGCAAGCTTGCGCTCCAATTTTTGAAACAATCCTCGTCCTTCCGTTCCATCAACTATGGGATGTGGAGGATTGGGGCCATGTGGTCGGGGCTCGTATTTCAGCGATGGAGGACAGTTGATGCAAGCCTCCATATTTTAGTCAGGACTAATCCTTGGCCGGCTGGGGATCATATTTTGGCGTTTTAAATTCTCATCTGAAGCTGGCCCTCAGGCAGTGCACTGCTTATAGGCTCCTCTAACCTTATGGTGTTGTTTACTTCACCTAGGAGTAGGGGGAGCGCTATGTCGGTGTGCCCCCATTGTGAACATGAAGGTTCTCTTAGAGGCTTGTTTGAAAAAGTCTTGACCGTCCCTGTTTCTTTATCGGGAATGGCCTCAACTAGAATCTCACTAGAGTGGAACCTTTCCTTCTAGGTTCGGAGTAGCCTCATCTTCCATGGGGGTGACCTTTTTCATGTAAGAAACCATCATGACTTAGGCAGTGGCCGATACCTTTCCTCCTTCCCCGAGTTGTATCAGAGGTTACAACCATCGTGTCCCCCTCCTTTTGTCGGGTTGTCATAAGGTGAATCTTCCCTTCCATCTTGAACTTCGTTAGTGTAGAATGTCAGATCCTTTCTCCTCGCGGGAGGTGTAGGAAACGGCTTGGTCCTTCATCCTCGATGCCTTGATCCTCCTAATCGGAAGGATCTACAGGAGTTACGTTGTACGAGTTCCTTCCTCTTTGTGGTGGGCATATTCTTCCTCCTGATTGAATCTCGTTTTGGCCTCTATGTCTGTAAAACACAGACAAAATACGTTTAAGGTGAGGGAAACGGGGGTGGTTGCCCTGCCTCAGGGACTCAGCTGCCTAAGTTAGTCATTTGTTGATATTTTTGTATGGGAGAATGTGCGTACCTCTTATGTCGATTGGATAGGGCATTTATACCTAAGTCAATGGGTTGGTGGAAGCGTGTCAAAGAAGGCTCTCGGAGACGTGTTAGAGAAGCTTCACAAAACATGAAGCTTGTCATTGCCAGTCGACACGGCCCTTTGGAGGCTATCCTGACACTTAGTCATGTCGATTGTACTTGTCGGGTGCTACTTACGGTAGGTCTGGTTGGAGCACGAAAGGATATTTGGCATATCCTATTTGTAATGAAGATACATCTTTATTGAGGCTGTGAAGTAAAATATCAATGATATTTACCTAGTGATCATATTTGACTGAGGAATAAATTACATGATGGCAAATACGAATTTTTGCTTCTTATTATTGGAGGTTTTGAGTTTGAACAATATATTGTTTCGTCTTTTGAGTGAGTGTATGTGTATGATTAGCTATTTTTCAATTAATATTTTGTTTAAAACAATTCATATTATTCACTAAAAATCTTTTACAGAAGCGCATGTGTTCGTTATGGAATGAGCCTGTCATGAGGATACCCAACCTCTCACTGATGAATAAATAGTAGAGAAGGTCCTTGAGAGATGGAGCACCACCTATGTCGTCATCTTCAAAGCATAAGAAAAGTAATGAAATAGCTTTACGAGCAAAAATATCCACGATGCAGATTACATAGCCTATTGGAGTAGGGTCGTAGTAACGATTTTACTCCTACACCTCCCCCTAGACACGACCCATCTACTTCTTAAACAATTTTAGTTTTTTTGAAGTTTCTCTTGAACAAATTTAATTATGAGAAACTTTGCTAATAGGAAACATGTATTTTGAAATCCTTTTTTGAAGCTTCTTGAAATCTAGTTTATGTTTAGAAGCTTTTTGTAATTAATGAGAAGTCTACGCAATGTCCAAAAATAATGATGATAATATATATATATATAAGTTAGTTTTTATTATTGGAATGTAGTTTTTTCTTCTTTTTTTGTTAAAAACCTAGTTTTTAGGTGTATGAAATCATTATAAAATATATAAAAAGGTTAAATTAGCTGAAGATTTTCACCGACCAAAGTTTTATTCGTCACAAAAAATTATAGCGAAGACAAGTATTTCCGTCGCTGAACATTTTCACTGACCAAATTTTGGTTCGCTGTAAAAACCTACAATGAAGACAGGCACTTTCGTTGCTGTACAAAACAAAACTATCTTACACACTCAACCATAGAAGATAAATATGTAGTTGCTTTAGAATGTGCAAAGGAAGCGACTGTGAAAGTCCCTAGGGGAGCTAGAGAATGGCACGATTAACAAAATTCTAAGCACAATTTATTGTCATAACAAGGAGTAGTCGACAATCCAAAAAACATTGAAACCATCAAGGAGTCAAGCACATTGAGCATAAGTATCATCTCATTAAGTAGATCATATAATGAGGAGATATAGTTGTCTCTAAGATAGCTTCAGCAGAAAAACCTAGACAGACATGTTTACAAACACTTTAGCCCCAAATGTTTTTGGGTCACATGTAGAAAACATGAGGGTTAAGCTGGTTGTACATGTGCTTTATGGCAAGTGGATGATAGTTAGGATTTTTCGTATAAAGCACTAGAATTTTATTATCTTATCAAGACTTTTATCTGAATTATAATAAAAGATTTATTCTAATATTATATGACATACATCTATAATCTATTAATCGATTGAAGCAAGGGAGGAATATTTTTTCCACCTTCATTTTTTACTAACCCAAAAATGCCATTTTAAAGTACACATAGTGTATTTCTATTTGTCCATCAAATAAAGATGTGCCAAAATCTATCGATTGAAAAGTGACTTTTGAAATATGACATTTTAAATTTGGCTTTTAATATGTAATATAATGAGAATGAACTTTTGAAATGTAGTATTCATTCATGTATTAGCTTTTGTGTTCATGGGTTTCTTCATCGAATTCTTACATTTATCTTGATTTAGTTTTTCTGACTGTTCTTTGTGTATTACAGATTATTAATAGAACAAATTGGACAAAAATAATGTATATGAAAAAGTGTTCATAAAATAAGATGTTTGTATCTATTATTTTTTTTGTATTTGGTTATGATCATATATAACCGTAGAAACTTTTATTCATGAGTGACATTGATATTAGTCAGAAATGATACGTGCAATGCACATAACGTTGACCTAGTTTTTTTGTAAAAGGTCCACAAGCATTTACTTGCTTTTTAAGTCCTATAGAGTTTAGTTCATATAAATAAAGTATTTAAGTATGAGTTCTTTATTACTTGTTTTCATTTTCACAGTGTAGAGAAGCTGAGTGCTTTATTAAAAAGACTATAATATATTAACTCTATCATGATGAGTACTTACATTTGTCACTAAGTGGAGCACCTGAGTAATGTGATAAGGCATTGAAATGACTAATGAGTTTCATTTTAAGTAAATATACTATTTATATTACGAGTACTCTTAATTTTGAACGAGTTATAAATGTGATTTGTCATGGTTGAGATTCCCTGAGTGAATATTTCTGTAGTTTGGATGAATGAGTTGTTAGATAATGAAGATGTATAGATTCTCCATAATAGATTTCTAGAACATTTTAAGCATGTGACATAGTACCCTTTGAGAGAAACTGTTTATGTTATCATAGTAATCTAAATACTTAGTATCTCTAACATTAATTGTCAGTATATAAATAACTTAGTTTTTAGCTTTAAAGCATTTATAATCAAACTAGATAATGTATAACAGTTTCTCAAGGGAAGAATTGTTTAGTTTTTTCCATTTTGTTAAATAATTCCTTATATGCTAACAAAAACTCATTATCGTATCAATGTTGGTCAATAATACAAACTTCCATACATAAATAACACTACATGAAACAGGGTTTTTAGCGATAAAGACAGTTTATTTCTCATTAGTGAAAGTCTATAGTGAGGACATGATTTTTGTCAATGTAAACTTTAGTTGACAAGACAACATGTTGTCGTTGTAGTTTATAACATCAAAAAGAACTCCTCCAATTGACCTCCTCTCCTCCTAGAGTAAACACATAGCCTGAGGTAGATTTCATAGAGTGTTTATCTGACTTAAAATCTGAATCCATGTACTTGAGTGGTATGAGAATTTCACTATGATAGAGAAACATATACCCCTCATCTTCTATGAAGTTCTAGTATATGCTTCACAATTATCCAATGTTCTCTCCCTAGATTCAATTGATATATGCAAATGATTTCTATTCCGAAACAAATATTTGTTATGGTTCACAACATTGCATACATAAGACTTCCCACTGCGGAAGCATAGAGGACTATCTTTTTTTTTAATAATCTCATATCGTATGTTAAGACATTCATCCTTGGATAGATTAATTCAATGTCTGAAATGTAGCTGATCTTTCTTTGAATCTGGCTTTGCCAATGTAACACCACGACTAACCTTGCATTTAATTATGAGTTCAATACTTTATTGTTGTATTGAATTACTAAGATAATTTGATTTTATGCTTAAAAAGAATTATTTAAATTATTATGATTATTAGTAATGATGTTTCATAATGTGAAATTTCCTATGACGATGTTACTTTTTTTAGAAAAATTAAAATAAAGGAAATATAGGAGTGAGAAGTCTTAGAAGTTATGTTATTATGCATGATATTTATAGGGTCGTTGTATTATTTTTGCCCTATTTACTTTAATCTCACATTTTCGGAGGCACCCCTATTTTCCATAGCATGAAATTTTCCTACCTAATCTCTTAACAACCTTATTTATCTGAGAGATAATCCTTGATATTTTAGTTTTGGGAAAAGCCACACGTTTCGGTAAACCCTTGTTACCCTTATTTTATTTGTTCAACTTAAATGTTTAAGTTTAGATTCACACATCTTATTCTTAAATCTGTATAAATAATAAGTTTTAAAATCCTTTTAAGATTCATATAAGTCTCATGAACCGTTTTTAATAAGAGAGAAATATTTTCGATAAAAAAGATAGGTTTTTTCTTGAAAACTGAGATTTTCAGATTTTTCTATACACTGTAAAAACCACTTCATGTTTTGTATACCAACAATGGAATTTGAGTCTGAGACTTTTATGGTAGTTTCTAAATGTAATACGTTCTATATAAAAATTAGGTCAAAAATCAATGTCTACGATTTTATACGATTTTCTAAATTTTCTATCTCGTTGAGAGGAAAATAGTTTATCAATGACCAAACTTAGGGTTATTTCCGTACTGAGATCAACTTGGTTTGATACCAAAATATTACAGTATTGTTTTATATGCATCTTTAGTAACTCTACTAATTTTCAGAATTTTTGGATGAGTTTTATGTAATGAAACTTATATACGAACATTACTGTTTTACTTGGAGAAAAATAGTTTTTTGTAATGATTTGATTTTCATGTTTTCACACTAAAACGGCATCGAAATTTCACAAAATTTTATTTTTGAAACTCTAGTATACTCGATGTCAGCCTTCTTGAAATCTTGTATTTTTAGAGAACTGTAGTTTAAGTTGTGTCAGTTGTTATCGAATATATGCTTAGCATTACTTTCCGTTTATGGGTTGTCATTCGGTACTAAATATATATAGTGTTATTGTTTCAGGAGTTTAACTTTCGTAGTTTTTTAGCGGGCGATCAGGTAAGTGATAAATTACATATGCAGTTGTATGGTTGCTTTGTCGTGTCTGAAAAATATGGTTCTGACTCTGATTTTCTCTTCCTTTTTTGTTATTGTTTTATCATATTTTCATTGTGTTGTTATATTGTACTCTAAAAGATGTTGTGTTCAATGATTTCTGAAATTAATATTGAAATGTTTTATGAGATATGAAAGAATATTGTTTGATCATAAAATGTAAAGTATAGTGTCGTTAGAGCCACGTATCCACCAAATCTCTATATATGTTACCTTGTCCTTTGGGAGAGAATTTGTGAATATGCTCTGGTTAGTAACGTGGGAAGGATTTAGTGCAATTCGTTCCACCTCTTCGAAGGTGTAGAATGATACTCATGA
Source organism: Datisca glomerata (assembly GCA_003255025.1). NCBI lineage: Eukaryota > Viridiplantae > Streptophyta > Magnoliopsida > Cucurbitales > Datiscaceae > Datisca > Datisca glomerata. The sequence goes on along the minus strand of QANY01013442.1, from coordinate 579,635 downwards.
GAAAGGTTACTTGTACGTACCCTATCAACTAACAACTTACTGACGAGTAGCTATTCTGCTTTGGGTGTGATGGAAAGTTCTAATGGAAGTTGGCCAACGAACTCTGTAAGAAAGATTTTGAATAATATGAATGAATGGAAAATGTTTATGCAAAACTCTATGAGAAAACTCTTATATGCAATGTATATATTTGTGTTAGTGTGAGTTAAGTATGTTAGGTTTTACTTACTAAGTATATTTTTATACGTACTCCATTTTACTTTAAATTTTTCATATGAATAAGATGCATTCATTACAGATGAAGTTCAGAGTCTCTGGCACGTGACTAAGTCTAAGTCGTACTTTTGACAAAAAGTCATTAAGTGTTTATGTTACATTGTTAAAGTTTATTTATTTTTACTTATATTCTATCGACAGACATTTATGACTAGAAATAATTTGTCCTTTGATGTTTCAAAATTTCCATAATAAATCACACTTCGATTAAGTTCAATTATTTGTTTGATTAGTTTTAAAAAAACCTGACCGAGCTTCCGCGAGTTTGTTTGCAAAAATTATATAAAGGAATTTTTGATAGATTTTCAGGCTGTTAAAGTCAACATCTTCAAAATCTTATATGTATACATATATTGAGAAAAGCATATTCGTCAAGATCCCCTGTCATGAATAACCTTAATCCAATGAATATGTGCCACCTCTCCCAAGTCCTTCATGTGTAGACCCACTTGCGTCCATTTACCCTCTTAGGTGCTTGTACGAGCAGCTCAAACTACATTGGAATTATTGAATCCATCTTAGTTCCATTGCTTTCTGCCAATGATCTGCATCAGCATCCTTTATAGCCTCATTATAGTTTCAATGGTCTGAGTCATGTTCATCCGAGACAGACATGAAAGTCTCTCTCAAGAAAATGTATCTTAAGAAAATGTACCCTCAAGGTGGATCTTATTTCCTCTCACTACAATGTGGTTGTGTAGTATTATGAATTAGTTAATTTTTTTTTCTCTATGAAATTCTCTTTGTGTACCCTACATATTTTCTTTTGATTGATTTACATACCAGTGAAAATATAAGCTAATTGTTTTTGAACAATGCTATTCCTAGACGTGAAAATTGTAATATAGTCATCCTCCAAGAAAGTAGCAGTCATGCTAAAAAAACTTTTTTATGCTCCATAATATAATAAAACAAGAGTCATCTTGTTCCTTTTGAGTGTCAAACAAATACACATGACTTTGATTCAGGTTCAAACTAGTTACATTCTCCCTTAGCATGTGTGATGGATATCCCAAAGTATAAAGAGGGCATAAAGTAGGTTTACGTCCATTCCACAACTCTAATGGTGTCTCGGGGACAAATTTAGAAGGTACTATGTTAAGAATGAATAAATCAGTTCCATGGCTTATCCCCAAAAGTAAAAAGGAAGAATAAAATAGTTGATCATAGATCTCAACATGATTAAGAGAGTTTTATTTCTCCAATCAGATACACCAGTTTTGGTGGGGATTCTTAGATGTAGTGAGCTGATAAAAAAATCTAATTCTCGACTAAATAGTCCATGAATGTACTAGAGATACATTCACTTCCGTGATATAATCAAAGAGGTTGAATTTTTCTATAGGATGCCTTCTCGACCTCCGCTCTAAACTCGTTGAATTTCTAAAAGATTTTAGATTTACGATGCATTAAATAGATGTAGCAGTATCTAGAATATTTGAAAAATTAAATTGAGAGCCATCCAAACAATGGTGAGCTATGGAAATCAAGTTTCTCCGTATGTTCGATACATAAAGAAAGTCTAATAAAGTAATGATCCTAAAATCATCAAAATAAAGATTAACAACGCTGATAGACATAACTAAAACTCGTGCTTCTGTACCAAGAACAAGCTTCTCTCCCTCACTTAGTCTGTTGGTCACCTAGAACCCCTAAAAACACTATTACAAATTTGGTTTAGATGATAACAAGGTATTAGCTTTTATGACAGGTCTTTTACACCTGTCATCTAAAAAAGGCTTTGGAGTGTAAAAAAAATTGATTTTAGCTAACATGATAGGTTTTACTTAACCTATCATAGTAAGTTCACCTATTATGACGGTGGAAAACTATGCTGTTTCAATTAAGAATGCACAATAATAATCAATGACAGAGATTGTTATCACTGTCATTGTACTGAAATTATTCAATAATTATGAAATTGCCACTTTATATCCTAACCCTAATTCATTATCTTTCCATCTTTCACTTTTTCAGAGTTGGGAATTGAGAGAGACGATCGAGCCATAGAACTTATGGCCCTTCTCTCGCTTCTCCTATCCTCTCTCTCTCTCTCTCTCTCTCTCTCTCTCTCTCTCTCTTTCTCTCTCTTTCACGCGCACGCCCTTCTCTGAGATCGAGCTTCTTTCATTTCTTGAGTCGTGACTGATGGGTTAGGGTTTGAAGTTTGTTGGGCGTCCGATGCACGACGGTCGTTGGCTCGGTGTGTTCAGTCAGGACTAAGATGCATGGGTCCTCTTTGCTCTGCTATGGGTGTGGTGGCATGTTCTAACGGATGCTGGCCAATGAACTCTGTAAGAAATGTTTTGAACAATTTGAATATATGGAAAGTGTTTATGTAAAAGTATGTAAGAATACTCTGATATGCAATGTATATTTGTGTGAAGTTATATATGTATGGTTTTACTTACTGAGTATATTTTTATACGCGCTCCGTTTTATTTCAAAATTTTCAGATGAAGAAGATGCATTAGTTATAGATGAAGTCTAGAGTCTATGGCATGTGACTAAGTATGAGTCATACTTTTGAAAAAAAAGTCAATAAGTGTTTACGTTACTTTGTTGATGTTTATTTATTTTTACTTATACTCTATAGATAGACGTTTATGACTAGAAATAAGTTTTCATTTGACGTTTCGAAATTTTTGTAATAAATCAGACATTGTTTAAGTTAAATTATCTGTTTGATTAGTTTTAAAAAAATTGACTGAGCTTACGCGAGTTTGTTTGCATAAATTATATAAAGGAATTTTGGATATAGATTTTCAGGCTGTTACAGTCAACATCTTCAAAATCTTATCAGTATATGTAGATTGAGATAAGCATATTATTCAAGATCCCATGTCACGAATGACCTTAATCCAAAGCCACCTCTCCCAAGTCCTTCATATCAAGCGTATTCGATGCCCACAACTTTACATTCAACATTAATCATATATCATTCCCGATGAGAAGAATGTTCTCTACTTGAATTGAAAAAACTATTATGTTTCCTTCCTTTCACTTGTACACACATGGTTCATCATGATTTTAATCAAAAGTAAAGGACTTGATTTCTTGATTGAATTTGATGTTTTATGACCTTGATGCTTGCTTAAGTTCATAAATGGACCTATTTAGCTTTCAAACCATATCCTCTTGGCGTTTGGCGATAAAATCCCCAAGCTAAGACATAAATATATTATCATCAAGCATAACCATTAAGAAATGCAATCTCGACATCCATTTATCAAATCTCGTAATCGAAATGAGCCACATGCTACCGGCGAAAAAGGTCTTATCATAAATTCTTCTTCTTTCTAAGTATACACTTTCATAATAAGTCTAGCTTGGAAGGTTTCTAGATTCTCGTCTTTGCCTCAATTCTGCTTGTAGACCCACTTGCGCCCATTAACCCTCTTAGGTGCTTGTACGAGCGGCCAAACTGCATTGGAAATATTGAATCCATCTTAGATCCATTGCTTTCTACCAATGATATGCTTCAGCATCCTTCATAGCCTCATTATAGTTTCAATGGTCTGAGTCATGTTCATCTAAGACAGGCATGAAAGTCTTTTTCAAGTGAATGTACTTAAGAAAATGTACCTCCAATGTGTATCTTAATTCCTCCCACTACAACGTGGCTATGTTGTACAATAAATTAGTTCATTTTCGTTTTCTCTATCAAATTCTCTTTATGTAACCTTCCTATTTCCTTTTGATTGATTTACATACCAGTGTCATAGTTACATTCTCCCATAGCATGTGTGATGGATATCCCCAAGTATGAAGAGGGCGTAAACCATGTTTATGTCCATTCCACAACTCTAATAGTGTCTCAGGGACAACTTTAGAAGGTACTATGTTAAGAATGAATGGATCAATTTCCATGGCTTATCCTCAAAAGAAAACAGGAAGAATAAAATAGCTAATCATAGATCTCACCATGATTAAGAGAGTTTTATTTCTCCTCTTAGATACACCATTTTTCTTAGGATTCCTCGATGTAGTGAGCTGATAAAAAATCTCATTCTTAACTAAATAGTCCATGAATGTCACAGAGCTACATTCACTTCAGTGATATAATCAAAGAGATTGAATTTTTCTATAGGACGCCTTCTCGACCTCCACTCTAAACTCGTTGAATTTCTCAAAGGTTTTATATTTACGATGCATTAAATAGATGTAGCGGTATCTAGAATATTTGAAAAATTAAGATGAGTGCCATCCAAACAATGGTATGCTATGAAAATCGAGTTTCTCCGTATGTTCGATTTGTAAACATAGTCTAATAAAGTAATGATCCTAAAATCATCAAAATAAAGATTAACAACGCTGATGGAGATAACTGAAACTCGTGTTTCCGTACCAAGAACAAGCTGTTCTCCCCCCACTTAGTCTTTTGGTCACCTAGAACCCCTACAAACACTATTACAAATTTGGGTTTAGATGACAATATGGTATCAGCTTTTATGATAGGCCTTTTAATCCTGTCATCTAAACAGGGCTCTAGAATGCAAAAAAAATTATTATAGCTAACATTACAGGTTTTACTTAACTTGTCATAATAAGTTCACCTATTATGACCGTGGAAAACTATACTGTCATAACCAAGAATGCACAATAATAATCAATGACACTGATTGTTATCACTTTTATTGCACTGAAAATATTGAATAATTAAAAAATTTCCACCTTATATGTTAACCCTAATTCCTCATCTTTCCATCTTTCACTTTTTCAGATTTGGGAATAGAGATAGGCGATCGAGTTAGAGAACCTATGGCTCTTCTCTTCTCTCATCTCCTTTCTCTCTTTCTCTCTCATGCACTAGTTCTTCTCTAAGATCAAGCTTCTTTTGTCTCTTGAGCCATGACTAATGGGTTAGGGTTTGAAGTTGGTTGGGCGTGCGATGTGTGAGGGACGTTGGCTCATTATGTTTAGTCAGGTCTTAGATGAATGGGTCCTCTTTGTATCTCGATAGGATGGTGAGCCCTCATTTCCTGTTATCTCTATCTTTTTCCTCAAATCGCTTGATGTTGTGTTCTTATAAATCTCTGTCTTCACCGGTATGCTCCGCCATCATTTTTCTCCCCCTCTTAGCTTCACTTTCTTTTAGATGTGTTATTTTACTATCTCTCTTTCTTCTTCTTCTTCTTCTTTTTCAATTCTTAATGTTTTGATTTGATGTGTGATTGTCCAATGTGCATATCCACTTCTAGTATTTGAAGATGAGATTTGAAAGATTTCGTTAACGAAGAAAAAAGGATTTTGTGTCTTTTGTATAGTTTTTAGTTCTGGGATTGATTGGTTTTTAGTTCAATTCTTAATTCGAGTTCGTTTTCAGCATAACCTGTTGAATATTTTTGCTATAAATAGGTGCCTTTGGGAAGGATATTCTTTAAAAAAAATCGGTGAAGGTAGGTGTTGTGTTAGTAACCAAAGTAATACAAAGTGGTAACAATAGAAGATGAAAACAAAGAAAGAAAAGGGAACTAAAGTAGTAGTATTCTCGAGTTCCTACTAATTTCTAATTGAAGATAATCAGTTCCCGCCAGATGAAAATTGCAGTTCACTTGGTTGTTAAAGAAGATATTCAGTATAAAAGTTTACTTCATTTAAGTTTTATTGGGGAGTAAGTTTTCTTGTTTTTCAACTTTGTTTTTAGCCAACACAATAACTAGAAATGTTTACTCCTTGTTATCATATCATCGGTTTTGTTGTGAAGCTTACAAGAAGCAAGCTATACTTTAGCAAAATGTCTTGCTTGATGCTTTATTGGTGATTTCGTCGGAGTAAAATTCTATAACTTTTGATGACATTTCTTCGGATCCTAATTTTTGGGATGGGGTTATTTTTATGGCTTAGATGTGGACACACGCTTTTAAGTTCTTTAGGAACTTACTACTTTTTAGTTTCCTACCAAATTGGAGGGTCCTCCATATTTTAAATAATCTTCTCCTTTTACTATCTGAGGATGTTTTATTCTCTTTTATTCATTTCACTTTAGTTTAATATAATTTTTGTTTCATTTTACAAAAAGTTATCCTTTCCATGACGTATATTCTTGATTCAACATATACAGACTAGCTAAAGGCGTGATCAAAGCTATTAAAAAACATCTGGGAGTAAAAACTCAAATACTCAACTTTATGAAGTTATGGTGAGTATATGCCACTATTATCAACAACCTATTGGTGAATATTATGATTTCATCATTTTGTCTTATTTTACCCCAACAATCCTCGAGAAAGTCAAATAACGGGGAAAAAACGATAAGGAAAAGCATTATTGTTTTCTTTTCCCCTTAATCAAGGTGATGTGTATGATTTTATTTTATGGATAAATAAGAGTGTATGTGTAATTACTCAAGAAAGAAAGACTAAAAAAGGATTGTACAAAAAGGGTAAGAAACCAAGATTCAGTTTGTTAAGAAAATGGACTAGTTTTGAATATTGCTCCAGCTAATGCCACGAGTGTTGCAATATGTCCCACATGCACAACTGGATACTGGATAGGTCTGGAGTTTAAACACTAGTGTGGCCTCTAGAAAATCAAACTCACAAACTAATTTTAAATGTTAAGACCTTAGAAAGAACCCTCAGATCATGGGCAAGAGTTCCCACTTCTGCGAGACTCCTGAGGGTTAGCATTGTAATTTTTTAAATTTTCCCTATGACATGTTATTATATAACCAGAATATAGCTAGACCTATTGATATAATGTCTTCTATACTATTTCTAATAGCCGAACTACCCATTTGTTTTCTTTGAACTCTACATTTGCTTGAGATGTTGATGAACAATATTGAGGAATAAAAGGTTATTCCAGTTCTTGTGAAGATAGTGAAGAAAAAGGTTCCTAATTCTTATCCATGTATTTTCTTATGATTGGTTTCCTTTGTTGTCTTCAATTCTTATAATTTTATTTTGGATGGAGGTGCAGTCAGACACACTTGTACGAGAGAGAATATTTCTTCTTCTGGATGCCACACAGACATCCTTTGGTGGCGTTTTGGGAAAGTTTCGTCAGTACTACAATGTGTATTAAGAGTTTGTGATAGGTACAAACATACAACAACTCGACCTTCTTGTGCACTCTTTTATTATAAAAAGATACTTTGATAACCTTCTTATAAAAAAAAATATGTGCAACTTCAAAATCAAGTAGATCTTATTATATCCCTTGAACATAACAGGCTCTGGTAATAAATCCTTATGTTTATGCAAGATCATGGTGACACTGATAGATGGAAATCGTTGTGATGACTTTTTATAGCTTTAAGACTGAAATACTTACCTCTTAACTGGTAGGCAACTACTAGCTTATAAATTTTGAGATGTTAAATATCTTTGGTACTTGGGACTTGGGAGGTATCTTGAGAATTTTATTTCGGTATTCCGTTACTGGAATGTCTGAGTAATATATTTCCTTGACAATTGGACAGTAGTTAATTTTATGAAAGACTATTTGTGCTTTGAAATCTATTTCATCGATTAAATTAAGTTAGTCTTCTACTATATTGAACTTTGACTCTCTTGTACTGAATATATTGCTGTCATGGAAAGGCACATTCCATGATAGTTTTTTATGAAGAAACTAGACTTTTAATGACGAGGATTCCTCATCATCTAAAGGATTTTCGCGGTATCCTACGATGATGGGGATTCCCCGTCATCTAAAAGCTTTCGCGGCATCCTATGATAATCCCCATCATCTAAAGGATTTTCACGGCATCCTATAATAATCCCTGTCATCTAAAGGCTTTTCACGGTATCCTACAATGACGGGGATTCCCCGTCATCTTAATACTATTTGATGCATCCTATTATGATGGTTTTTGTTAAAGAGAGTAAAAATGAAAGCCCGATAGATGACAGTCGGCTAGCCGCCATTATAGGGTTATAATGGGTTTTGATCGTCATCTAACCCCATTTTGTAGTAGTGAAAGAATTGTATATGTGACTAATAGTTGAAAATGTACACACAAAGATTTAGTAGAATCACCAGTTGAACACGACTCAGTCACATAAACGAACTCGTACTTTTGTTCTTATTTTCCAGGAAAACATTATAGTTTTCTTTTCAATGACCGGTCTTACCACATTTAAAACATGTGCACTTGCCTTATTTCTTTTCCTTCTTCATGAACTCTCCTTCCTTAGAATCCTTCTTCTTCATCATCTTTTTGGGCATAGACTTAGGTCCAAGAGAATTAGAAGCTTGCATAATATTCACACCAGCTAGGACCTTCAGTATATTTTGTGCCATGTAGAGTTGCCTCATAAAGTCAATCAAAGTTTGATAGAGATGCCAATACCATATCAATATGTGTCATTCCATCAATTTTAGCACGTAGTATTTCCATATCGTTAAGGTAACCAATAAATTATAGTAAATGTTCTCTAATGAGAGTTTTTTGCTTCATCTGAGTGTTCATCAGAGCCTTCATGGCTTCCATCTTAGCTGGTCATCCTTAGTTTCCAAACTTGAGATTAAGCATGATATCCGTTGTTGTGGACATTGATGGATGTTGTTGTTGCAACACATCAGTCATAGATGCTAACATGCAGTAATGTGCTAGCTCATCCTTCCTATTCCTCTTGGAGTATGTTTCTAACTCCTCCTTAAAGTATTGTTCAGTGGTGGAAGACAAGGCTCCTTAAGGACAAACTTAATCCCTCAGCAAATAAAATAATGCTAAGGTTACGCTTCTAGTTAACATAATATGTGCAATGAAGATGCTAACGGGCTCATGGACGACATTTTCGATACAAAAAAATAAGAAAAAATCTTAATTATTACATGTACATTCTAATTTAAACATGAAATAAAAAAAAATGTAATGTATGCAATAATATCCCGACTCTTATAGGTAGAATTAATAAATAAGATTATTTAATTAAAGAGTTTAATTAATAATTTGATTTATTGGAGCTCGGAATTATGCGTTCATGGTCCTCAAGCCACATGTGTACTACACAATCTAGGGTATCAATGTTTCAAGACATGATAAAAGGACTAGCATGCAAAATGAATTAAATTTTTGGGGCAAGTATATAATTGTGAGATAATTATATGAAATTAATTAATTAGTTAAACTATTTATTATAATTTTCAGAAATTACAATTACATAGTTATATAAATTAATTTATATTAATCAATAAGTGACATGATATATTTTAACTATGAAATTAAATATAATTAAATTATTATGAGCTAATAATTTGAATTTTAATCAACTGATTGGTTAATTTTGAATTAATGGATAAGTTGATTGTTAAGATTTTACCAGATAAGTTAATTTTCAATTAACTGATATTTATGATTATATGAGATAATACATAAATATTTATCTATTTAAAATAATATATTTGATAATTGAAAATGTCTCAAGACATAAAAGTATCTTTAATATATACTACATGCCCACACACGTGTTAGTGTGTTGTGGATTGGCTTCGAAGATGTTTGTGTGGATCTTGCAGTCTGTTGTTCGTTGAACCTCCACTTTGTTGTTGGCAATGGCGTTTGATAGACTACAAGTGGTATAACTCGTATCTCTGTATGACTTGATTTTAACGTATATATAAAATGGATCTGATGAGAACAGGTGTTTTTGATTAAAAAGTTTTTATTTTTGGAAACTGTGTCGTTGCAATTCTTTTTGTTTTCCTATCAATAATTATTTTAAAACCACCACGCGACACCGCCGATTCCAACAATAACATGCACCAATTGGATTGTATCACAAATTTGTGTCTATTTTTAGACTACTCGAATGAACATAAATATTATAAATGTCTACATAAGTCTAGAGAGGTATACATCTCTAGAAATGTCATGTTCAATAAGAGTTATTATCCTTATCAACATATATTTGCTCTGCCCTTACGTAAGAAAAACTCAAATTCTGGTGCATTTTCTTCACCTATTTACTTTTCCTTTTTCTATGATAAACTCCTCATTTGACTCACAACATCAGGATAAGGACAGACAGCTTTGTCCCCTAGGTAATACGGAAGTATGTAAATACTTCTCCTCAGGTTGGTAGTAAAACTTTAAATACTGACTTGTCTCTGATGTGCGTGTTAGACCTTATTTTCCAACCTTTGTATGATAATTTGGTTATAAATTTACCTATTGAGCCTAAATGACAACTCAACCCTTAAACTACTCCAAAAACATCACTCATACCTTTTCTCACATAATTCAAACAAGGTCCAAAAGTCATACCTTTAAACCAAAAGTATTTTTTACAACTAAACATCCCCTAGCCACCCACTCTCTCCCAATTGAGCCAAAATTAGTAAAACAAGCTTTTACTGACCCAAATTGGTAGAAATTAATGATAGAAATGTATACTTCCTTAATTGTAAATCAAACTTGAGATTTTGTGGATTTCTAGCCTAGGATGTCAGTTTTACAAAAAAAGTGGGTTTTTAAGATGAAATGGAACTCTGATGGAAGGATACTGAGGTATAAAGCTAGGTTAGTAGTTAAAAAGTTTCATCAGACTCTAGTATATATTTTACAGAGACTTTTAGCCTTGTTATCAAGCATACCACAATAAGAACTGTTCTTTATCTAGCAGTTGGTTTTGGTTGAAAAGTGAGGCAACTAGATGTCAATAATGCATTTCTGAATGGAATTATCAGTGAGACTATATACATGGCCCAACCTAAAGGATTTGAAAATCATAATTGGCCCTATCATGTTTGTAGACTTAAGAAAGCCTTATATGGCCTTAAACAAGCTCCTAGTGCTTGGTATGATAGGCTACAAATAGTTCTCGTGCAACGTGACTTCTCAAATGCCAAATTTGATACTTCACTATATGTATATGATAATGCATCAAATATTCTCTTTCTGCTTGTTTATTGTTAATAACTAGTAACAACTCAAATATGCTTCATAAAGTGGTGACAGACTTGAATGATTTATTTGCGCTTAAGGATTTAGGTCATGTTCATTACTTCTTCGGAGTTGAGGTGTTTAAAGACAAGATGGCCTATTTCTATCTCAAACTAAGTATATCACAGAACTAGCAAAGATAAAAGTAGCCAAACCTGCACCATCACCAAGCTCTCTCAGGAGGTGGACCTATAAAGGATATATATCTATTCAGAAGCATAGTAGGGCTCTACGATATCTGGCATTAAGTAGACCTGACATTGGTTTCATGGTGAATACGTTGAGTAAATTCCCGCATAAACCTACTGATTTTCAGTGGCAGGTCTACAAAAGGATACTCAGGTACCGAAAGGGAACTATTTCAAAAGGAATCCATCTCAAACCTTCAACTTCACACGTTCACAAGACTATTTAGATATGATTAGGCTGGAAGCCTAGATGATAGGAGATCTACTAGTGTTAACATGATCTTCTAGGGAGGTAATTTTCTGTCCTGGTCTTCTAAGAAACAAAATGTCATCGTTAGATCTAGTGCAAAAAGTGAATTTAGATCGATGTCCAATGTTGCAGCTGAAATTGCCTGTTTTCAAAGTTTATTATCAGAGTTATGCTTTCACCTGATGCAACCACCAATTTTATGAGTTGAAAACATAAGTGCACTTACATTAGCCTTAAATTTAGTTCTACATGCCATAGCCAAGCAGTTAGAACTTGACATACATTTCATTAAGGGCAGAGATCATAACGGACAATTGAAGGTTCATTTCATTCCTTTTGTGGATCAACTAGCAGATTTGCTAACTAAAACCTTGTCCACTCCAAGGTTTTTATACCTTAAATCCAAGCTTAAGGTGATTCCATCCTCATGTCACTTGTGTGGTGTTAAAAATCTCTAATAGTATGCAAAATATTATTAATGCTACATAATTAAAAATGTAAAAAAAAAATATTTTAAACAAATTCAATATATATAATGTATAAATAAATTCTCAGTCTCTACCTCCAATGACATTGGCAAGTCTGATTTTTTTTTTATCTTACAACGGGAAGAGTATATATATGTATAACATATATAGACGAATTATACCAAAGGAAAAAGTTCAAAAATATAATGATAGTGGTAAACTTTAATTTTTAACAAATTTTTAACAAGAATCAAAATATATGTATTACCAGATAATTGACACATTTAAATAAAAGATGAATATTGATTCTTTAACAAAATAAAGAAAGTAATTATAGTAAATTGTAATCCTAAATAAAATTTTATTGGAGAGAAAAGGGGAAAAGAGAGATTTATATATTTATACACAGAAATCAAACAATACTGATTGAAAAAGGAGATGTGCAACTTAACTAAAATTCTACAGTATTAAATAGAAGATGAAAATGCCTCTTGCAATTTGAAACCGATTTGCGATGAAGTATTGAGTGACTTTGCCTGAATAAATGTGTTTATGCGTGATGTGAACCGGTGAGGATTGAATGGGAACGGTTGAGATGGAAGAATAAAGTGATTAGTGATCATTGAAGTGTTAGCGATTATTTGTCGAGTAATTTAGAGAAAATTAAATTGTACACCTCAAATTATTTTCATTAAACACTTTAAATTTTAAATTATAAAATATTATATTTTAAATTCTAAACTATCTAAAATTAATAAAAAAATCTATAACCCCAACTCTTTCAACTTACTATTTAAATTAATTAAAGTTAATCAAAATCACGTGATTTCAGATAATTTCAAACAAGGTTTTGAGTAGGTGGGATACACTGTACTATCAAAATAACACCTTGAAGAAAAATACCTAAACAATGCCTAAACCCTGTCGAACCACACTTCTCCATCTTCTGTTCGATTACCATTCGAAGAAGCACCGTTTATGATTTTGCATAAGAAAAACCCCTTTGCTTCCTTCACTCTTTGATTCGTAAAACTTTAGAGAAGAGAATGAGGGTTTCGTTCAAGCTCCTTTCATCTATAATTCAAACCCTGAAGTATAAGCTTCCATCGCCATAGGCGTAGTAGAAAGGTGGGCAAGAGAAAGAAGAGCAATAAGAGGTTTCAATTAAATCCATGGGACATCGAGAAATGGCCAGAGTTTAGAGGAGGACATGGCAGAATGAGCGGGAGAACAAGCTTTAGACTGGCAAGAAACTGCGGAGGATTTCAGGATTTTGGGTACTAGAGTGGTGAGATTAGGTTTTCCTTCACAGAGAACGCATTAAAAAGTGGAACAAGGGAACCAAACAAGATCTTTGCCAGTATACATAGAGAGAGAAATTGGCTGAGGAGGATTGAAGCCGAGAGATAAAGTGAGAGTGTAATCGTAGCCGAGAGAGAGCAGGAGGGAGATCTGGTGGTGGCTGCGGTGATTGCGGAAGCGAGTGGTTGAGAGGATTGCAGTGGTTTTAAGGAGGTGGAGGGCGGAGTTGAATTGGGTCTTGGACAGAGAATGGGTTAATAGTAAAAGTAAATTTTATGAATATGAAACAGAGAAATGAACAGAACTGAGTATGAAAATAGATGAAGAAAATAGGAGAATCGAAGAGACGTTGGAGAAGTGTGGTTTGGTCAAAATAAGGTTTGGGGGCTGTTTAGGTATTTTTCTTCAAGGTGTTTGATTGATGGTATAGTATATCTCACATACTCAAAACAACGTAATTTTAAATGCTGTTCAATGATTTGGTTTTGATTAGTTTAAATGTAAATGGTAAGTGTAAATGGTAAGTTGACGGAGTTAGAGCTAGAGTTTTTTGTTAATTTTATATAATTTAAGGTTTTAAGTGCAACATATTATAGTTCAGGGTTTAAAGTGTTTAATGGAGATAGTTTGAAGTTTAAAAGTGAAATTTTTTCAATAACATATTATGAGACTTAATTAGATATTTTTTGGTCAAAAGATAAATTTTATTTAATGAAAAACACATTTACACAAATACAAGGTCCATACCCAAAAAAATAAAAATAAAAGAACAATTACACAAAAATAGATTTCACTAAGCTAACAAATTGAGGTCATAATCTATTTAAGCCTTTTTTCATATTTTTAAAAACCATAACCTCTCCCTAATCATTCTAACTATTTTCTTCAAGGTTATATGGGAGTTCACAATTTTCCCCATGAAAACTCTCCTATTCCTATCTTTCCAAATACAATAAATGGAAATGGTAAAAAGAAGTTTCACACATAAGAAGATACACTTTTTGGTTGAAGACATGTTTTGAGCCCAATTAAGGAAAGAATCCCAAGAATGAACATTATAAAAGAGGTTGCATCTATCCAGCAAGTCCAGTAGCAGTGTTCTAGTGCAATTGCGTTTGAAAAAGATAGGAGTTGCAGATTCAGTACAATTGCAAAGAAAATACAAGCTTGATCAGAAGAAGAACATCATTTCAAATCATGATCCTTAGTTGCAAGCTTATCCAGAATTGCTAGCCAAACAATAAAAGAATATTTAGGGACTGAGCCAATAAACTAGATAAAACTGGACAGACTTAATTTAGGTTTATGCTATAGCAACACAGAAAAGTATTCTGGATAGAAAAATTACCACCAGCATCTAAGTTTAATGCCAAGAATCAACCTGCATAGGATTATGAAAACCCCAATGAATGAAGCTAGTAGCAAGTCTCTAGCTAGGCAGTACAACCTTCCCCCCGGATCAAGATTGAGAGAAGAGTATTCAGGCTTAAGCTAGTACTAACAATCAGGTTATTGCCTCCTTTGAGGAAAGAAATTCCGGATGGATGCCAAGGATATGTAAACAAAGAAATGTTTGCTCCGTTACCAATATTCACATCACATAAATGAGCAAGCTTATCCCTAATCTTAATTAGTTTCCTCCAAGACTAAGAAATATCAGCTGGCATTTTTCTGTCAACATAGAATGATTTTTCAGTAGGTGATGCTTGCACCAACGAATCTGCAAAGACTCTTTTACCTGACAAACCAATCTCCAAAAGTGCTTAGCAACTGCTGCCACATTCCAAGCAATCAAATTCCTCAAGCCTAAACCACCTTCCTAAGTTTGAGAACACACAACATCCCAAGCTACTTTAGCCACCGTGTAATTATCAGTGTTTCCCTTCTAGAGAAAATTTCTAAGAACAGAATCAATTTTCTTGAAGACCTGCTTAGGCTATAATAAAGAGACTAGCTCAGTAGCTCTAAATGGAAATGAGG
Source organism: Datisca glomerata (assembly GCA_003255025.1). Classification (NCBI taxonomy): domain Eukaryota; kingdom Viridiplantae; phylum Streptophyta; class Magnoliopsida; order Cucurbitales; family Datiscaceae; genus Datisca; species Datisca glomerata. The sequence continues at coordinate 564,278 of QANY01013442.1, read as the reverse complement.
ATGGCTTTGATAAGTTGTACTCTCCCTACATAAGATAAGCATTTGTTCTCCCAGGCTTTAGTTCTCCGAACAATTTTGTTAACAAGCACATCACATTGAACCTTGCCAAGCTTAGTGGAAATAAAAGGTATTCCCAGGTACTTGACAGTTAATGACCCTTTACAAAAACTCGTTTCTTCTAGGATTCTCAACAATACAGACTCTTCCACACCAAAAAAGAAAACACTACTTTTTGCTTCATTAGAGCACAGAACAAATAAACTACTAAAAAGCTCAATACCAGACTTACAATGTTAACAAAATTTAGATCACCCTTAAAGAATAAGCGTAAATCATCAACAAAGCAAAGATTAACAATTCTATCTTTCTGCATCTCCAATGGAATTGAAAGGAAGGAACTGAAGCACATTGATTAAAGATACTTATTAAAACCACCATGATCATCACAAAAAGATAAGGAGAAAGAGGATCTCCCAGCGTAAGACTTCTGCACCCTTTGAAAAAGCATTGAAGTTCACTAATAATGTTGATTACGTAGGATGGGGTGGTAACACACTCAATCACCGAATTACTAAATTTGGTAGGAAGCCTCACACTTTTCAAAATCTTACTCAGAAGAAGCAACTGACACTCTCATAGGCCTTCAGTAAGTCAACTTTGAGAGTGCATCAATTTGTATAACCATTCAATTTTTTGTGTAATTTTTCTATTGGTTATGTAATTAGAAGGACAACTATGAAGGGATTGTACTTGCCATAGATTCGCATTTATTTTTCATAGATTCTTGTAAACTTTCTTCGAGGAAGTTAGAATTTGATGATGTGATAGTTTGAATTGGGTGGAGATCGAATCAATGCAAATAGGAAATCATATAACTGATGAAGATATGTGGTGGCTCACCAGGTGGTGGCACTGCACGCGGCAACATGCAACTTGCACGAATAGCCACTACACACAAAGCAACAACAACAATAGATGGGGACTTCCATTTCAGTCAATTTCCACGGAACGACAGTGAAGCTGAGACCAGAAACATGTGACCGCAAGTCTAGCCAGTGGCAACGGTGACCAGCGATCGCCATCGGTGAAGGTGGTTAGTGGCTGTAGAGGTAGTCTGTATGTGGCCAACTTTGAGACATGTGGTGGCAAGTAGCCGTAGACAGTTGTAGGGCCTAGGGATGACATCTCAACCTATTTTGAATATATATATATTTTTTAAATTTTAATTAAGATAGGATTAGGGTTCTTGCAAGACGAGGGTTATCTCTTAAGACATTTTTATGTTTACCTTTTGTGCCCTACTATTTTATTATTGTATTTTATGCCTAACATGCTTATATATTTGATGCATATCACCTTTAAATGTCATATGACTTTAGGTCTCCAAATGGATATGTATTTGTGATTGCATAATTAAGATAAAATTAAGCAGAATTGATTAAGGTCAAAAAATGGCTAATTCTAGACATGTGTTTTTAGGTATTTAAATGTAATTTTAATATTAATAGTCTTGCTAGATACTTCATTAGTAAATATTAAAATTGTGAGATTATTAAGAATTTAGATAAAATTGTATTAACATAAATAAATTACTCATTGTGCATGCTTGACTAATCAAAGTAAGTTACTAAAGATGAGGTTGGCTATTTACCTAATGAAAGTTAGTAACTCACAGTAATGAAAACTCACGTATTTTTGAAAATCAAGTGCGAGTGGAATTCTTAATCGAAACTCACAGTTTCCATTATTAGTTTATAATATGGTGTTCAAGTATCTCTTGCTCAATCTTAGAAGCTCCCTAAAGGACGATATTTGAAGTATCATATTTTACAAGTATGGTCTTCGTAATGGTCGCATTGATAAGTGAATAACTAAGAACGAACTACCTAGGCAAGAGTTGTCCATTTATCACGAGTATGAGGGTGAAATAAATATATACATTTGATCCTTTTATAGTATTTTGCCCAAGCAGTTGTTATCGATAATTTTGAGAGATTGAAGCATAAGGTTAGTTAGTTACTAGCTATTAATACAAGATCATTTGATTACTATGTATTAATATCGAATTAGTAATTAATTGGATTGAACTATCTACATAACTTTAAATATGCACTATATATATGAAATTGCACTCTTTGTAATTGCAGAATATATTTACGGAGTATTCTCGTATAGTCCATTGATTAACCACTTCTTGTAATTGTGTCCTCCAATTATTGGTTCTTAAATTAGAGATGGTCAAAATTACTATTTTACACTTCTAATTATCTTTTGATCTTTAAGTACCATTAAATGATTAGTGAATGTTCAATTTATAATCGTATTATAAATTTAAGCTCAATAACCATTCAGTTCTAAAATTAATATTTAAGGGAAATAATATACGATCTGTTAGGAAAGCTTGGATTCCAAATCATGTAAGATCATGTTCCCACTATCCATATCATTGAATCTTCAAAACAAAAGTCACTAATCCGTTTTACAAACAAACCTTAACGAGTGAATCAAAAGATCCAGTATACACATATAAGAGTTCATGACTACTCAGGATTCAAACTGATCTACATATGATCATTAGATTTATTGCGTATTAAATCTTTATGATTAATAGTAAGTTAATAAAAATATTAATCCACATCGGTCCAGTCCTATATAATCTAATTACATAAGTACATTCACTAAGATGTCTATCCACATCAGTGATCTGGATTTAGATCACATGCATTTAAAAAAAATGCTTAGTGAACCTTATTGGCAACCATTCATTAAAGATTTCATACATTAACACGTTGTCGACTATTTTATTCATTATGTATGATCTTAATTCTCTCATACTTATACAAGATTATAGTCTCATTAAGGAATATGAAATTTTTAGATATTTATATAAATTATTTAATAATAATTCAGAAGAAAAATTATAAGAAAAATATATTTTTATTAATTTCATATTATAATTTTCTAAACACATGCGTTGAATGCACTATGCCCAAAAGTTATAAGGTCTTAAGTGGGGATACCAGGCACATCCAAATGTTTTAAGGTGAGGATAACTTGGTTTCTAATTGTACAATTTTTATAAAGACACTGATATTCTAATGTAGGAGTATGAGCCTATTAATCATATATATATATATAAGTTTGAAAAGCTTCCCACCAAAAGGATAGAGGCATAGAGGATTGTGCTAAGAGAGTGGGCTTCATTCTCACCATATGCATATGCTTCCTTTCTATTTTTTCATATTACTTGATGAACATGAGTGCAAGGGTGTCTAAATTTTATACCTTGACTTTGTAAGAATTTGGCAAAAGACCTAAACTCTCATCCCCAATCTTTATATTTTTTTGTTCATGCTTAAATAAGACATTGGCGCATATAAAGTGTTATTTTTAGCTACACAGAATACTTCATAAGTGTCATATGTATGATTCAAGCCAAGTGCATGTCAAGACAGGAAGAAGAAAATTGAACTGGCTCACTCATGTTACAGGATAAGAGTCTAGTTTTATTTAGAATAAGAATTGAAGCTTTACATTTAGGAAGTTCACGGGTTCTTTTTACAAGGCTATTTTTTGACATAGACTCTGAAAATTCCTAAGAATTAAATTGACTACTTTGAATGTTGGAACTGAGAGCTGATGGTTCTCTGATTTCAGGATATGTGAGTAGGTACAGTCCACCTATTGTTTTCTCCTTCACTAAACAAGAATCAATGTGAAACTCAATATACACATCATTATCTTGAGTTGGTGTAGATACTGATATTAGTTTTTTTTCTAGCACTCTAATAATTGTTTTTATTTTTATAGAGGTGTTTTTTACTAGGAAGAAGCATTAAAGAGGGGCTCGTGTGTGAAATAACAAGTTGGTAACCATTCTTAACTGCCAGTTTCTCATCACCTTCATATTCATGTGCTATGTTGAGATTATCAAGGTCTGCAATGACATGATTGGTTGTTACACTGTCAGCAACCAAGCCATGTCATTGATTGTATCAAGATTTCAATATAGGCTGCAGGTAAGATGATGCTAGTTTAAGGATACTAAATTTGAGTAAGTAATTTGCCGTTATTTATTGTTATATCCATGAAAAGAACTCTTTTCATACATGTAATAGCAAACAACTGTATTGTGGCCAGGTTTACAAACTTGACATATGACCCTATTATTACTTCTATTAAAACCTTCGCCACTCTTCTACCATTAAAACCTCCTCTATTTGACTGATTTTGTCATTTGTTAAAGATTCTGCCTACATTTTGTTATGGACCATTCTGTGTTCTTTTAAAATTTATGATTGTAGCAATATTTGCACGCATCTTAAGGCTTGCAACCATTTCTTATGATGTTTCTCTAATCTACTTTCATGGACCATAAACAAGGATTTCACCTCCTCCAAACTTAGGTCACCTTCTCTTGCAGTGATATTTACTACTACTAGATCAAATTCTGATCTAAGATCATTTAGCATGTATGAAATCAATTCTTGATGACTAATGTTTTGCCCTATTACAGCTAAACCATTTGATGTTCTTCTCATTCTACACTATAGTCAGCAATGGAGTCACTTCCTTTCTTGTTTGTTTGAAGTGAACGTATGAGTTTTAGCATTCTTTCTTGAGAAAGATTTGCAAAATCCATTTCTAAAGATCTCAATTGTTCTTTAAAACTGCTATATTTGTAATAGTTCTAAGAACTCCTTCACTCATGGAAGCTCTAAACTATCCCAGGAGAATTCGATTTGTCCTTAACCAAGATATATATTATGGATTCACTCACCCACTTGCCAAATTTTTCTGTGGCTTCTTTGATAAACCAAAAACTATCTCAACAAAACCATGCCCTATGAGCACTGGAACTATATTGGACTTCCAAAGAACATAGTCGTTTCTTTCTAGCTTTACTGGCACAACATTATTGAATGTGTTTGAGAAGACTGTACTAAGGTTTGTTGCATTGTTGTTGCTCTTAGTTCAACTCGATGTAGTTTAATTTTCAACTATGGACATTATTTAAGTTACTTTGATAGCATGTAAGTATTACCGAATAACAGTAAGAACATAGAATAGAGAAGAAAGAGTAAAGATATTTACAATGTATTAGTACTCACTTACACAAGCGAGACTGATTTCTTAGTATTTATAGTAGAGATGATTACAAGCTAATATCCAATAGGAAGTTCAACACTGAATAGCAATAAGTGATTTAAAGAATTGAAGCTAAACCTAACTAAATGATCAACTGACATCAGATTATTAGTTGTTATCAAACTAGTATCAGTTTACTATCAGTTGATCACACCTAGGAGCTCGACTGAGGGAGAGAAATATAAGGATGGATATACAATTCCTTAGCCACTTATCTCTCTGATCTTCTCTTTAACATTTTTAGTTGGTTAATACTTTTGACGTGGTATTAAAACCATAATAGAGAGAACAAGTAGTGTTTGAAATCTCTTATTGGTTATGGAATGTTTGAAATCCATATGGTTACTGAATATTTAAAATTTCAAATAAGGTTACAAAAAAAAAAAACTAGGATGTGCACATGATATGGAAAATGCATTTTTAACTTGGCCGCATTCTTTGGATTGGCTCTAATCGGAAAAAAGTGTAAGACATAAATCACATTGATTCGAGCAGACTGTAACATCAGCTACAAATGTCACATTTTTGTAAGATGATAAATTTAAAATTCCAAACCTCACTTCTAACTTTTTTAATAAATTAAACAACAATTGATTTGTAAAGGAGAAGCTACACAAAAGCAAAGGGCAAATCCCAGGGCCAAGAACAAAACCAACTCAAGAGGAATATCCAATACCCATAAAGGATTTCACAATGAATGAAATTTCCTAGGCTTTCATATACTCTAAGCTACAAAAGGAAATGGAATTGATCTTCTCCATGCTTGGACCAAAGATATACAATGGTGAAAGACAAAACTCTGAAAATATCAGCTGCAACATTTGATTTTCACTTTGCTCGAAAATCATCATATTCAACCGCCTCATGTTGTTCTTGATCCCAAACCTAGCTAGCTTGACTCATTACCATTTTCTTGAGTAAGTCATAATCCTTTGGGTTTTAATTAAGAAAAATGTTTTGAAAAAGTGCAGTAATCTACTTCCATTGTTCCGTTGGTAACATCAGATTTTCCTCAATGATTTGAATCTAAAATAAAACCTCAATTTTTTAATTGGAAAGCAAAAGCATCCAAATGATGGCACATAGCTCTGAAAATTCTACGAGAATGAGCTACTACTAACTATCCTTTCATATCAATACTCGAAGAATCTTTTCACTAATGTAAACTTAAGTTACGTTGGCTTATCATTGTCATACAATGAAAAGGAACATAACCTTATATAAGAAAGTATGTAATTTTAAATATTATATATATAAGGATTTTTACAGTGTAAATATGATGGTTGAGAAAGTAAAATATGAGAGACTAAGAACTCATAGAATGTTGTGTATTGTATTGGATGATCTTTTCGAGGCAGAATCAACCCCTATTTATACATGAAAAAATAGGTTACAAGGAGTTCTTCATTATTCCTAGTTTGTTTCTGATTTTTAGGAGATTTAAGGATATCCCGCCGCTAGGATTATTCTTTTGATTATGTTTAAATCTTCCTGTTATTGGCCACTTCATCTTTGTCATTCAATTTCATCCACCAACTGTCCTTCCTCTGTAAGTTGGCAATTTATTTCTTGCTTGTTGATTAGTCTAGAACTGACAACGTGGCGGCCACATGGCATAGGTACGACACAATGGCCCTCGTTACACTCAACGACGCATAGTCATTGATGTGTAACGTGTCTTCACAAGATCAATGTTCATTTATGTTGGGGGTTATGCCTTCAAAGCATGTGTATTGACGATTTGATATGAAATTTAAAGAGGATTACATTTTTCTTATAATTGTTCTTTTAAATTATTGTTGAATAATTTATATAAATATCTAAAAATTTCATATTCATTAATGAGACTATGAACTTATATTAGTATGAGAGGATTAAGATCATAGATAATAAATATATTTATTAGCAACATATTAAAGTGTGAAATCTTTAATGAATGATTACTAGTACAGTTCACTAAGCATTATATATGCGTGTGATCTAGATCCGGATCAATGATGTGGATAGACATCTTCGTGAATGTACTTTATATAATAAGATTATATATGACGAGACCAATGTGAATTAATATATTTATTAACATGTTGTTTATCATAAAGATTTAATACACGTCAATTCGATGATAATATGTAGATCAGTCCGGACCCTGAGTAGTCACAAATTTCTATACATGTTTACTGGATCTTTGAATTTACTCGTTAAAGACTGTTTGTTAATCTGGCTAGTGATTTTTATTTTGGAGATTTATTGATGTGGATGGCTGGGGACATGATCTTACAAGATTTAGAATCGAAGCTTTCCTAACAGATCGTATATTGGCTCTCTTAAGTGTTAATTCCGAAACTGAATGGTTATTGAGCTCAAATTTATAATAAGATTATAAATTAGTCATTCACTAGTGGATTAATGGTACTTAAGGACCAAAAGGTAATTAGAACGGTAAAATGATAATTTTGACTAGTTCTAATTTACGATCTAATAACTCGATGACAGAACTGTACGAAATGATTATGTTAGTGGACTACATGACAATACTCTGTAAATACTTTCTATAATCTCTAAGAGTGCAATTTCATATTTATAATAGAGTAATAATGAAACTAATAAATAAGATTATTTAATTAATGAGTTTAATTAATAATTTAATTTATTAGAGCTTAAGATTATCAGTCAATGGTCCCCAAGTCACCTCTATACTACGTTGTCTAGGGTGTGAATATTTCAGGACATGAGAAAAGAGCTGACTTGCAAAAAAATTTTTTATTCTAGGGCAAGTACATAATTATGAGATAATCATGTGTGATTAATTAATTAAAAATTAATTAATTGAATTATTAATATAATTTTCAGAAATTATATATATATAATCATCAATTTTTTCAAATTATCGATAAGTGAAACAAAATTTCTAAATTGTGAAATTAGATAATTAAATTATTATTAGATAATAATTTAAATCAACTAAATCTGTTATTTGTGAAATAATAGATAAGTTAGTTGATAGGAATAATCAGATATGTTAAATTTGAATTAACTGATATCTAGATAATTATCTAATTAAAATAAATATTTAATTCATAGTAATTAACACGTGTCAATCTCTGATAGGGTATCAAAAATAGACATGGACTTTTATGGTGCCACGGGGCACTACAGTAGTGGGTTTCTAACACTGTAGTGCCGCATAACACTACAGTGGTGTCGTGAGGCACTGTGCTGGCCGACGGCACACTGCAGTACCATGCACAGTTGTGCACAATTACAGTGGGTCCTACTACAATTGATAATTTTATAATTAAATATTATTTCAGTTTATCTCTAAAAATCTAATATGTCATTATCTAGAATACATATAGATATTATTCTAATGGCCTAAGTTTTTAAAAGAAGATGAGAGAATCAGTTAATCAGATCATCAGTTCGTTTATCAAGAGTTGAATTAAGAACAGGACTGGTGTCAGAGATATTTTCTTTTGTGATTAAACGTTAATCAAATCTCTAAAACAATAATCATCACATCCTTTTAGTGAATCGTCTCACTAAAGTTATTCTCAGTAAATTTGTAGATCTCATGTGTTGTGAACATCTAGAGACAGAAAAAATATCTTTTAATATTCTACGTGCCTATACATGTCCTAGTGCGTTGAGTATTGACTTGAAAAATTATGGTGTGGATCTCGGAGTTTACGTATCGTTGGAACAATTTCGTGGGAACGGAGGATCAATCGATTTTTGCTAGGGCATTTGATATAGACTACAAGAGGTATACAATGCATAACTTTGTATGTTGTAGATTTAATTTATAAACATATAATGGATCCTGACTGATTGAAAAAGAATTTTTAATAAAAAATTTTATTTGGTTATCATGGCGTTGCGCAAATTTTGTTTTATTAAAAGATTCATTTTTTATTAAAAGTTTCATTTTTAATATTATTGTAATTATTCCGTATGGGAGAAGACGAAGAACGCACGAGACGAACAACAAAAATTTACTGTCCACGCGAAAATATTGTTCATCCGCGATAAAACTGCTCACCCGCAAAAATATTGTTCATCCGTGAAAAGACTACTCACGCGAGAAATTTACTGTTCCAGCGGAGGTGAACAATGTTTATATTAAAATGGATAATTATAGAAATTGTTTTAGTTAAGAAAAATAATTTTTTAATTAGAAAGGGTTTTGTTTAAAACTTGAAGATTATGAATATGGAAATCAGGAGGAGAATGCAACATTTGGGAACTATGTATTATTGAAGTCAACTTTGTAATTTTATTTCTTTATTTCAAGGGTTGTAATTTAGAAATACTCAATAGTCACTCGGTCTATTATTATTTAATTATTTAATTCTTATGTTTGATAACAAGTCCATGCATTAGTCGATCATGTCATCCATGAAAATTCCACACAGTTTTATTTAATCATGCATCTCATCTGTAGAAACATGATTTATTAGTATTGTCCTAATATGTTTATATGTATAGCTTTCTGAAATCAATTGCATGTAAACTGCTAGGTTTTAACCTGTTAAAACTTGGTAATCATACCACACTAAAGGATATAGCAATCTTTAGGTTAACTGACTTTATTAAAAGAGTTTTATTAAAGTTTGATGAATATAATTAATTAGTTAATCTAAGTTCACCTAATTATAAGTTAGGCGCTTCAAAAAATTAAATGAACTTAGACCAATGAGATCGGATTAACTGATAATTAAATATTTATAGGGTTATTATTTTAATTAATAACTAATTTGAAATTAATTGATTAGTTAAAATAGAAACACATTATCCTTAAATAATGAGTGGGAGAAAATTGGCATGTTAATGTAACCTATGATCTCCATCATTAGTACAACGCTGTGAGGTGCTCAAGATGGTTTTATTTTCATCCCCCTAAGGAAGGTTTGGAGCTGTACCAATATCAATGTTGGACTTCTTAAGAAGATAGGAGAAAGTGATGTAGTTTAGTTTTGACCGACCCTAAGGTGGCATATTCTAAATGAAGTCATGAAATCTGAAACGATGGGTTACACTCACAAAGTCACAATTTAGCTTTCATATGGATAGTTGTGACTTGACCGAACAAGCGATACATTATTGGTAAGACAAAAAATTTGAGATATTTTAAGTTTTAATTATTACATATGAGAATGTCTCATAGACAGTCTGAGTTTAATCTGACTGACCCTAAGATGGCACATTAATCGTTGGGTTATTTTATCTTGATTAGTAAATGCTAAATTTATGTGTTTATTATGATTGCATTCATGCATCACGTTCACTTTTCGAATTCTAGATATTTTCCAATTATACTGAATCATGTATGTTTCAAATTTCAGTTATCAATATTATGTCTACCATGGACAACCCTGTTACTGCTTTACTCGCTCTTGAGAAATTGAATGGTGATAATTTCGTACATTGAAAATCAAATATGAACTTAATGCTGATTTGTGAGAACCATAAGTTCGTTCTTACTGAAAAATGTCCTGAGGAGTCCACTGCTAATGCCCCTAAGAATGTTCGGAACAAATATGATGCTTGGAACATATCAAACAACTAGGCGAAGTGCTACATGCTTGTGAGCATGAATGATGTTTTGAACCACGCATGAAAGCATGGAGACTACCTATGAGATTATGAAATCTTTACAGAAAATGTTTGGGAAACAGTCTGATCAAAGTCGTCATGAGGCCACTAGAAGTTATATGACAAGTAAGATGAGGAAGGGTTCTTCTGTTCGAGAACATGTTCTGAACAAGATCAACATAATGCACGAGGTAGAAGTACATGAGGCGACCATTGAGAGGGGACTCAAATTAGCATTATATTAGAGTCGCTTACACCAGCTTTTTCTGCGTTCACGACCAGCAATATTATGAACAAGTTGCAATTCAACATGACCCAATTGTTGAATAAACTCTAGACTTTTGAGCCACTCGGCCTTAAAATGACCAAAGAGGGAGAAGCAAATATTGTCGAGCAAAAGACTTCTTCCAATATTGTTAGAAACAAGAAAATGAAGAAGATGGGTGGTAAGGACGGAGTAAGAACAAAATAGTAAAAAAGCCAAGACATCGCCGAAAGCCAAAAAGAATAAGAAAGACAGCAAGCCTAAAGGAAAATGTTTCCACTGTAGGGTTGAAGGTCATTAGAAGACAAAGTGTAATAAGTATCTCTCTGAGCTGAAAAAGAAAGGTAAATATGATTTACTTGTACTTGAAGCTTGTTTAGTGGAATATGATTTGTCATCCTAGATACTTGATTCAGAAGCCACTAACCATGTATGTACTTCTTTGCATATGCTTGATTGATCAAGGGAGATGGCTATTGGCAATGTCGCTTTAAGAGTTGACAGTGGTGTGCTCATGTCAGCTAAATAATTAGGGATAGTCCATTTACATTTGAGATATAATTATTTAGTTATAAACAATGTTTATTATGATCCTGATTTTTCGAGGAATTTGATTTCTCTTTCATTTTTGCAAGAACAATTATTCGAAGTTTTTTCTCTAATTAATAAAGAGTTTATTATTTCTAAGAAAGGATTCGATATATGTCATGCTAAAATTATAAACGGATTATATATGCTTAAACAGACTGAGCGCGCGTAAATAATTTTAAATTATTTAAAGTAGTAAAACCTAAAAATAATAAAATACAAAGAGTTTCTCATGATGATAACACATATTTATGGCATATTAGGTTGAGACATATTAATCTAGATATGTTAAACAGGTTAACAAAGCATGGTGCTTTAAGAGAGCTAAAAGTTGAAACTCTTTTTGTTTGTGAATCATGTCTAGAGGGTAAAATGACTAAGAGACCTTTCACAGGAATGTGCCAAAGAGCCTAGGAACAACTTGACTTAGTATATAGTGATTTCTGTGGACCGATCAATGTATAAGCTAGAGGTGAGTATGAGTATTTTGTCACTTTCATTGACGACTACTCAAGATATGGTTGTAGTTACGTAATGCATCGAAAGTCTGAAACTTTTGAAAAGTTTAAAGATTTCAAGGCTGAAGCTAAAAAACAATTTGGTAAATTATTGAAAACTCTTCGATCCTATCGAGGTTGTGAATACTTGGATTTTAAATTCAAGGATTATTTGTTAGAGTGTGGAATCTTATCCCAACTTGAAACAATCGGAACACAACAGTAAAATGGTGTTGCAGGGAGGAGAAACTGAACCTTATTGGATATAGTTGGGTCGATGTTAAGCTACTCATCATTGTCACTTACATTTTGGGGGTATGTACAACACACGGTAACTTACATTTTTAATGTAGTACCCTCTAATTTTGTAAGCAAAATGCCTTTAGAGTTATGTAATGGCTCTAAACCTAGTTTGCGTCAATTTCATATATGGGGGTGTCCATATCACGTTCTTAGACCCAAGACTGAAAAGTTAGACTCAAGGTCGAGGTATGCATATTCGTTGGCTATTCTCTAGAGACTAGATGTAGGTACTTGTATAGTCACAATGATCAAAATGTGTTTGTGTCGACAAATGCAACATTTCTTGAGCATGATTATATGCAAAACTACAAACCTCATAGCAAAGTAGTTCTCAAGTAATTATCGACTGGTGAGATCAGACCACTTCAATTTCTATTGATAAATGACAAACGAGAGAAATCATAGTTCCTGCAAAGGAAACCTTGGTGCAACGTCATAGTGGGAGGGTTGTGAGATAACCAATTCGCTTCGAACTAGAGGCACATGTCCTAGTGTTAGACACTAATAATGACTATACATTATCTTATGAAGAAGCAATGGATGATCCTAAAAAGAAGAAATGACAAGATTCCATGAACCAAAAAATGTAATCTATATATTCCAATTCCGTCTGGTAACATGTAAATCCACCTGAAGATGTCAGGCCCATTAGATGTAAATGGATCTTCAAGAAGAAAAGAGGTACAGATGGAAAAGTAGAGACTTTCAAGGCACGATTAGTAGCTACGGGCTATGCACAAAGGGAGAGAGCCGATTATGAAGAGTCATTCTCCCCTATGGCCATGCTAAAATTCATTTGCATCCTTTTATCCATAGCCTCTATATTTTTATTATGAGATATGACAAATGGACGTCAAGACAGTTTTTTTGAATGACTCTCTTGAAGAAAGCATCTATATGATGTGACCAGAATGATTCGTACAAAAGGGGTAAGATCGTAAAATATGCAAGTTGCTTAAATCCATTTATGGATTAAAGCAAGCGTCTAGATCTTGGAATCTTACCTTTGATGAGATAATAAAGTCTTATGATTTTGAACAAAATGTTGACGAAGTCTGTGTTTATAAATACACCAAATAAAATATAATGGTTTTCTTAGTTTCTTATGTTGATAATATTCTACTCATTGAAAATGATGTAGAAACTTTGTCAAGGTAAAGAAGTCGTTAGCAGAGAAATTTCAAATGAAAGATTTGGAAGAAGCATGCTATGTTCTAGGCATCTAAATCCTAAGGAACAGAAAGAACAAGTTCTTGGTACTTTCTCAGACATCTTATATTTATAAGGTGCTGGAGATATTCTCTATGAAGAATTTCAAGAAATGTAAAAAACCGACCAAACATGGAATTGTCCTCTCTAATTCACACCTCTAGTGCGTTGAGAATTGACTTGGAAGATCTTGGTGTGAATTTTGGAGTCTACTGATTGTTGGAACAATTTCGTAGAAACGAAAGATCGATCGATTTTTGCAAAGACACTTGATATAGACTGCAAGAGATATATGATTCCTAATTTTATATATTATAAATTTAACATATAAATATATAATAAATTCTGATTAATTAAAAAATAATTTTTAATAAAAATTTATTTAATTATCATCATGTTACACAAATTTTATTATAGTAAAAGATTCTGCGGCACACACCACAACCACCAGCAATTTCTCACTGCCACCATCATCAAAGCGTCATTCACTTTCCCTGAGGCTCTATGGCGTGCACCGTGAGACTAGAGTTCATTTCATGTCATTAATTGCATTGGTTAGTGTGACAGTGGCTTGTAATTATTGCTTATGTCACGTCCGTTCATATATCGTCCATTCAATCTTTGAAGGTTGTCTTCATTTTGTGTTGTTTGAGGTTCATTATCCTATTTGGAATGGCCAAGGAGATTATTTTCTCCCCTTCAATCCCTAGGTTAGGAATGAAGCGGAGTTTGTGAGGCTATATAGAGATGATTTTTCCGATGTCGTCCACTGCTCCCTTGGCCAAAACAGGGCCATAGGGGTTTTGTTTCTTTCACTAGTCCAAATTACTTTTTACCCTATGTATATTTTGCTTTAGGTTTTATGTTTAATATGTCCTCTCTTTCACATGATTTTTTGCATCACTACAACTTGGCTCCTTCACAATTTACCCCAAACACACATAGGGTATTGCTCTGTTTTGAAGCATTGAATAGGTTGTACAATTTAGGTTCAGGATTAGTAGAACTTAGATTTACAAAAAAATCACAGGGGGAGAATTACTATATCATCCCTGGGAATGATAGAAAGGGTTCTATGAGAAAGGATCTCTAAAAGGAAGATAAACGATGGGACATAGACGTTCTGAACATCTGGGAAATTAGAGCTGTGAAGACTTTTTGGTAAGTCTAGGCCTGAGCTTCGTTTTCCTGCTTTTTTATTTTGCATATTTTATGTTTATTTAATGATCTATTTCTCTCCCCTTTATTTATAGACAAACGGGCAAAAACCAAGCCTCGCCATTCGAAGGAAAACGTCGAGTTGCTACCGTTGCTTACCATTTCCAGATCTGTGACTCGTATCTCCTTCTTGATCTAAAGAGGGAGGTGACAATGGTGTACGGCGTCCCAATTGCCGCTTTCATACCCGCCACGATTCCCATTACGTCTTTCCGCCCAATTTTGTTTCCCCGTTAATCTCCTACAGTGAGCTCCTCTTTGTCAACGAACTCAAAAGAAGAGGAAGTTGATCTTCGATCTCTTATTTCTCGGTGAAACACGATGAACGGAGTATAATCGGGGAGCTTTTCTGCATGTGCAGGTCGTGATCAGATATCGAGGAGAACTGAGGAAATCTCGTGCCTGCATTGAAGGTTTGCAAGCAGAGCTGGAGCGGTTAGAAGGGTGGAGGAGGAGCTGAAGGAGACAACCAAGAAGTAGGCTGAAGAGCTTATTGATTTGAAAGTAGAAAATTTTAAATTGAACAAGGCACACAAGGCTGGGGAGCTGGAAAACTAATCTGCGTTCTAGGAGAAGGAGAACGAGGTAGAGGCCCAATTTTAAGAGGCCTTTGATGAAGAGGAGCAGCAAACCATCTATAGCTGAGAATATGATGATGGTCTTGCTTTTTTTCCTTCAAGGCGCCTTTTGTCAGAGGAGCTAGCGACTTTACTCCTAGTACGGAGCGTATGAATATGATGATGGTCTTGATTTGAGCTTTCTTTTCAATTGTCCCCCATATTTTAATGTAATCGTTATCATCAATGTTGAAGAAAGAGAAGTAAAAGTTGCAGTCTCAGAAAGAAATCTTCATCATAGGTAAAAGAGGGAAGCAGAACAGAGACTTTTACCAAACACAGTGGGTGTCTAACCATTTCTGGTAAAAAATGATTTCAGGCTTCAAGTAGGCATCCGTTGGAGATCATAAGAGATCATAGGCAACCGTTAGAATTATTTGTATATATACATCCTTTCTCATTGTAAACAAGCATCATTTCTCAATAAGAAATCAAAATCAAGAGACTCATCATTTTTCCTTTAAAGATCAGAACCAAAAGGTTCATCATTTCTACATGGTATCAGAGCAGTGATTCTGAGAACCAACACATATGGCAGAACCATCAACCTCCGGCCAGCTTCACCACCATGACACCAATCCCAGACTGACCTCTATCTTGCTCATTGGCCACAACTACATACCGTGTGCCAGGGCGGCATGGGTGAGCCTGAAAAGAAGAGGCAGATGGGTTTCGTGGACGGCAGTAAGCCAAGACCAGACCGAAACTCAAAGGAATAGGATATCATGGACAGCCAGGTAATGACCTGGATAACTAATTCAATAGACCCAAAATCTCAGTGAAATCTTTTGTTTTTGTGAAACAGGACAGGAACTATGGGAAGAAATCCAGAGCAACTATTGTGAACAAAATAATTTCGCGCAAGTCTTTGAACTTAAACGAGAGATCTCCCAAGCAAAACAGGGGGACAGATCAGTACCGGAGCTAACCGGGTTTTTAAAATCTAAGTTCAAAGAACTTGAAACCCTCAGACCGATGACCACTGACCTGAAGGAACTCCAAGAGCGGGCTGAGGAGGATATGGTTTTCCATATCTTGACGGTTCTCGACTCAAGCTACCAAGCGTTCCGAGCTCAGATCTTGATGTCGACAGAGAAGCCAACTTTTGCCACGGTCTCAGCGATGGTTCAAAGAGAATAAACCAGGCGACGATTAATGAGTACCAGAGATGACAAGGCGGAGGCACTAGCCATGGCGACTCGCGGCTCCCTCCGAAACCCTAACCCTAAGGAAGGGGGAAGGCATCGCAGACAACCAGGCGAGCCGGTGAAATGCAGCCACTGACGAAAGAAAGGGCACACCCACAACCGGTGCTGGAACCTGCACCCTCATCTCTGGCAGAACCAGAGAAAGTTCCAGAACGAGCGAGGGAGCTGCGCGAAGAGTGACGAGCGAGGGGGCTCCGTGAAGACATTTCCCTTTTATACCGAGGGTTTCAGCAGAGCGGGTCACAGGTCGCTACCCGACCCAGACCGTAGAGCACACATGACAGACGGACCCGGTTCGGGTAGTGGGTACCAACCAAACCGAATGGAAGAAATGGACAGATCCGAATCCGTTAGAGCAGACAACAACGCCCAGATGACTACACTGCTCAAACAATTCGGAGAATTTTTGCGCGATACCTCAGGTTCATTCGTTTGCAATACTGTCAATTATTTTTATAAATCTGTAAATTTTTGTCATAACTTAGAACACTGGATAATAGACTCTGGTGCCTCTGACCACATGACTCATAACACAAAAAATCTACACAGTCTCACTAAATTAGAAAAACCACAACACGTGACGGTAGCCAATGGAAATAAAGTTCCAATTTTTGGCATAGGGTCCACCACACTCTTCACAAAAACCATTAACAACGTACTTTGTCTACCTAATTTTAACTCCAATCTCCTATCCGTCAGTAAAATAACCAAAGACTTAAACTGCAATGTTACTTTTTCACCTGACAAAATAATTTTTCAGGATCGAGTCACCAGGAGGAAGATTGGTGAAGGGAAATTTAGAAACGGTCTGTATTACTTAGAAGATACCGACAAAACATGCCTTTACAGTACAAAAAGACAAAATATTACATTGGAGATTCGGTCATCCCTCTGACAAAATCCTAAACAAATTACTTGGTTGTAATTCAGACTCTAGCAGTTGCTCAGTCTGCAAACTCTCAGAACAAACCAGCTTACCCTTTCCACTATCTAGTAGTACGACAAAACGATGTTTTGAATTAATTCATTCTGATGTTTGGGGACCTGCCCCAGTTGATTCATATAATAAATTCAAATATTTTGTTATATTTATCGATGATTTCTCTCGCACCACATGGTTATATCTTTTTAAATCAAAAAATGAAGTCTTCAGTCATTTTCAAGAGTTCAACAATTTAGTTGAAACTCAATTTGAAACCACCATAAAAATCTTTAGGTCTGACAATGGAACCGAGTATACTAACAACACCTTTTTTGAGTTTTTTAAACAAAAGGGTATACGACATCAAACCACCTGTATCCACACCGGACAACAAAATGGTGTCTCAGAATGCAAAAACTGACAGCTTCTTGAAAATGACTAGGTCTCTCCTCCTCCAAAACAACGTACCCAAAAGATACTGGTCTGATGCTATACTCACAGCAACTTACCTCATCAATCGATTAACCAGTGTAAAATTACATCTGAAAAGCCCTCTAGAAATTCTCAAGGGTAGGAAAATTAACCTTGATCATATACGAGTATTCGGATGTACATGCTTCGTACACATTCCAAGACTTAATAAATTGGACAAAACCTCAGTCAAAACCCTATTTTTGGGGTATTCCACTAAGAAAAATGGGTATAAGTGCTACGACCCAATAAACCATAAACTCTACATCCCGCGCGATGTACAATTTTTAGAACTAGAATCCTATTACCCAAAGGACCCCGACAATCATAACCACCACCAAACATTTCCGCTACCTAACAGTATTATTTCCTCCGATATCATAAAACAGGAACAGGATACCGCATCAACCGCGCCTGAGACAACTACCTCAGGGGGAGCAACTGATGAGGCAGTTGTCATTGATGAAGCATAATCGTAAGAAGGTCAACAAGGCAAACTCAACCCCCAGCAAGATTAAAAGACTACGTGTCCCATCAGGATCTATACCCTATCCAAAATTTCCTATCTTATGATAAAATCTTCAACATCCACAGGGCATACTTGGGAAAAATTGATGAAACAATTGAGCCAAAGACCTATCAAGAAGCCCAACTCGACCCCAAATGGAGAAAGGCGATGAATGAAGAACTTCTAGCCTTGGAAAAGAATGAAACTTAGGACATAATCCCACTACCCAACGGGAAGAAACCTGTAGGATGTAAATGGGTCTACAAGACCAAATACAACAGCAAGGGCACTATCAAAAGATATAAAGCCCGACTAGTTGCCAAGGGCTTTACTCAGACATATGGAGTGGATTACCAGGAGACGTTCGCTCCAGTGACAAAAATGAACACAATCCGAGTGTTACTATCCGTTGCCACCAACCTCAGCTGGGAACTAGATCAAATGGATGTAAAAAACGCATTCCTCCAAGGAAATCTGGAAGAAGAAGTATATATGTCCCTACCTCCAGGACACGAGAAAGCAACGCACCCATCTCTGGTATGTAGATTAAAGAAGACTATCTACGGCCTGGAACAGTCACCAAGGGCATGGTATGAAAAATTAAGCTTGTTTCTTTTAAAAATTAACTTTGTCAAAAGCTCGGCTGACTCATCTATGTTCGTCAAACACACGAACAACTCCACCACCATCGTTTTAGTCTACGTAGATGACATTATCATCACCGAAAATAACCACGATGAAATATGGAGTGTTCAAAAATTTCTAAAAGGAGAGTTTGATATTAAAGATCTAGGAAAACTGAAGTACTTCCTAGGGATAGAAATAGTTCACTCGAAAAAGGGATTGTTTCTATCTAAAAAAAAATATATCTTAGACTTGTTAAAAAAAACAGGCATGATTGGGGCAAAACCTGGTAGCACACCAATGGAAACCAACATGAAAATAGGACTGAATGATAGCAAACCAATAATTAATATAGGCCAATATCAGAGACAAGAAGGAAAACTAATTTATCTAACGGTTACAAGATCATATATCACTTTTGCAGTTAGCGTTATCAGTCAATTCATGCACGCACCCTGCACAAATCACCAGGCAGCCGCAGAAAGGATACTCAGATACCTTAAAGGAACACCCGGCCAAGGGATATGGATGAAGAGAACCGGGGCAAACTCCGTAGTTGGATACACTGATGCAGACTGGGCAGGTAGTTATGATAGAAAATCTACAACTGGCTTTTGTGTCTTTGCAGGTAGTTATGATAGAAATTCACGCACCCTGCACAACCGGGGCAAACTCCTTTCAACACTCCACCTCTAAAACTTAACATCAATGGGTTGACGTTTCATCATGATCTCTTTCTCTTGCGTGTAACCACCTTGCAAGGAGCATTGATGTTAAGCTTTAAAAGTAGGGTGTTGACTGATACTTGAGCAAAAGAAAGATCAGGATGGTAGCGATTATCCCTAATGAAAATTAGACCTCCGTTAGTTGTAATTGAAATTGTAGTTGTGAGAAGAAAGTTGAACTTTACCTCATTAATGTTCTCAACGGTTTTTACGGGCACAACCACAACCCATTCTTCATCAAGCTTCTGGCCATCTGCATGCAGTTCTGTTCTTGATTTGTAGCTATTCTAACGATCAATATCCCTGCCACCATCATTAGCTATATTGATCAATCCATCATTGGAGGGAAAAATATTATGGTAATCCTAGAAGTATTATACTCACTCAAATGAAAAATTAACACTTGATAGAAAAATCAACTTTTTACAATGATTTTTATTACGTGTAAATTTTTCACTTGAGATAGTACGGTACTCTTGAAGTACCGAAAAATTTTCCCCATTTCAGAAAATATTTTTTTAAAGGTGTCCATTCATGATCAACTATTTTATATACACCTTTTTCAGGGTATTAAAAATATATTCAGAACCGAAGAGATTAACCTCACCCGAGATCTCAAAGGGGAAGTAGAACATAAAGCTTTGTACACAGAAAACAAAAACAACAAACTACCTTCTAAAGTTAAAAAAATCAGAGATAACTCTTAACTATCTTGTATAATCCCCTGTTGCTCTCATAGCTCTGTACATTACAACTGTACAAAAAGATAACGCATACACACACTCTTTATGCTCGTTACTGATATGAATTAGTAGTGTATATGACTCATAATGTGTCACATTAAATGTAGTAAATAATCAATCAAGCAAAAAGTTGAATAAAAAAATTATAATGCCATTATCTCATACGTTGCAATTTATATTTTCTCAATCATATTCATTTTTCACGTATAAAGTGTGATCATAAATTGTGTCATCTGAAAACAATACTTAACAAGTATTGCAACAAAGTAGAATTTTTAGGAAAATAATAGAGAATGATATAAATATGTTTACCTTGGCTTTGCATAAGCGAGTTATGTTTAAGAAACCTTTATAATTACTGAAAGGCAAAATGCCTAGAATTATTGGACAACTATTCCAATTTGAGATCAATCATTCACAAACTTAAGGAAAATATCTGTATCGTAGAACAGTTGTGTAATTATTTCTTTTCAGATATATCAAATCCTTCTCATAGTCTTCAACTGAGATCACACCATCACTCCCAATCAAATCCTTATGTCCCTCTTGATCGTAATAACAGGAAAAAAATCAATATGAGATTATTATTTTCAAGCCAATATTAAACTTAGTTTAAAAATATTACAGTTTGCTTAAAGTACACAAATATCTCTTCTAATTTTATTATATTCTAAATACATATATTCGTAATTATGAAGAGAAATGTTCTCTCTTTTTTAGTATTAAAAATAGAGGAAATTTTCAGATTTATAGATCTGGTTACAAATGGAAAAATAAGAAAAAAAAATTACGAAAAAAATCATCTAAATAATTCTATATCAATCCTAAATCTGTGCACGTAAGGAAGGAAAGAATGACACAGCTGCCAAAAGGAATAAACAAGAAATATCTTCTCATCTATAGAACCAAATCTCCACAATCTTCAACACATACTATTTTTTTTTTCTGAAATACTCTCACATGCTAAAATATTGTTATAATAAGATATACATTTTCTTTAAAATTTACAATGGTTGGATATAAAGATATATCAATATAAAATGTATACTAACATTATTTAAAGTTAAAAACATATATGAAATATCAAGCCAATAGCATAAATAGTAAACAAAACAAGGCTAGTTACAAGGGAAGTGCCTTAGCTTTCAAAACCTACGCGAAGGCGCACATTAGTTTCATTTTAATATATATAAAACCATAACAATTTTTTTCCCTAAATTTCATCACACATTGTAACTTTTATTTCTTATATTCTCAATTTTATTTTCTTTTGTTTGGCTAAAACCTATAACGAGGATCATGAAATAATAAGGTATCAATTAAATAAGAGACTTTTTTTCTTTTTATGAAAGGACGAGAGAATCCTGTAAAACTATTGAAATTAGTAGATGTGCATATAATTGAGCCAAACTAGAAGTGATGTTAGTATAACTTAGCCTAAAAACAGTAAAAACGAGCATGAAATTAACTAAATAATTAAAAAAGCCTTACTACACACCTGGATAGCCAGCAACAGTAACGCAAAACTAATCACCATATTTGGATCTGATGTGTTTTACCTAAACCCGGTAAGTAATTAATATTACATATCACATATTTTAATAAATGAATAATATAATTAATAGAAAGAAAGAAAGGAAAAGAAGAGGATTGTTTTAAAATCATGGGGTATTTTTTAATACCGATTTATATGCATAGAAGACTGATGAGAAATAACGCTAGGAAGATCCTTAATACTTAAAAAATAAAATTTAGACTTTTAGATTTTTAACAAAATGTGACATTTGCATAAGAGAAAAAACAAATTTATCTTGGGTCAAGTTAGATTCAGGTTTAACAAAAGATTTCTATCAGGTCTAGTATTTTCACATTAATCCAAAGTTCTATTAACATATTATAAATACAATCAGAAAATAATAAAATTCTCATAAGCATCAGAAAATTCACAAGACAAAAAAATAAAATACAAACGAGTCTGAGAGACAGAGAGTAAGGAAGTGATGAAAATGTTTATGGATTAGGGTTAGGGTATTGTGAAAATCTCTTTATATATTGAATATATGGTCCAGTTCGGTTTTTTCATAAAAACCGCAGACTGAACCGAATCGTGGACTTATCACATATCAGGGACCGAACCAAACCGTTTAAAATGTTGAGACCGACCGAACCGCATCGGTTCGATCCGGTTCCATCGATTCCGTCAGTTTCAACGATTTTTCTTACACCCCTATCCCATATGGAATGATAAAAATCCTAAATTTATTGGGAGATATAAATAAAAAGGTAATAGCAATTACCAGTTGGAGAGTAGAAGAGAAGCCGCCATGGGTATTGACGAACTTATCGTAACCACGAGGAGGGTCACCGCGAAGAGCAATAACGTTTTTAATTCCATTAGACTTTATTGTATCGAGAACTTGTTCTATTCTCTGTCCAGTAATTTGGGTGCATGTAAGATGCATCATGGTTTCCACACCAATCGTATTCTGCATGTGATGTCACAGAACAATGGTGTATGGGCTACCATATGATCTATTTTCTCCAAACAGCGTCTTTTCTTCTTCCTTATTCCTCGGTGCCGTGAACTCGAAATAAAATATTACCTTCTTTCCTCCTGATTCTTCTTGGTCTCTTGCTTCCCTTATATTTTCTATTACCTTCATTCTTTCTTTCTTTCCTTCTTTCTTTTTTCCCTCTCTGATCTATATGCACAGAGAAGAATTTTAAGAGAGGAGGAGAGCATGACTATTTATAAGCAAATACTATTTTCTTACTTTAGAAGTACTTGATATTTTTATTAATTTTTTCTATATTTACCCCAATTTTTTAGGGAGTGGATTTCTCTTTCATTGGTCATCAACGGTAGAGGGGGCAGTTCGGTGATCAGGGACCGTCCTATTAGATTTGGACGGTTTCGATCACGTGAAATATTTCTTGGAAAAAAAGTAATAAAAAACTATTTTTTTACTTTTTAACATCTGATCCTAGTTGTCTAGTTCTCTTTGAACGGTTAGGATCAATCTTCTCCTCTCAATCCATTTTAGCTACGTTCAATTATGTGATGATTTGGTCACGAATGGGGAAGAAGTTCCCCAACCGATCTGATCAGCGCTTCTCGGCCACTGAACCACAACATTTTTACTATATGTACTTAAAATAATTACATCAAATAAATAAGTTTTGAAAGTTTGTCTAAGAGGTAATGAGTTTTCAAAACTTTAGGTAAATGAAAATTTTTTTGTTGACACATCATCAACCAACTGTTGATGTTTATTGTTGATGATTTTAACATGTTATGATAGATTTAATAGTCCGATTTTGTAGGGGTCATTTCATTTAATGAGATATCCCATATTTGGCACTGTAGTGTGTTGTGCGCCAATCACTGCTCCAACACAATGATTGACGTGTGATATATAAATATCTGTGCATTATTTCAAATAAACATAAATATCAGTTAATTCAAAATTAATTTATCTGATAAAACCTATAAACTAACTTATCTATTAATTCAAAATTGTCTGATCAATTAATTCAAATCTAAATTATTATCCCATAACAATTTAGTATTATTTAATTTTTTTTAAAAAATATATTGTGACAATATCAATTAATTCATAACTAATCAATATAAATAATTAATCTATCATTATTTCCGAAAATTACATTAAATAATTTAATTAATTAATTCTTAATTAATTAATGACATATAATTATATGCTTGCCTTGGAAACTCAATTCGACAGCGACTTTGATGGCCCTTGAGTCACTCCTCCATTAGTTGAGACTTCAAGGGGGACCTGGATCACCTGCATTTAACAGTGTCATTAGCACAGAAGGAGATAGAGAGATCAAGCCGCTTAAGCAAACTAGAACAGCCATAATCAATGAATGTTTGCTTTTCAAGTTGAGTGAGATATTTGAACATAGAATGTTAAGTATATAACAAAGTGGAGAGCTTGAGATTGCAAATTAGTCATTTTCTTATGTCTCAAAATATTCACACCCTACATTGTATAATACAAAGGTGGTTTGGGGACCGTAGACCCATAATTCTAAGTTTCAATAAATTAGATTATTAATTAAACTCTTTAGTTAAATAATCTTATTTATTAGTTCCATTATTACTCCACTATAAATATGGAATTGCACTCTTAGTAATTATAAAATAGATTTACTGAGTAATCTCGTGTAGTTCATTAGTATAATCATTTCATGTAATTCTGTCATCCAATTATTGGTTCGTTAATTAGACATGGGTAAAATTACCATTTTACCCTTCTAGTTACATCTTGATCCTTAAGTACCATTAATTCACTAGTGAACAATATCAATTAATGGAGGACAAATAAGTTGGTCCGTTAAACCCAAGGTATGATTTGAGAGAATTCATTGAACTTGTGTATCTTAAGGAACGGATTCAAAACACGACCAACATTAGAGCCCAACTTGAAGAGGCAGAAAAGGAAAGGTTGAGGGATTTTTTTAGGAAGAACGGATACATCTTCACAAGTTTGGCACAAGAAATTTCAGGTATTCCAGAAGAAATTATATGTCATAAATCAGACACTAATCTCTCCGTCAAGCTTATGAAACAACGTAAAAAATGCTTTGCCTCAAAACAGAATTCGACAATCAAAGAAAATTTGGATAAGCTTTTAAGGGCCAACTTCATCCGTGAGGTAGACTATCTAGAATGGCTTCTAAACGTAGTTATGATAAAAAAGAAGAATGAAATTTAATTTCTCACAACTAATATACACTACAATTAGAATGAATTGAATCCAATGTCATATGAATATAAAATTATGAAAATGTAAAATACGAATGCATCAAATAGATTTCTCACTAGTAAAAAATTACGAACATATATAAAGATACTCACTAGTAAAAAAATGAGGTAGAAGTATACAAATACTCACTAATGTAGCAAATAGAATCCAACGCCATATCTTTTTATGTTCAAGTTCTAATCTTACTGAAATTCTTATCACCATTGCTGTCACAGATACAAATATAACACTAGAATGCTATTAAACACATGATGATTTGTGTTCATCAGGTCACAAGCAGCTGCATCTGCTGAGCCTCTTGCAATAAAACAAGGCATAAGCAAACATATAATATGGAATAAATAAGGAACATAAATATGGAATAAATCCACCTTGAATGATAATGAACAATGAAACTTCAAACCTTCCATGGTTGAACACTTTAATTGAATAAAATACTAAGCACCATCATAAAATTGTGTAAAAGAAAGAGCATAACTCAGCACTGATTATAGTGAATATCAAGACAAGGTAGTTTTGAAAGCCAAAGAAGATTAAGAGGTCTTAACAGAATGGTTCTTAGCATAATAAATCACTAAAAGACCAAAGTTAAAGTGTAGAGCATTAAAAATCCTAATGACATGAAATAAAGATTTTTATAAGCACAAAGAACTTAAAAATATTTGTGCAAATAGCTGCAAATACCTTAGCTGATGCATGACCACTCAAAATAGATTATGAGAATGCGTCAAACTGCAGATCTCCACATAGATTCCACTTCCACATAGAAGTTGAGGTATTTACTACTACAAAAATAGGATTAGATGATTGGTAAAATCCGTCATTATAATCCTATATTGACGGCTGACCGACTGTCATCTATCGAGCTGTCATATTTAGTCATTTAAAAAAACCTGTCATTATAATGGTGTACAATGATGGAGAATCCCCATTATCGTAGGTATCACGAAAAGTAGATAGATGACTGAGATTCCATACCATCTAAACTTACTTCATGTAGACTTTAAATGACGGTGATTCCCCATCATCTTAGGTACTGTAAAAAGTAGATAGATGACGGGAAATTTCATCATCTAAAGTTACTCCACACGTTGACTTTAGATGATGGGGAATCTTCGTCATCTTAGGTACCGTGAAAAGTAAATAGATGACGGGGATTCCCCATCATCTAAAGTTACTCCACGTAGTCTTTAGATGGGAATCCCCGTCATCTTTAGTAGCGTAAAAAGTAAATTGATGACGGAGAATCCCCGTCAAATAAAGTTACACCACGTAGATTTTAGATGACGAGGAATCCCCGTCATCTTTGGTACCGCCAAAAGCAAATAGATGATAGGAAATCCTTGTCATCAAAAGTTCAAGAAGAGAAAAATAAAATAAAATTTTATTTATTTAATTAAATAAAAGTTTGGCAAATAGAAGATGTTTTCCCTTTTAAAATTAACAAATTTTTTATCACAAAATGTATAGAAAAATAGCCATCCTAGAGTTTCTTCTTCCAACTTTACATCAACTAACAGAATCCAATACACTAACTCATTCCTATTTTCATTCATTTTAATCTAGAACCATGGATCAAAATAATACTTTAGCTAAGTATATTGTACATAATTAAATTCATTGCAAAACAGTAGTAAAATTGACAGGAAATTCATATAATTGAAACCTCTAAAAGCATCAAAATAGAATTATAATTCTAAAAGATATATTTCAAAATGGGAAACTTCTCAACATACAATTTTCTAACAATTCTTTCACAATAATGATCAATAAAATCAAGAATAAAACATCAGAGCTTTCTTCCACGTTTTTACACAACACACAACACTAGGGATGCAAACATATAATATGATTCTTTTCTTGAATTACATCAAAAGTATACCTTACCTATAATAAATAACCAAAGAAAAACTTGAACTTTAAGAGAGACACACAACTTCCAAATGCATTTAAATAAAATATCTTAACAGAGGAAGAAAAACTTTTTAGCATCACATCCATGCAATATATACAGAAAAATAAGTGAATATATATAACTAAAATCATTTATTAGTAATATACAAGTGATAATACTCACATCACAACATGGAGAAAGCAGCCTTTCTGCCAAACCAAATTTCTTATTAGAAACTGAAAGGACTAAATTCCAACATATCAAGGTCGGGATGGACGTAAATTAGAAAAAAATGACCAAGACAAGTAATCTAGAAAAATAAAATGATATGAAGATGGTAGAACAAAGACATAAAATAACATATTAGTTCATTAGTTGTTAATTAAAAGTTATTACAAATCACAAATTTTGTCGACAAGTGCACAATGATAATGGATTACCTAATACATAAAGTACTAAGAAGATGCTGAAAGAAACAAGTACAATAAGGTTAATACAAATCACAACAATCTAGAATAGCACAACATATATCCTTTATGCTACCTGATTTATAGGTGCACCGGACACACTTGATGCTCCACTTGATGAGACCTTGTTCTACATTGTATTACCATGTGCATATTAGTAGT
Source organism: Datisca glomerata (assembly GCA_003255025.1). NCBI lineage: Eukaryota > Viridiplantae > Streptophyta > Magnoliopsida > Cucurbitales > Datiscaceae > Datisca > Datisca glomerata. The sequence goes on along the minus strand of QANY01013442.1, from coordinate 536,324 downwards.
TGAAACAACCACCCTATGATAATTCTTGAATGAAATTAAAAATGATACGGGCCCATATTGTTGTAAAAAAAATTGTAATTGTAGAACTATAAAAAAAGACAATAGCAATAGCAAAGGGAATAAAAGGAAAAAAGAATAGCCGAACGAAATGTTAGGAAAAAAATTTACGATAGACTTTCTACATGAAGGTTAAATGATGACGATAAAACTATTTTCAACAACTTTATTTTCTTACAATGTTGTTGAATCCTTAAGAACCAAGCCAAAACTTGTCAATCAAAAAGGTCATTAATCACCCCCTCCCCCCAAGCCAAAAACTATCAGAATCAATAGCCTAAAAATATTTATAAAGTGGTACCAAGTGCTCTCAAATGATCAGAAAAAAGAAAAAATAAAGCTCAAATCTCAAAAGAACAACCATTTCACGTTTATAAATCATTAGAGCTATTGTTTCAATGAATAATCAAAGATAATACAAGCAATATACTTCTACATTCTCAATGAATAAGAGAAAGTAATCATCACTACAGCATATTTACATCACAGAGAATTATCAAAGTTAATACAAGTAACATAATTATACATTTTCAATGAATAATGGCAAGTAATCATCACTGCAGTATATTTACATCATAGAGAATTAGAGGAATGTAATCATCACTGTGTGAGTGTGGGCTTAACTATTTGTTTATCCACAAGATTTTGATAACTATATAGTGAATCTCACGGACAAGTACCTGGGGAAGGAAAGGTCTGAACACGCACTTAAGAATTAGTTTGGTTCTTAAAAAGGCCTCAAAATATCTAGAGATAGAAAACTCCACTAGTGCAGGAATGAGAGTTTTACTCATCTACATCTTTTGATTACTCTCGAGTATAAAGCGGATATTTTGAGTCGGGACCAACTTATGGCAACCATGACTAATCCCATAAGTTCTATGATGTGTGACTTTGAAAGTTTTTCTACACGAATCACGTTAAGTCATTATCTTTAAACATGGCCATACATTTGAAATTAGTTTTCAAATATTTGATAATGCATTAATATGGATTAGTAGGTCAAGGATAAATATGCAAATTATAAAGTCTTGGAGAAGCATCAAATATAATTTTCTAAGATATTTGACGCTTCTCCAAGACTTTATAATTTGCATATTTATCCTTGATCTACTAATTCATTATAAAACATGTGTTAATCCTGTATACATTAAAAAATAGAGTGCAGTTATAGTTTAAAGTGGCACAACACTAATACAATTTCTTTGTGAATAGTATAGTTTCTTGGGACTTTAAGAGCAATGTAGTTTATTTTACCATTGATCAGAAGGAAAAAGAACAAAAAAAAAGACAAATGACTTACAAGAAAGGTTAGACATGATGCTGACTTGGCTATTGACAAGCCCTTCCTTGTAAAAGTTAATGGACCTACCTTCATGATTAAATTTGAGTAACCTCCAAAAGATGCAGGAAGACTAGGTAAACCCATCACTTCTAGAGGTGGCGTTCTTTGTTGAACAACGGGTGGTACTCCGTTTGAACCTAGGGCCAACATGACAAACAAAATTCTTGAGAGAAGATACACTCTTCTTAATTGATCCTAGAGGAGATGTTGGAAATTAATCAAGAAGCTTCTCATTTTAGCATATTTCTTAACTATTCTAAATAAGAATAGTTAGCCATATGTATTTGTAAGCCAGAATCTTGAATTGATAACTCGGACACATAAATATGCGATTCAGCTAAAAACATCCTAGTAATTATAATGCCAAAGCTAAGCATACCATCCACTATCTTTTTGGGAGAATCCATATTGACAAAAGAGCCAAGTATATCACTAATCCAAAATGAATTATTATATTTGACCTTGCTAGTAAAACAAGAGCCAAAACCCATACGCACATTTAAGGAAAATATTAACCTAAAGATGTGTGATGTCTTTTATCAGCAAGGATGACCAATAACATTTAAAGCATATATCTACCATTGTATTACAATCCAAGTGCAGTACAGTAAAAAGCTATTGGAGTAATCAGATTTATAAGGTACTGAAAGTTTGAACAACCTATAACGAGTTATCGTTTTCAGATTATATGTAAATGCATTATAAGACAAGACCTTTTGCTAAAGATAATCCTACAATAATAGGCATAATGATATGCAAATCAATTATGATACACATTTGGATTCTCCCCTATAACGAGTTACCATTTTTAGATCACATGTAAATACATTATAAGATAAGACCTTTTACTAAAGATAATCCTACAATAATGGGCATAATGATCTGCAAATCAATTATGATACACCCTTGGACTCTCCCCTATAACGATTTATCATTTTCAGATCATATGTAAATGCATTATAAGACAAGACCTTTTGCTAAAGATAATCCTACAATAATGGGCATAATGATCTCCAAATCAATTATGATACACACTTGGACTCTCCCTTACTTTTGTGTTGGATATTCAATGATAGTTATAACTTCTAATCATTTACCATGTTATCAGGGTCATATATACTTACTTGTTGGCCTTATGGGGTGGGGTAGGGGCATGAGATAGAGCATGACTGCCACAAAATAAAAAAATGAGGTTGCAACTTGCATCTTACCTAATAGCTATAGCTTTTAGCTCATTAATAAATGCTTGATTATAACATTATTCACCTCTGATTCACTCTTTTGGAACCTCATAACGACTCACTCAGCAGGGCTCTACTAATTAAAATCATCGATCACTAAACTTCAATAAAGCAATCATAAATAATATATATAAATATATACACAATTACTGAGCAACCTTAATGTTATATAAATGAAATATATTTACTAGCTCTTGTTCGCAAAAATAAGACTCAACTCTGTTTTCCTAAGAATGCTAGCGTTTCTCCTCCTATAAACCTCTCTATGAATTTGCCTTATACATGGGGATGTTGTCAATGCCTAGTTTGACCTTTTGACATGAGGGCTTTAAGTTCTTCAGGTGAAAATGCACTTGATACTAACCAACCACCATTCACGCTCAATTCCGTATAGACCATGGTGGTTTCTAAATTAACATCTCAGGAACAAAGCTGCAATAGAACTCCTAAGTCCTGATATCCAATACCAGGATAGTGCTTTTGTAAGTTTAAACATGATACTAATAATCCTATCTAAGCCTACTCCAAGGACCATGACTACCCTTGTGATATTCCAGACTTTAAAGAAACCACAATTCTCACTTAATTTCTCTTTGTTTGTGAATCTGAAAACTGCTACATTTTTCAATTTTCACATTCTATGGTTCAACCAAAACTATATCAACAAATCTATCAGTATAAAGATGAAAGTAAAAGAAAACAGATTTTTGAAACATATCTATCTGAACCACACACACAAAGGCCAAAACACAAAGCACCTAGAAAGTTGAAAATAGTAATTTGATTCTGGGATCCACAGAGTGAAGAAATGTGGTGGGCGACGAGATAAACTGTATCAAATATAATACAAGTAACATACTTATATATCACAATACCTTACAAGCATAATAACCCTAAGAAAATGTACTTTCTTATAGGCAGGAAACAAAACCCTTAGGAAATGTACTTGATATAAGGTATCACAAAAAAAGGTGGAGGATTTGTGTTGTCTTTATAGATCTGAACAAAGCATGCCCGAAAAATGATTATCCCCTATCAAGGATAGACCAAATGGTAGATGAAACCTCAGGACATGAGCATCTCACCTTTATCTTGAAAAATGCAGGTGAAACTTACCAAAGGCTTGTGAACAAGATCTTTCGCGAGCAAATCGAAAGGACGATGGAAGTTTACATGGATGATATGCTAACACAAAGATCTTGATGGAGCCTTTTCAATCCTAAGGAAAAGCTCTATGAAACTCAACCCAAAGAAATACGCTTTTAGAGCGGGAAAATTCTAAGGCCCTAGTAACAAAATGGGGAATTGAAATCACCCCTGATCAAATAAAGACCATCATGGAGATGAAATCCCCTAATACCGTAAAGAAGTGCAAAATCTTATAGGAAAGTCGGTTGCTCTGAACAAATTTCTTTTGAGGTCAAGAGATAAGTGCAAGCCATTCTTCATAAAGCTGAAGAAGAATTTCATAGATAGTTGGGATGAAGAGTGCCAAGACGCTTTAAAGAGGATCAAAGAATATTTGACGAATCTGGCGTTGCTTTTGAAGCCGCTTCCTACTGAAGAGTTTCTAATCTATGTGACTGTCTTAAAAAATGGCAATAAGCATCATTCTAATAAAAGAAGAGGGGAGGAAGCAAAATCTCATTTACTTCATCAGTAAAAGTTTAGTTACAAATGAAGTCAGATAAAGAGGATGGAAAATTTGGTATTGGCGGTTGTAGTTTAGAGAAGTAAGCTAAGACCCTACTTCCAAGCACATAGAATAAATGTGTAAATGGACTTGTCGCCTGTCAGAGGTCTATTACATTCATCAGAGATAAGCGGAAAGTTGACAAAGTGAGAAATTGAGCTTAAACAATATGAAATCTGATATGAGCGAATACCGTCGATCAAATGGCAAGTATTGGATGACTTTGTAGAAGATTTTACTCATTTTGAAGAGGATGAAATCAAAGGGCTCCAAACAAATAGAAAATGGATCTTGGAAATTATTCATTGATGGAGCCTCGAATGATAAAGGGTCAGTGTGGGAATAGTGGTGCAAACCCTGTTCAGAGAAACTCTTGAGCATTACATCACTTTTGGGTTTAATGTATCGAATAATGAGGTAGAATAAGAAGCCTAGATAGCTAGAGTTAGCATGTTGCTAAAATAGGTTACAGGATAATTCACAGCAAGAGATACAAGGATGATAAAATATTTGCAACGGACTAAAGTCCTATTGAATTTGCTGAAGAACTACAAGATCCTCCAGGTACAAAGAGCTGAAAAACAATCATGAAGATGCATTATATGTAAACTTGGGACTGTCACCACAACTCCCCTACAAAAGGAACATGCCTGTGGAAATTTGAGGACCAAGTATAAAGTTTTCATTGAAAAACGTTGCGGGCATAGAAGTTTAGATGGAACCTACCTGGCAGGATGAAATAATTCATTATCTAGAAAAATGAAAATTACCTGAAGATAAACACCTGAGAAGAAAAATTCAACAATAAAGTGCCTGGTATTTTTTAACTAATAGAGTATTGTATAAAAGGTCCTTTTCAGGTCTTATATTTATATCTAAAATGTCTAAAGTCGAAAGAAGCCCAATATGTGTTGGTGAAAATTCACGAAGGTACATGTGGAAATCACATTAGGGGGAGATCATTGGTGAATAAAATATTCAATGAGGGGTACTATTGGTCCAAAATGTATCAGGGAACTAAGCAATGTGTGAAAAGTGGTGACTAGTGCCAACGCTTTGACCTCTTAATGAAAATTGTACCAGGAGAGCTCAACACCAAGCCCTATGGCCGTTCATGCAATGTGCCCTTGATATCACCGGGTCGTTTGCCATGGCACTTGTTCATAAATGCTTTTTTGTTGCAACAGAGTACTTTACGAAGTGGATCAAAGATGAAGCATACACAAGGATTCGAGAAGAGGAAGTAAAGGGGATTTTATGGGAAAACAAAGTATGCAAATTCGGAATCCCGTGAGTACTCTTCTTAGACAATGGACTTCCATTCACATTAAAAACAATTAAATTTTTATGTGTGAAGAGTTGAGAATATCAATCGATTATCTACGTCATAATGCCCTCAAGGAAACGACCAAGTGGAAAGATCTAATCAGATTATATAAGAGAGTTTAAAAAATGGGTAGAATCATCTAAAGGAAGATGGGTGGCAGAACTACCATCTTTGCTATGGGTGTCATGACAACTCCTAAAGAGTCAACAAGTGAAACCTCATTCGCTTCACTTTGGCATAGGGAACGTAAGTAATAATACCCATTAAGATTGGCAGCCCAACTATAAAATCAAGTCTGAACGAGCCACAGAATATGGAACTGGTGAAAGAGAATCTAGACCTTCTAGAGGAAAAGAGAGAAATGACATTAATCCGAATGCCCACCTATGATCGGAAAAAATTAACTTACTTTCGAAAGAAAATTTGAAAATGAGGATTTTAGAAAGGAGATCTAGTGCTGAAGAAGATTTTTTAGATGGAAGGAAAGTTGGGATGAAATTGGGAGATTTCATACATTGTCAGTAGAATTGGAGATAACATGTATTATTATCTGACGATGGAAGATGACTGATTTTGGCCAAACCTTGGAACGCTACGCATCTGAAAAGATACTTTGTCTAACATGTAAAATTATTATAATGAATACTTTCCTGTGATATTTTCACGTAAAAATTCTTGATGTCATCATTTTTCTCTCCTTCAACAAAAAAACAAATGAAAACTAGGATCATCGTTCTATAATGAGCTTAAGTACTTGAAAATAGACTACGCTGCAATGGATAATCATTCTCTAAAATAAACCAGAGTCATGGTTCTACAATGAATCTAAGTCATTGAGAACGAATTGCACGACAATGGAAAGTCGTTCTCTAAATGAAACTGGACCATGGTTCTACAATGAGCTTAAAGTCTTTAAGAACAGACTGCATTATAGTAGGCAACCATTCTCTAAAGGAAACTAGAGACATGGTTCTTCAATGGCCTAAGTCCTTGAGAATGAACTACACTATAATGGGCAGTAGCTTTCTAAAGGAAAGTAAGGTCATTGTCCTAGATTGACCCTATGTCCTTGAGGATGGACGACACTACGGTGGGAAGTCATTCTCTAAATAAATTCAAGACATGATTCTACAATGAGCCTACAGTCCATTGGAACAAACTGTACTACAATGGACAACCATTCTGTAAAGGAAATTAGGGCCATGGTCCTGCAATGAGCCCAATTCTTTGAGAATGGACAGCACTATAATGGGCAACCATTCTCTAAAGGAAATCGGGGTAATGGTTCTACAATTAACTTATGTCTTTGAGAATGAATTGCACTATAACGGACATCGTTCTTTAAAAGAAACTGGGGCCATGATTATAGAATAAGTCTTACTTCTTAAGAATGGGCTGCACTACAATGGGCAACCATTGTCTAAAGAAAACTAGGTTCATGATTCTAGAATGAGCCTACGTGACACCTGACAGGTTAGTAAGTAACTATCATCTAAAAATTAACCTTGAAATGAATAATTCGTTAATCTTTGGAGTAATATTTTTATTAAATTATTTTTCTCTATGACATAATGAACGTCGTATAATATAAATTATTGTTTGTGTTGTAATATTCTTGCTTCTTTAATAGCCAATCTTTTAATTCTTTTAATATTACTGTTTGTGTTGTAAAATTCTTGCTTCTTTAATAGCCGGTCTTTCAATTCTTTAAATTATACTCAATTTCACCTCTTTTAGTATAAGAGCCAAAAGTAGTAGGGTATTTACTATTTTTTAATTAATCTGCTTAAATATTGTTCTTCATCTCCTTTATGACTGGTTATTGCTTCTATTGTTGCTTAATTGCTAACTTGAATAATTTCTTTTGTTTAATATCACTCTCCCCCTAAGTGGATGATTATTTTTATGCTTGATTATTTCTCTGTAATATTTGATTATCTAATCTATGAATCTGACGTATCAGTTTCTATTTGGTTTACTTCAGGCACCCCAATAAGACCACTTAAGTACCCAAATCTCGAGGGTAGGGTGGTAGTTGTAGGGGAAAAGGGGAGAAGACTCAACTTCATAGGAGGTTGTAGAAATCATAGCATATTTGAGAATCAAAATATAGTATGAAATTTTCAATCGTAAGAATAATTTAGTTATTCTGAGCAACGAGTAGATTATTTAGAAGTAATTCTTCTTGCAGTATTAGGTCTACAATAACTTCAATTTTAGACATAATTAATAAAGAACACTTTGAATACTTACCAGATGATTAAGTAGATCATATGGTATGAAATATACACAAAATCCCTAGTAAAGAAATTTATAAATCAACATGATTTGTTGCTTCCTTCAAATCTCAACATCATGTAAAAACAATTGAAAAGTTATATGCTTTTGGGAAAGAACATGAAACTTGTAAATTACTTCCCCCAATGCAATTAAACATGACATTTAAGAAGGATATAATTTCCCTCCCTTTGGTTTAGTTTAGATTGGAGTTAAACCACTCACAAGGAAAAGCATAAATAACTCTGTCTTGTTAGCCTTGCATGATGCAAGATTTGAAGATTTATGTGATAATATTTTAGGATTAATTGAATCCTCAGTTTGTAATGATCCAATCTATTTTTAATGTTTTCCAGATTTATCTGTTAGTTTAACAGACCTTCATATTCTTGAATCTTTAACTTTAAATATCAAAACTAGTGGTTACTAAATCTTAGAAGGTGCTCAACCCCTAGCTTTTATTTTTAGAGTACATTACAAAGTCATCAATAGGAGTCCTAAAAAACAAACCATGTAGATTCATTCTTGCAAAAGTAATACCAATATTAGAGTTCCTAAAAGAATAGGTGGTCTGATATTACTTAGCTTAAAAATTAGTTTTTAACCAATGAAAGCCAACCCACTCCAATTCAACACTCAATTGAAGATGTTGATTACATACAACAGTACATGGATGGTACTGTTAAAATTAATTTCCAATATTTTAGTTCTAATCCTCAAATTAGGGAATATAGCTAGTCTAGTACCCCTAGGAATTCCTTTTATGGATCATCCGTTAATAATGATCAAAATCTTAGGATTTAATAATTAGAACAAGAATTAAAAAGTTTAAAAGTAAAAAAATTAAAATTTAAAAGCACAACCACAAATTCTTAAGTTAGCCAGCTAATCTTTGATAATAAGACTAAACAATCTAACGAATTTGAATCACCAACTGAATCAGATTTCCAAGGAACCTTACCTCTTGTAAATCCCTAACTCTTAATTTTGAATTCCGACACCTTAAGCCAAGAATACAAGAATGACCCACCCAATCTCAATAGACGCAATAGGTTCAGAGAAACATACAATATGGATCAAAGAAAAATCAAACTTGTTGAATGAAAGGCGTTCATGCAAGAATTTAGATTTGACATGTTTTTCCGTGGTTATATTGAGGCCATTAACGAGAAGAATATCAAAGTAATTTCCAAGAACAAATGGGTTATGAAAGACTTCAGCATGGTATCCGCTAGTCATCCACCACCTAAGAAAATTATAATTAATTTATAAAAAATCTTTAATAACTATTTCTCCTGTTAAAATTTCAAAGGAAGAAGAACTCAATAAAAAAGTAGTTAAACAACTCAATTACACAAATCAAAGTTTAATAACAATCAGATAAAATTGATAATAATGTTGATGATCTTCATGAACCTAAACCCATTGACTCTCTGAAAGAAACACCTTTAATGAATCTCTCAGATGAAACATCTCAAAATATTGTTTCCCTTAATAAAAAGATTGATAAAATGCTTCAAAAATTGAAGAATAAATCTGTTGAGTCATCTTCTTCTATCAAGGTTATTAACCAATATAGTAGTTCTGAATTAGAAAGTTATATGTCAGAATCCACCAATAAATCATCTACAATTCATGAATCTTCAAACATTGACAATATTGAAAAACCATTTAAAAATTAAGAAATTAGAAAGGAAGTGGCATATTGCTCCAGATATCCAAATTACTGAATCTTCTTTAGTTAACCAATTTTATGTTTCTGCTGAAATATTGTATGAATGGAACATTGATGGGCTTTCAGAACAGAAAGTCCTCAACAAATTGCAGCACGTGACTATGGTAGCCAACATCATTTATATTGCGACACACAATTTACCTCACAATAAGGCATTCAAACTTTCAATCATAGGATTCACAAGAACAATTCATTCCTAGTGGGAAAAACACCTCACACAAGAATCCAAAAATACCATTATTTCAGCAGTGAAGATTGATGCTGAAGGAATCCCAATTATTGGAGAGGATCAGGAAACAATGCTTGATGCCATCAATACACTTCTTTACACCATAATTGAACATTTCATTAGAACACCAAGTAATATTATTTCGCGTATCCATGACCAATTAACCAATCTTAGGTGTCCTACCCTAAGTGATTTTTACTGGTACACAAATATATTTTTGTCCAGAATAATGTCAAGTGGTGATAGTAATCAACACTTTTGGAAAGAAAAAATCAATAATGGCTTACCCAATTTGTTTGCCCATAAAATTATGACAGTCTTTAGTAAGGACCTAGGAAACATAGACTATAATAGTCTTACCTACGGTACAATAATCACTACAATACAAAAATAAGGTCTAAAAATGTGCATAGACATAAATATCAATAAAACAAATTAAAAAAGAAAATAAAACTATCAAATATGAATTAGGCAATTTATGTGAGTAATATGGTTTACATTCTATTGCTCCTTCCCAAAATAATAGAAAAAATTCCCATTTAAATAATAAAAGAGTTTACAAACCTTATAGGAGAAAATACCAAAAACAGAAAAATAAGAATTTTGACAAAAACTTCTCCAAGAGTAAAACTTATTCTAGAATAAAATTCATTAAAAAATTTATTGATAAAAGTAAAATTAAGTGTTTTAATGTGGCAAGAATGGTCTTTTTTCCAACACTTGTCAAGTCAAAAATAAAATTAATCAATTAAAAATCTCTTATAAAGATAAACAAAAATTGTTTAAAATCATATAATCAATAGAATATTATGAAAATAATAATGAAGATTTAGGAGAATTTGAATCCTCTGAATCTAACGAATCATGTTCTTCTAATTCTGACAGTGATTCTCCAAATATCTCTATGGGGTGTAGGGATAGTTGTTGTAAAAATTAATGTTTTAAATAAAAATGAAGAACAAGAAAATCTATTGTTAGACTTAATTAGTAAAATTAAAAATCCTAAACTAAAACAAGAACACATTGAAAGACTTAAGAAGGTAATTCAAAAGAAAGAAAGTACTCAGTCTAGTAATAACAATATTGTAAGCCTTTCTCAGACTCTTAAAAAATTCAACAGAGTTAAAGGAAAGGAAAAAGAAGTTACTTTACAGGAACTTTAAAAAAAATTAAAATTATTAAAATCAAAATAAAAGAATTGGAAGAATCAAACAAAGAAATAACAAAAGAATTAAACCTTTTAAAAATAGAGAATTTAATTCAAAATCATAAATCGAGTGAACTATGAGAACCTAGTAAATTTCCAATTTCTTATAATGATGTTGAAGTACTTGTTGTCAACAATCAAGATACTGATAATTTCATTCAAATCCTTAATCACATAAAAATTAAGAAATGGAACATAATGGTCAGAATAATAATTCAAGATTTTGATTTCCTTTCAATGGTCCTGATTGATTCAAGAGCTGATTTACATTGTATGCAAGAATGATTCATTCCTACCGAGTACTTCAAGAAGACAAAAGAATTTTTATCATCAGCGAATGGTACTCGAATGCATATCAATTATGAAATCTCCAAAGTTCATATTTGTCAAAATAATGTATGTTTTAAAACATTGTTTGTCTTAGTAGAAAATATGACAGATAAAATTATTTTGAGTTTGCCATTTATTTCACTATTGTATCCTTTTACAGAACGTGATGAGATAGTACCTATCCCATAGATAAACCTATCAAATTCAAATTTCTTCCTTTTCTCACAATGAGAAATTGAAAACTTTAAAACAAAATTATGTTTTTAAATCCATAAATTTAATTTCTTGTAAAGAAAAATAATTATGTTTTTTACAAGATGAAATAAAATTCAAGAGAATTGAAGAACATCTTCAAAATCCTACTCTTCAAAAATAAATTAAAAGTTTGAGCGAATATCTTGTAAAAATTATGCGTTGCATTTCCCAATGCTTTCTGGCACAGGAAGCACCATACAGTCAATCTGCCTTACATTAAGGGATTTGATGAAAAGAATATTTCAACAGATAAATTCTAAAATGCTTGAGTTCTGTAAGAAATTAATTGCAGAACTCCTCAATAAAAATATTATTAGAAGAAGTAAATCTCCTTGTTCTTGCTCGGCCTTTTATGTCTAAAAGGCTAGTAAAATCAAACGAGGAGTTTCTCGATTAGTTATTAATTACAAGCCGCTTAACAATATTTTAGAATGGATAAAATATTTAATACCAAATAAAATGGATTCAATCAATAGACTTGGAGATGCTGTGGTATTCTCTAAGTTTGACATGTAGTCTAGACTCTGGAAAATCCAGATACATGAAAGTGAGAAATAAAAAACTACATTTGTAACCCCATTAGGACATCACGAGTAGAATGTACTGTTTTTGTCTTAAAAATACTCCAAATGAATTCCAGAATATAATTAATGAAATTTTTAATCAATTTACTGATTTCTCAATTGTTTACATTGATGATGTTCTCATTTTTTATAAATTAATAGAACAACATTGGAAACATACTGAATTGTTTGCTAGAATAATAAATCAAAATGATTTAATTATCTTCACAAATAAAATTAAATTATTTCAATCCAAGATTAGATTTTTAGGATTTGAAAAACATCATTCCATAATTAAACCAATCGATCGGGTAATACAATTTGCTGACCAATTTCCTGATGAAATCCTTGACAAAACCCAATTAAAAAAGATTTCTAGCGTCGTTGAATTACATATCTGATTTTTATAATAAATTGAGAATTGATTGCATGCCTCTCTTTGGAAGACATAAGAAAAATCCTCCTCCTTGGACATCTGTCCACGCCAATTTAATTAAAAAAAATTAAAATTCATGTTATGAAACTTCCTTATCTTGGCATCTTCTCTAATAATTCTTTTAAGATTGTTCAGGCTGATGCCTCTAAAATTGGATATGGACGTATCCTATTACAAAAAATTTCTCCAGTTTCTCCAGAACGAATTGTTAGGTTTACATATGAAACTTGGACCCAATCACAAATAAATTATAGTGGAATCAAGAAAGAAATCTTATCTATTGTTTTGTGTATACAAAAATTTCAAGATGACCTATTCAATGAAAATTTCTATTAAAAATTGACTGTAAATCTACAAAGCATGTTTTAGAAAATGATGTTAAGAATATTGCTTCCAAACAGATTTTTGCTCGACGGCAGTCCATTCTTAGTTTTTTTTATTTCGATATTGAATTCATTCAATGTATTAATAATTCAATTCCGGACTTCCTTACTTGTGAATTTTTGTAGGGACGTCAAGATGGGGTCTAGGCCCCAAGCCTCGAAAAATAAAATCAAAGGGGGGTCGCAATTGACCCTTAAGACCCAAATTAAAGAGGAATCTTCTACTCCTAGACAAAATCAAATGACAATACTTGAGTCCATCAGACCCAACTACAAATCACCCCTGGTCAACCAATTTGACCCATTCTCAGTCCCTAAACCTTTGGACCCGCAATTGTCAGCCAACCAATCACAAAATAAAAAAATCATCACCATATTTCAGAAAGACCCCCAGTAAAAATCTTTTTCATATTGAACCCTCTTGAAAAATCAAATAGAAATAGCAAAATTCTTTTTCATAATGAGATTTTGAAATAGAAAATTCCAATTGAAAAAGTCAAAAATCATCACCATATTTGCTGACAAATTTGCTCACTTGAAAAATCCAATTGAAATAACAAAATCTCATTTCCTTCCAGATTTCCAATTTGTCACTGGTCACAACGACAAAAATTTTAGTTTCTATTGAAGTATTCTCTTAGAAACAAAATTAGTTAATAACAAGCCAATAAATATTTCAGAAGGAAATATCATCTATCATTCCTTCTACATTATCAAAATCATAGTCATGGAAGAATGAAAAATCCATCATTCGGGTCTAAAAACCCTTTTGAATAAAAAATAATATAATTATTTTGATTATATTGATGCCTGGAAAATAATTTTCTTGCATCAAAATAGTGAATTTTGACACTCTTGGTTTTAAAATTTTCATAAAAATTTAAAGTTACTTTCTCAAATGATTTTTAAGATGGTGGTCAGTCCATGACCTTGACTTAAAATCATTTCTAATTGAACTTCAACAAAATTTTAATTTGTTTTTGAAATTGTTCAAACCCTCACCAATTGGGGTTTCTTTTCCACAATTACTTTATTTTATAAATAAATACAAAATTTCATGGATCTTAAAATGGCAGTATTCAATTGAAGAGGAAATTCTCATAAGACAATACTATGTTAAATGATGGGATAGATTGAATACCCTAAAAATCTTTGCCTCAATATATAGTGAATTTTTAAATATCCATCCACAGTTAAAATTAGCCAATCCTTCTCCTATGGCTCCATTAAAAATTAATGAGCTCATCAAACCAATCCCACAATCCAAATCATCCAGTTCATCCCAAGAATCCAGGCCTAAACCAAAACAGTCTTCAAAGGGAAAATCCAAAGCCACCAAATCAAAATCCAAATTAAAGCAGGAGTTAAAGCAAAAAATGCTTCACCTTCTTGTAAATAAAACGAATTCTGACTCTGAATCACCAGTAGAGTAAAATTATTCAATTAAAATAAAAACCCAAAAAAGACAATCATCCAAGACTTTCCCTCAGCAATTGAAGGATAATTCACAGGATCACGTCCTTCCTCGATGGGCTTATGATCATTTCCAAGATTCACAAGACCTATTTGACTATATCAATCTCAATGACGATGACTAGAGAAAAATAATTCACCGTTGGAAAAATGCCAATGTTTGCATAAACAAAAAACAAAAAAATAAAAAAATCAAGATGTATCATGACGACTCTCCATCAGAATGCAACAGCCGTGATGATTTCTTCAACCAATAATCAAGGCACAACATCCAAGATAGCAATTATCAAAGGATGACAATAATGAAACTCTCCAATACACAACAATAGTCACAATGACAAACGACAATCATGACCTTCAAGAATGAATACACGAAGACCAAGATAGCAATTATCGAGGAATCTTTGTAATAATTGTCTTTTTCTGTAATAGTTGTACTAGTTGTCAAATAATTAGGCAACTATTTATCCTTTTTATTGTTCCTAGTCAAAAGTAGAAATGTAAAATATTTTTACTTTTATAGAATAGAATTGTACATGTAAGTGATGGATTCTCAGTGAAATCGACTTTCCTCAGCTATAAATAGGTTACCTTCTCCCATTTGTTTCTCAGAACTTGTTTTCACTCTTAACGATTTTGAGAGAAAAACTTGTTTTGAAACAAAGCAATCTTTCTTCCTCCTCTTTTGTAATCTTTCTTCTTTTTATTCAACATTAATTAGTGAGCGAAAGCGCTAATTAATATTTTCCAATTAATTTTTTTCAATTTTGTAAGTTTTGAATCTTACTCTTGAATAACAATTTTACTATTTATGTTGTAAAATCATTGCTTCTTTAATAGCCAGTCTTTTAATTTTTAAATTATATGCAATAGTCAACTTCATAGGAGGTTTTAGAAGTCATAACAGGTTTAATAATCAAAATACGATATGAAATTTTTAATCAATTTACTGATTTCTCAATTGTCTACATGGATGATGTCCTCATTTTCTCTAAATTATTTGAACAACACTCAAAATAGGCAAAATTAGTATAATTTAAAAATAATTAAGCAGGTTAATTAAGCAAACAGTAAATACCCTACCGGGTTTAGCTTCGATACCAAAAGAGGCAAAATTACGTATAATTTAAAGATATTAAAGACTAGGTATTAGAAGCAAGAATTAAACAACATAAATAGTAAAATTGTTATTCAAAGTAAGATCAAAACTTACAATTATTTATGAAAAGTAATTTGCAACGATTAATTAGTACTACCGTTCACTAATTAATGTTGAGGAAAAATAATAAAAAAATATTACAAAAGAGGAGGAAGAATAATGATTTGTTTCAAAACAAGTTTTTCTCTCAAAATCGTTAAGAGTGAAAACAAGATTTAAGGAACAAGTAGGAGAAGACAGCCAATTTATAGGCAAGGAAAGTAAAGTTTACCGGGAACCCATTATTTACCTGCACTATTCTATTCTGCAAAAGTAAAAATATTTTACATTTCTACTTTTGGCTAAATAAAGTAAAAGCACAAATAGTTACCTAATGTTTGACAATTAGTACAATAATTACAAAAAAGACAAATTACAAAGATTCCTCGATAATTGTATTCTTGGACTTTGTGTCTTCATTATTGCTCCGCCATGATTGTTGCCTTCAGAAACTCAATGTGACTATTGCTATATATTGAAGTCCTTGATAATTGCTATCTTGGAACTTTGTGCTTCGATTACTGATTCATTTTGGAGAAGTAATGGTTGCTCATCTTTATGATGACTGTTTGGATTGTGCTGCAAAGTCATCAAGATATATCTTCAGATTATTGATTCTTTTGATTTTAACATTGACATTTTGCCAAAGACAAATTCTTCTGTTCATTCACTGATTGATATGAATTTACTCATTCAGACTAGATTGATATTATTAAATAGGTCTTGTGAATTTTGAAACTAATCATAAGTCCATTTAGGCAACCCTTTTGGGTACTTTGGTCCTTCTATGCTGAGAGGTAGTCTTACTGGATGATTGAGATTTTTGAATTTCTAGTTTAAATGAGTGACTTGACTCTGCAAATGATTCATAGTCAGATTTATTATTGTCTTCCAAAAGGAGAAGCATTTTTTGGATTAATTATTGCTTTAATTTTGATTTAGATTCTATTGCCTTTGATTTACCATTAGAAGATGATTTTGATTCGGGTCTGGATTCCACATTCGGATGAATTTGGACTAGATGGTTTGATTTGTAGATCTGGGTTAATGGGCTCATTAATTTTTAATGGAGCCTAGGTAAATGGGTTTGCCAATTTTAGGCTAGGATGAATATTTGCAAATTCATGGTTGATGGAGGCAATTCTTTTCTAGGTATTAAATTTATCCCACCACTTAACATAATATTGTCTGGTGAGGATTCCATTTTCAATTGAGTATTTTCACTTCAGGACCAACGTATTTTGTACTTATTTGAAAAATAAAGTATTTGGGGAAATGAGACCTCAATTGGTGAGAGCTTGTAAACTTTTAAAAATAAATTGAAATAATGTTGTAAATCAATTGAAAAAATTTCTAATGCAGGACCATGAATGGACCACCATTTTAAGAACCAATTTGAAAAAATGATTTTGAAATTTTTATCAAAAAAATAAAAACCATGAGTGAGATAAATCATTATTTTGATGCAAAAAAATCATGTGTGAAATATCAATATAGTTAAAGAAATTATATTATTTTTTATTTAAAAGTATTTTGAAAGCTAGAGGATAGATTTTTTAATTCTTCATGGTTACGATCCTGAGAATGTAGAAGGAATGATAAATGATCTTTCCTTCAGAACTTTTGATTGGGCTAATATTTATGGATCTTCGTGAAAACATTATTTTCCACATTTCTCATACCATTGGATCATTACTGCATTGAAGTCATGCTTCAACCCAACAACTTCTAAAATTTCATCCAATTCATTAATCCATGCATTTTTTGGATATTCAAATCCATTATGACCATAATTGATGAATGAGAATTTTGAGCAAAAAGCGGCTGCCGTGCCATTGAGCTTCATGATTTTAAAAGACTTATGGTTGAGTATTCTAGATTTTACCTTTTCTTATTCTAGCAGGTCAAAATTCTCAAATTTCTCCATGGTCGAATTTGAAATGATTTTCTGCAGAAATGATAAACTCTTAGTAAAGAGTCCTTGGATTCGCTTTTTTCCGTAAGCCTAGAAGCAAGGTGCAGTCAAGCCCTTTGAATCTCTTCCATTGAAGAAGACAGACTTCAAGACTGAAACCTGCCCCTTTCCCCTTTCTATAATAATAAGGGTTCCAAACCTATCTTACTAATAAGAAGAAAGGGGCTGCTAGTTGTAGCCCGCTAGCGCCCCTATAGAGTCAGGCTCTTCTTCTGCGAGACTCCATTATTCATGAGAAAGAAAGTAAGGAATTGAATTATTAATATCTTGAATAAATTCAATATTGAAATAAAAATGCTAAAAATAGATTGTTACTTGGCAAAAATCTATTTAGAAGCAATGTCAAAACATGTTAAGTAGATTTGAAATTAATTTTTATAAAGAAATTTTTATTTAATAGAGCAAATTGTATGATATGGAATAATAGATTTCAAATCTTGGAAATCTAATCTTAGATTGAAACAATTTGATTTTCTTGTAGAGAACAAAAATATTTTGTTTTATTATTAAGCAATAATTTTACTATTTGTGTTGTTTAATTCTTGCTTCTAATACATAGTCTTTAATAATTTAAATTATACGCAATTCTGCCTCTTTTGGTATCATAGCCAAACCTAATAAGGTGTTTACTATTTACTTAATTAATCTGCTTAATTATTGTTCTTCACCACCTTTATGACTGGTTATTACTTCTATTGTTGCCGAATTGTTTACTTGAATAATTACTTTTGTTTAATCTCACTCTCCACCCAAGTGGTTGATTATTCTTATACTTGATTATTTCTCTGTAATCTTTGATTATCGAATATGTGAATCTGACGTATCAGTTTCTATTTAGTTTACTTCAGGCATCCTAATAAGACCTTTTAGATACGTAAATCCTAAGGGTAGGCTAGTTGTAAAGGCAAATGGGAGAAGAGACGACTTCATAGGAGGTTGTAAAAGTTATAGCAGGCTTAATGATCAAAATACTGTTTGAAATTTTTAATCATAAGATAATTTAGTTATTTTAAGTAATGAGTAGATTATTTAGAAGTAATTCATATTATAGTAATAGGTCTACAATAAATACAATACAAGATATAATTAATGAAGAACACTTTAAATACTTAGCAGATGAACAAGTAGATCATAGGGTATAGAATATACCCAAAATCTCTAGTAAATTTTTTTTAAATAAACATGGTCTCTTGCTTCCATCAAGCCTCAACATCCTTTCAAGACAATTGAAAAAATATATGCTCTTCGGAAAGAGCATTAAACATGTCACTAACTTTCCCCCAATATAATTAAACATCACATTAATGAAGGATATAATTTTCTTCACTTTGGTTTAATCCTGATTGGAGTTAAACCACTCACAAGGAGAAACCTAAATACATCTATCTTGTTAGCCTTGCGTGATGCAAGATTTATTAATTTTAATCATAGTATTTTATGATTAATTGAATCTTTACTTTGTAATGGTCCAATCCATTTCGATTATTTTTCAAATTTGTCTGTTAGTTTAACAGACCCCCATATTCTTAAAACTTTATCTTTAAATATCAAAACTAGTAGTTACCAAATCTTAGAAGGTGCCCAACCTCTAGTTTTGATTTTTAAAATATATTATAAAGTCACCAAAACCAATATGAATTTTGAAGCCATCAATAAGAGTCCCAAATATGAAATCACGTTGATTCAATCTAGCCAAAGTAATGCCAATATTAGAGTCTATAAAATAATTAGGTGGTCTGATATTACTTTGCCTACCAATTGGCTTTTAACCAATGAAAGTCAACCCACTCCAATTCAACACCTAATTAAAGACATTGATTATATCTAGTAGTACATGGATGGTACTGTTAAAATTAATTTCCAATCTTGTAATTCTAATTCATAAATTAGGGAGTATAGTCAGTCTAGTACCCCTAGGAATTACTTTTTGGATCATCTGTTATTAATGATCAAAGTCTTAGGATTCAACAATTAGAACAAGAATTAAAAAATCTAAAAATAAAAAATTTATGACTTAAAGGCATAGCCACAAATTCACAAGTCAGTCAGTCAATTATTAATAATAAGACTAAACAATCTAACTAAATTGAAGCACCAACTGAATCTAATTTTTGAGGACCCTTACCTCCTGTAAATCCCCAACTCTTAGTTTTGAGTTTAGGCACCCTGAGCCAAGAATACAAGCCTGATTGGGAGGGCTTAACCCAACATATGAATGACCCAGCCAATCTTAATAGACGCAATAGATTCAATGAAACATATTATGGATCAAAGAAAAATTAACATTGCTGAACGGAAGGCGTCCATGCAAGAATTTAGAGTTGACATATTTTTCCTTTATTATATCAAGGACATTTATGAAAAGAATATTAATAAAATTTCCAAGACTAAATGGGTCAAGGAAGACTTAGTGTGATGTCACCTAGTCATTCACCACCTGAAAAAATTATAATAAATAAAATAATCTTTAGTCATTGCTTCACCCTTCAAGATTTCAATGGAAGAATAATCATATAAAAAGGTTGTTGAACAACTTAATTACACTAATCAAACTATAATTACAATAGGAAATCAATTAGATAAAAATGAAAATAAGGTTGATGATCTTCATGAATCTAAATCTAATGAATCCATGAAAGAAACACCTTTAATAAATCTCTCATAGAAAACCATTTTGAATATTGTTCCCTTCAATAAAAAGATCGATAAAATGCTTCAAGAATTGAAGAATAAATCTGTTGAATAATATTCTTCTGTTAAGGTTATTAACCAAGACAGTCATTCTGAATTCGAAAGCCATAGCTCAGAATCCACTTATGAGTCATCTAGAATTCATGAATCTTCAAACATTCATAATATTGAAGAAACATTAAAAATTTAAAAATTAATAAATTGGAAAGGAAGTGGCATAAAAAGCATATTCCGCCAGACATCCAAATTACTGAATCCTCTTTAGTTAACTAATTCTCTGTTTCTACAAAAAAAATTATACAAATGGAATATTGATGGGCTTTCAAAACAAGAAGTCCTCAACAAATTACAGCATATGGCTATGGTAGCCAACAATTATATTACCACGCACAATTTGCCTCATAATGAGGTAGTCAAACTTTTAGTCACAAGATTCATATGAATGCTTCATTCCTGGTGGGAAAAATATCTCATAGAAGAATTCAAAAATACTATCCTTTCAGCAGTGAAGATTGATGCTGAAGGAACCTCAATTATTGGTGAAGATCAGGAAACGATGTTTGATGCCATCAATACACTTCTTTATGCAATAATTGAACATTTCAATGGAATGCCAAGTAATATTAGTTTGCATATCCATGGCCAATTAACCAATATTAGGTGTCCAATCTTAAGTGAATTTTCCTGGTACAAAAATATTTTTTGTCGATAGTGATGTCAAAGGAAGATAGTAATCAACCCTTTTAAAAAGAAAAATTCATTAATGGCTTACCCAATTTGTTTGCCCTTAAAATTAGGACAATCCTTAGTAATGACTTAGGAAACATAGACTATAATAGTCTTACATATGGTACAATAATCACTACAATAAAAATGGAAGGTCTAAAAATGTGCACAGACATGAAAATCAATAAATAAATTAAAAAAAATAAAACTATCAAATATAAATTACACATTTTTTTGCGAGCAATATGGTTTACCCGCTATTGTTCCTTTCCAAAAGAATAGGAAAAATTCCCATTAGAATCCTAGAAGGATTTATAAACCTTATAAGAAAAAATACCACAAACGGAAAAATAAAAAATTTGACAAATACTTCTCTAAAACTAAAAATTATTCAAAAAGAAAATCAATTAAAATATTTGTTGATAAAAGTAAAATTAAGTGATTGAAATGTGGCCAGAATGATCATTTTCCCAACACTTGCCAAGTTAAAAATACAATTTATAAATTAAAAATTCATGATGAAGATAAACAAGAATTGTTTAGAATCATAGGATCAATAAATTACTATGAAAGTAGTATTGAATATTTAGAAGAATTTAAATCCCCTAAATTTGATGAATCAAACTCTTAAAGTTCTGAAAGTCATTCTCCTAACATCTCTATGGGATGTAGGAATAGCTGTTGTTAAAAAAATATTAATGTTTTAAATAAAAATAAAGAACAATAAAATCACTTGTTAGACTTAATTAGTAAAATTGACAATCCTGAATTAAAACAAGAATACCTTGAAATACTTAAGAACGTAATTCAAAAGAAGGAAAATTCTAAATCTAATAATAATAATGCAAGCCTTTCACAAACTCTTAAAAATTCAAAAGAGTTAAAGGAAGGGAAAAATAAGTCATTTTACAAGAACTTCAAAAAGATACAAAAATAAATTAAAATTGAAATAAAAGAATCAAACACAGAAATAACAAAAGAATTCAATCTTTTAGAAATAGAGATTCAATTAAAATTCATGAATCCAGTGGCCTAGGAGAACCTAGTTAATCTCCAATTTATTATAATGAGGTTGAAGAATATATTGTCAACAATCAAGATGATGACAATATAATTCAAAACAATAATCACATAAAAATTAAGAAATAACACATAATGGTCAGAATAATAATTCAAGATTGTGATTTAAATTGTATACAGAAATGATTCATTCCTACCAAGTACTCCAAGAATACAAAAGAATCTTGTCCTTGACCAATAGTACTCGAATGCATATCAGTTATGAAATCCTCAAAGGTCATATTTGCCAAGACAATGTATGTTATAAAATATCGTTTGTCTTAGTAAAAAATATGACGGATAAAATTATTTTGGGTTTACCATTCATTTCTCTATTGTGTCCTTTTACAGCAAATCATGATGGGATAATCACCTATCCCATAGATAAATTTGTCAAATTCAAATTTCTTTATTTTTCTCACAATGAGAAATTGAAAACATTAAAATAAATTTAGGTTTTTAAAACTGTAAATT
This sequence comes from Datisca glomerata, assembly GCA_003255025.1. Classification (NCBI taxonomy): domain Eukaryota; kingdom Viridiplantae; phylum Streptophyta; class Magnoliopsida; order Cucurbitales; family Datiscaceae; genus Datisca; species Datisca glomerata. The sequence goes on along the minus strand of QANY01013442.1, from coordinate 513,650 downwards.
TAATTTCTTGTAAAGAAAAATAATTATGTTTTTAACAAGATTAAATAAAATTCTAAATAATTGAAGAACAGCTTCAAAATCCTGCTCTTCAAAAAGAAATTAAAATCTTTCAACAAAGATTTTGTAAAGAATTATGTGCTGGCATTTCCAATACTTTCTGGCATTGGAAACACCATACTGTCAATCTGTCTTACATCAAGGGATTTGATGAAAAGAAAATCCCAACAACGTCATGGCCAATTCAGATGAATTCTGAAATGCTTGAGCTCTATAAAAAAATTGCATAACTTCTCAATAAAAATATTATTAGAATGAGCAAATCTATTTGGTCTTGCTCGGCCTTTTATGTCCAAAAGGCCAGTAAAATTGAACGAGGAGTTCCTCGATTACTTATTAATTACAAGTCACTTAACAATATTTTGGAATAGATAAGATATCTAATACCAAATAAAAAGGACTTAATCAATAGACTTGGAGATGCTATTTTATTCTCTAAGTTTGACATGAGATCTGAATTTTGGCAAATCCATTAAAATGGAATCGGTAAATACAAAATTACATTTGGTCATTGTAAATGAAAAATGATGCTATTTGATCTTAAAAATGCTCCAAGTAAATTCCAGAATACAATAAATGAAATGTTCAACCAATTCACTAACTTCTCGATTGTTTGCATAATAGATATTTTTAATTTTTCTAAATTTATTAAACAATACTAGGAACTCCTTAAATTGTTAGCCAAGATAATAAAATAAAATATTTAATTTATCTTCGCAAGAAGAATTAAATTGTTCCAATCTAAGACATGTTTTGAAATTGCTACCAAATAAAGTTTTGCCAGGTAACAATATATTTTTAACATTTTTTATTTCAATACTGAATTTATTCAATACATTAATAATTCAATTCTTGACTTTCTTTCCATGAATTTATGCAGGAAATCATTCCAAGATACTGCAAGGGAGGAATTTGACCTACTAGAATACGGAAAGGTAAAACTCATAATACTCAATCAAAATTCTTTTAAAATTAAGAAGCTCACTGGCAGGGTAGCTTCTTTTTGTTCAAAATACCCATTCTTTAATTATGGTCATAATGGGAATATCAAATAAATGCATGGATTAATGAATTGGATGAAATTTTGAAAGATGTTGGGTTGAGGCATGAGTTTCATTAATTCAATGGTATGAAAATGGTGGGAAAATAGATTTTCACAAGGATAATGAAATCTGTTATGATAATAGAAAATTTTTAACTGTGAACCTTTTGGGACAAGCAATTTTTAAAATCAATTTTTTGGATAAAACAATCAAAGATTTTTTATACTAGAAAGAACATTCTTCGTCATGCCTGACAGATTTCAAAAAAATCATAGACATGCTGTGGAATCCTTAACTAAAAGAATCAATATCACTTTCAGAAATCATATAAGAATGATGAATGGTTCAATTATAGAAGACTTTTAGCTCCACAATTGGACCTAAGACCAAAATTAAAGATGGATCTTCTACTCCTAACCAAGCACAATTAACAACACTTGGGTCCATCAAACCCAATCACCAATCAGCCATGGTCAACCAATTTAACCCATTCTCAATCACTCAATCCTTTGATGCCCAATCACTTGACCAACCAATTACAAATTACAGAAAATCATCCTCTTATTTTTTTAAAATGCCCAGCAGCCTCCATTTGCTCATTTGAAGGATCCTGCCTAAATTGCCTAAGCCTATTTCATCCATGACTTCCACTACGTCCCTAGGCATAATGTCAAAAATCTTAGTCTCTACAGGGACATTCTATTAGAAACAAAATCTATAAATATTAGCCCAATTAAAAATTCTTTATCATTCCTTCTACATTCTCATAATCGTAAACATAAAGGATAAAATCCATCATTCAGCTTTCAAAATACATTTAAATAAAATAAAATATAATTATTTTGACTATATTGATATTTGGTACATGATTTTCTTGCATAAAAAATAGTTATTTTTCCCACTCATGATTTTTAAAGTTTGATAAAAACTTCAAAATCAATTTTCCAAATTGGTTTTTAAAATGGTGGTCCATTCGTAGTCCTGCCTTATAACTTTTTCAATTTATTTACAATAATGTTTCAATTTATTTTCAAACATTTACAAGCCCTCACCAATTGAGGTCTCGTTTCCCCCAAGTACTTTATTTTTCAAATAAATACAAAATACTTTGGATCCTAAAGTGTCAATACTCAATTGAAGATGTAATCCTCACCAGACAATATTATGTTAAAAGGTGAGATAAATTCAATACCCAGAAAATTATTGCCTCCATCAACCATGAATTTGCAAATGTCCATCCTAGCCTAAAACTGGCAAATCCTTTTTTTCAAACTCCATTAAAAATTAATGAGCCTATTAACCGATTTGATGAAGTCAATCTCATTGACGATGAATAGAGAAAAATAATTCACCTTTGGAAAAATGTCAATATTGAAATAATCAAGAAATCAAGAAGTTTGAAAATAATATCATAATGACTTTCTAGCATAATACAATGGTCGTGATGATATTAAAAACAAGCATAATAACTTCTCCAAAATCAATAATCAAAGCATAAGAATCCAAGATAACAATTATCAATGACTCCAACTTACATAAATAGTCACAATGACCTTCCAAAGACAACAATCATGACAGAGCAATAATGAAGACGCAAAGTCTAAGAGTACAATTATCAAGAAATCTTTGCATTTTATCTTTTTCTGCAATAATTGTGTTTTTACTTTTGTAGAACAAAATAGTGCATGTAAGTGATGGGTTTTCGGTGAACTTCACTTTCATCACCTATAAATAGGCTGCCTTCTCCCATTTGTTCCCCAAAATTGGTTTTCACTTTTAACGATTTTGAGAGAAAAACATAGTTTTGAAAATAAAGCATTCTTCTTCCTCCTCTTTTGTCATATCTTCTTCTTTTTCCTCAACATTAATCAGTGAGCGGAAGCATTGATTAATCGTTACCAATTAATTTTCTTCAATCGTGTAAGCTTTGAATCTTACTCTTGAGTAACAATTTTACTATATGTGTTAATTAATTCTTGCTTCTAATACCTAGTCTTCAATAATTTAAATTATACGAAACTCCGCCTCTTTTGGTATCAAAGCCAAACCTGACAGGGTATTTACTGTTTGCTTAATTAATCTACTTAATTATTGTTCTTCATCATCTTTATGGCTGGTTATGACTTCTATTGTTGCTTAATTACTTACTTGAATAATTGCTTTTTTTAAATCTCACTCTCTGCCCAAATGGATGGTTATTTTTATGATTTCTCTATAATCTTTGATTATCTAATCTGTGAATCTGACGTATTAGTTTCTATTTGGTTTACTTTAGGCATCCCAATATGATCTTTTAGATTCATAAATCCTGAGGGGTAGGATAGTTGTAAAGCTGAAGGGGAGAGTAGTCGATTTCATAGGAGGTTGTAGAAGTCATAACACATTTAATAATCAAAATATAGTATGAAATTTTAATCATAAGAATAATTTAGTTATTGTGAGTCATTAGTAGATTATGTAGAAGTGATTCTTCTTGTAGCAATAGGTCTACAATAACTTCAATTCTAGACATAATTAATGAAGAACATTTTAAATACTTAACAGATGATCAAGTTGATCATAGAGTATGAAATATACCCAAAATCAGTAATAAAGAAATTTATAAATTAACACGGTCTGTTGCTTTTTTCAAGCCTCAACATCATGTACAAACAATCAAAAAATATATGCTCTTGGGAAAGAGCACGAAATTTGTCAATTACTTTCCTTCAATTCAATTAAACATCACATTGAAGAAAGATATAATTTCTTTCACTTTGGTTTAGTCCAGATTGGAGTTAAATCACTCATAAGGAGAGGCCTAAATACCTTTGTCTTGTTAGTATTTCTTGATGCAAGATTTATTAATTTTAATGATAGTATTTTAAGATTAATTGAATCTTCACTTTGTAAAGTTCCAATCCATTATGATTGTTTTTCAAATTTGTCTGTTAGTTTAACAGACTCTCATATTCTTAAATCTTTAACTTTAAATATCAAAACTAGTGGTTAAAATCTTAGAATATGTCCAACGCCTAGCTTTGATTTTGAGAATACATTACAAAGTCATCAAAACAAAATGAATTTCCAAGCCATCAATAGGAGTCCCAAAAATCAAATGTTTTTTATTCAATATAGCCAAGGCAATGCCAATATTAGAGTTCCTAAAATAGTTAGGTGGTATGATATTTCTTTGCCTACAAATTGGCTTTTAACCAATGAAAGCCAACCCACTCCAATTCAACACCCAATTGAAGATATTGATTACATCCAACAGTACATGGATTGTACTGTTAAAATCCAATCTGCTAGTTCTAATCCTCAAATTAGGGAGTATAGTCAGTATAGTACCCCTAAAAATTTCTTTTCTGGTTCATCTGTTAATAATGATCAAGATCTTACTTTTCCACAATTAGAACAAGAATTAAAAAGTTAAAAAGTTAAGAATTTAAAACTTAAAGGCAACGCCATAAATTCTCAAGTTAGTTAGTCAATCTTCAATCGTAAGACTGAACAATCTGACGAATCTGAAACACCAACTTAATCTAATTTCTAAGGAGTATTACCTCTTGTTAATTATCAACTTTTAGTTTTGAATTTATACACCTTAAATCAAGAATACAAACCTGATTGGAAAGGTCTAACCCAACACATAAAAGACCCAGTCAATCTCAATAGACGCAATAGATTTAGAGAGACATATAATATGGATCAAAGAAGAATCCTCTTTGCTGAATGGAAGGCGTTCATGCAAGGATTTAGAGTTGACATGTTTTTCCTTGATTATATTGAGGACATTTACGAGAAGAATATCAAAGTAATTTTCAAGACCAAATGAGTTAAGGAAGACTCTAATATGCTATTTGCTAGCTATCCACCATCTGAAAAAATTATAATTAATCATTGTTTCTCCTTTTAAGATTTTAAAGGAAGAAGAACCCAATAAAAAAGTTGTTGAACAACTTAATTACACCAATCAAAGTAGAATAACAATAGGAAAATAATTAGACAAAATTGAAAATAAGGTTGATGATCTTCATGAACCTAAACCCAATGAAACTCTGAAAGAAACACTTTTAATAAAGCTTTCAGAAAAAAAATGACTTTGAATATTGTTCCCCTCAACAAAAAGATAGAAAAAATTCTTCAACAATTGAAGATTAAATCTTTTGAATTATCTTCTTATGTTAAAGTTATTAACCAAGACAGTAGTTCTGAATTTGAAAGTCATAGGTCAGAATCCACCTACGAATCATCCACAATTCATAAATCTTCAAACATTGATAATATTGAAGAAACATTTAAAAATTAACAAATTAGAAGGAACTGGCATAAAAAGTCTATTCCTCCAGACATTCAAATTACTCAATCATTTTGATTTAACCAGTTTTCTATTTTTGTAGAAAAACTATTCGAATGGAATATTGATGGGATTTCATAATAGTAAGTTCTCAACAAATTGCAGCACATGGTCATGGTAGCCAACAGTTATATTACCACACACAATCTGCCTCACAATGAGGTAATCAAACTTTTAGTCACATGATTCACAGAAATGCTTCATTCATAGTTGGAAAAATATCTTACAGAAGAATCCAATGATACCATCCTTTCTGCAGTGAAGATTGATGCTGAAGGAACCACAATTATTGGAGAAGATCAGGAAATGATGTTTGATGCCATCGATACACTTTTTTACACAATAATGAACATTTCACTAGAACACCAAGTAATAGTACTTCACGTATCCATGACCATTAACCAATCTTAGGTATCCAACCTTAAGTGATTTTGACTGGTACAAAAATATATTTTTGTCCGGAGTAATGTAAAGGAATGATAGTATTCAACCTTTTGGAAAGAAAAATTCATTAATAGCTTACCTAATATATTTACCCATAAATTAAGACAATCCTTAGTTATGACCTAGGAAACTTAGACTATAATAGTCTTACCTATGGTACAATAATAACTACAATAAAAAAGGAAGGTCAGAAAATGTTCATAGACATGAAAAAAATAAACAACTTAAAAAAGAAAATAAAACTGTCAAATATGAGTTAGACAATTTCTGCGAGAAATATCGTTTACCCGCTATTGCTCATTCTCAAAAGAATACGAAAAATTCTCAACATAATCCTAGAAGGATTTACAAACCTTATAGGAAAAAATACGACAAATAGAAAAATAATTTTTTTGACAAATAGTTTTCAAAAAATAAAAATTTTGACAAATACTTCTCTAAGAAAATTTAATAAAATATTTATTGATAAAAGTAAAATTAAGTGTTTCAAATGTGACCAGAATGGTCATTTTTCCAACACTTGCCAAGTAAAAAATAAAATTAATCAATTAAAAATCTAAGATGAAGATAAACACGAATTTTTTAGAATCATATAATCAATAGGATGCTATGAGAGTAGTAGTGAATATTTGGAAGAATTTGAATCCTCTAAAATCTAACGAATCAAACTCTTCAAGTTTTGATAGTGATTCTATGATTAATGTTTTAAATAAAAATGAAGAACAAGAAAACCTCTTGTTAGATTTAATTAGTAAAATTAAAAATTCTGAATTAAAATAATAATACCTTGAAAGATTTAGGAAGATAATTCAAAAGAAAGAAAATACTAAGTCTAATAATAATACTGCAAACCTTTCACAAACGCTTTAAAAAAACAAATAAAAGGAAAGGAAAAGGAAGTTACTTTACAGAAACTTCAAAAGGAAATAAAAAATATTATAATTGAAATAAAATAATTAATAATCAAACACAAAAGTAATAAAAGAATTAAATCTCTTAAAAATAGAAAATTTAGTTAAATAATCATAAATCGAGTGAATTAGGAGAACCTAGTAAATTCTCAATTTCTGATAATGAGGTTGAAGAACCTATTGTCAATAATCAAAACGATGATAATTTCAACCAAATCCTTAATCACATCAAAAGTAATAAATGACACATAATGATGAGAATAATAATTCAAGATTTTGATTTCACTACAATGGCTCTTATTGATTTAGGAGCTGATTTGAATTGTATGCAGGAAGGACTCGTTCCTACCATGTACTTCAAGAGAGATAAGAATCGTTGTCCTATGTCAATGGTACTCGAATGCATATCAATTATGAAATCTTCAAAGTTCATATTTTCCAAGGCAATATATGTTTTAAAACATCATTTATCGTAGTAAAAAATATGATGGACAAAATAATTTTGGGTTTACCATTCATTTCTGTGTTGTATCATTTTACAACAGAGCATGATGAGATAATTACTAATCTCATAGATAAACCTGTTAGTTCAATTTTTTTTTTCTCACAATGAGAAATTGAAAACATTAAAACAAAATTCTATTTTTAAAATTATAAACTTAATTTCTTGTAAAGAAACCCAATTATGTTTTCTGTAAGATGAAATAAAATTCAAAAGAACTAAAGAACAACTTCAAAATCTTGCTCTTAAAAACAAATTAAGATCTTTGAACAAGAAATTTGCAAAGAATTATGTTCTGACATTCTAAATGCTTTCTGGCATAGGAAGCACCTTGCTGTCAGTCTGCCTTACATTAAGGAATTTGATGAAAAAAAATATCCCAATAAAGGCATGACAAATTCAGATGAACTTTGAAATGCTTGAGTTCTGTAAGAAGGAAATTGCAGAACTTTTCAATAAAAATATTATTTGAATGAGCAAATTTCATTGGTCTTGCTCGGCCTTTTATGTCCAAAAGGACACTAAAATTGAATGAGGAGTCCTCGATTAATAATTAATTACAAGCCTGTTAACAATATTTTAGAATGAATAAGATATCCATTACCAAATAAAATGGACTTAATTAACAGCCTTGGAGATGCTGTTGTATTCTGTAAGTTTGACATGAATATGGATTCTCGCAAATTCTATTAAATGAAAATGATAAATACAAAACTTCATTTGTAATTTTATTTGGCCATTGCGAGTGGAATGTAATGCCGTTCGATCTTAAAAATGCTCTAAGTGAATTCTAGAATATATATATATATATATATAGAGAGAGAGAGAGAGAGAGAGAATTCCATCATTGCTGAATGGAAAAGATTCATGTAAGAATTTAGAGTTGATATGTTTTTCGTTGATTATATCGAGGATATTTAGAAGAAAAATATCAAAGTAATTTCAAAATATAAATGGGTCAATGAAGACTCTAGTGTAGTGTCTGCCAGTCATCCTCCTCCTCAGAAAATTATGATTAATCATAAAAATTCTCTAACCACTACTTCTCCTTTCAAGATTGTAAAGGAAGAAGAATCAAATAAAAAAGTAGTTAAATAACTCAATTACACCAATCAAAGTCTAGTTACAATCGGTAAACAAGTAGAAAAAATTGAGAATAAAGGTGATCTTCATGAACCTAAAATTAATGAAGCTCTGAAAAAAAAACTTGAATAAATCTTTCAGGTAAAACCACTTTGAATATTGTTCCCATTAATAAACAGATTGATAAAATGCTTCAAGAATTGAAGAATAAATCTGTAGAATCATCTTCTTTAGTTAAGGTTATTAACCAAGACAGTAGTTCTGAGTCATATAACCATAGGACAGAATCCTCCTAGGAATCATCCGTCATCCATGAATCTTCACAAATTACCAACATTGAAGAAACATTTAAAAATTATAAATTAATGAATTAGAAAAAAATGGCATAAGAAACCTATGCCTTCAGATATACAAATTACTAAATCCTTTTTCGTTAATCAACTTTCCATATCTGTAGAAAAATTATACGAATAGAATATTCTGAGCAAGAAGTTCTCAATAAGTTGCAACACAGGGCCATGGTAGCCAGTAACTAGATCACCACTCACAATCTGCCTCATATTGAGGTAATCAAACTTTTAGTCAGAGGATTCATAAGAATGCTTCATTCCTAGTGGGAAAACATCTCATAGAAGAATCAAAAAATTCCATCCTTTCAGTTATTAAGATTGATGCTGAAGGAACCTAATTATTGATGATGATCAGGAAACAATGCATGATGCTATGAATACACTTCTTTACACAATAATTTGAACACTTCATTAGAACACCAAGTAATATCACTATTCGTATCCATGATCAATTAAACAATCTTAGGTGTTCAACCTTAAGTGATTTCAGTTGGTACAAAAATATATTTTTGTCCAGGGTAACGATAATGGATGATAGCAATAAACCCTTTTAGAAAAGAAATTTCATTATGAAGGAATGTATGGAAGGTAAAAATAATAATAATAATAATAATAATAATAATAATAATAATAATAACAATAATAATAATAATAATAATAATAATAATAATAATAATAATAATAATAATAATAATAATAAAATAGATATAAGTTTAATTACCTTAAGAGAATAGGCACTCATGAGGAGTGAAGCTTTGGGAAGGAAAACTTGGGATTCTTGCCTTCAACCACCTAACTTTCCCTATAGCTCTCCTATAATTAGCCCCTAATAAGTTACTACAATTATTGATACACGTATATTCTATTGGAATCCGTGGTGATGCACGGTGAAAGGCATGGTGGTGTTTGAAAACAAATTATAAAATGATAAACGTTATCGTCGCAGATCCCAAAGATAAAATTTTTTAATTGAAGACCACTTTTTTTGGATCGGATTCATTATTTATTTATGTATTAAAAAAAGATATACATGGATATAAAATATTTCTCTTGTAGTCTAATCAAGCGTCCTTACAATACAATGATCTTCTTATCCCACAAACGATAGACTTTAAGATCCACACCACGATCTTCCAAGCTAATCTTCAAACACACTAGGACGTGTGTGGGCATATAGAATATATCAAGAACAATTTTCTGCCTCTATATGTACTCAGTACATGAGATCTAGATATTTTTTAGAAGGATTAATTTGTGAAACAAAACTCTGATCGAAAAATAATTAAAATTTCTTCACGGAACTCTTTGATTAACTTTTAATCTCAAAGAGTTTCACCTCTGATTTCAACTGTGTTCTTAGCATGGACATTGAAGCCAATAGAATAATATCAATATATTTTTTAGATAACGGCATATCAGATCTTTTAGGGATAAAATAATAAATTAAATATAAATGTGCAATTGAAATGAGACCCACTGTAATTGTACAACACTATAGTGCCACACATCACTGTAGTGTGTCGTGAGAAGTCATAGTGCATCATGGCGCTATAGCTCATGGCACCATCGTAGTGCCGGGAGAGGCACTACTGTGTGCCACATCCCACTGTTGTGCCACGTGGCACTATAGTAGTCCATGTCAATCTCTGATTAAAAAACAATGATTGACATGTGGTAGTCCAACATGCCACATGACAATTTCTGTAAAAATAAAAAAAATTATTATTTATTTTAATCAGATAAGTATCTAGTTACCAGTTAATTCAAAATTAATTTATCTCTTCCGATCAATTATCTTATCAGTTAATTAACAGATTATATAAATAAAATAAAATCATTATCTCATAATGATTTAATGTTACTTAATTTCATAAATCAAATATTCTGTCTCACATATCGATTAACACAAAATTAATCGATATTACTATTTAATGATAATTTCTGAAAATTACATTTAATAATTCAATTAATTAATTCTCATGTGGTTCTCTGGCTCTTTGGCCCTTTCCTGTGAAATGTCTCTTGGTCATTTTTTCTCTAGACAAGACTCACAAATAGGAAGAGTCCCAACTTTTAGTTCTTTCAAAGCACGATGCTTTGCTAAACTGTTTAATCTATCTAGATTAATATGTCCCAACCTAAGATGTCATAGATACATGTCATCATAATTATGAGAAACTCTTTGTCGTTTGTTACTTTTAGGGTTTGCTACTTTAAACAATTCAGAACTATTTAACGCATGTTCAATCGATTTAAACATATACAATCTGTTTGATACTTTAACATGACAAATACTGAATCCACTATTTGAAATAATAAACTGATTATTAATGACAAAACTTCAAAAGATTGTTCATGTGGTAACAAAAGAGAAATCAAAATTTTCAAAAATCCAGGAATAAAATAAACATTGTTCAAAACAAGAAAATTATTTGTGAAATTAAGACAGACTGTCATCATTACTTTCGCTAACACGAGCGCACCACTGCCAACTCTAATTATCACCTCGCCATTAGCAAGCTCTCTTGCCGAATCAAGCATCTAGCAAAGAAGAACATACATGGTTAGTTACTCCTAAATCGAATATCCAGGATGACAAATCATATTCCACTAAACAAGCTACAAGTATAAGTAAATCATATTTACCTTTCTTTTCAGCTTGGACAGATACTTTTTTAGAGTTTCTCTTCCAATGACCTTCAACTCCACAGTGGAAACACATTCCTTTGGGTTTGATGTCGCTTTTGTTCTTTTTGGCCTTGGGTGACTTTTTGGCTTTCTTTCCTGTTTTGTTCTTACACTTGTCCTTACCATTGTTCTTCTTCCTTTTGTTATTCTTAACAACATTGGAAGAGGTTTTTTGCTTAGCAACATTTGACTCGCCCTCTTTGGTCATACTCTTGTAGAGTGACTCAAAAGTCTACAGTTCATTCAATAATTACGTCATGTTGAATTTGAACCTGTTCATAACATAGTTGGTAGTGAACACAGAAAAAGTAGGTGTATGCAATTAAAGTATAATGTTGACTTGATTTCGCTCATCAATGGTAGCCCCATGTACTTCTGTCTCATGCATTATATTGATCATGTTCAGAACATGTTCACGCTCAGAAGTACCTTTCTCCATCTTGGTTGTCATATAGTTTCTAGTAGCCTCATGATGACTTTGATCAGGCTGCTGCCCAAATATCGCATGTAAAGATTCCATAATCTCATAGGCAGTTTCTATGCTTTCATACTTGGTTCTCAGAAAATCATTCATGCTCACAAGCATGTAGCACTTAGCTTTGTTATTGGATTGAATCCAAGCATCAAACTTGTCCCTAACATTCTTAGAGTCGTTGGCAATTGGCTCCTCAGGACATTTCTCGGTAAGAACGAATTTGTGGTTCTCACAAATTAACATCAAATTTAAATTTGACTTCCATCTTATGAAATTATCATCATCTAATTTCTCTAGTGCAAGTAAAGCAGTAATAGATTTGCCCATGATAGACATAATAAAAACTAAAAAATAAAACATACATGATTCAATATAATTGAAAAAAATCAAGAACTCGGAAACTAAATGTGATGATGCAACCTATTAAACACATAAACTTAGATATTACTAATCCACGATAAGGCAACCTAAGAATTAATGTGCTGCCTTAAAGTCGGTCAGATTAATTTTAAACTGTCTATGAGACATTCTCATCCTTGTTAATTAAAACTCAAATTATCTCATATTTTCTCTTTTAACAATAAAGTATCGCTAATTTGGTCAAGCCACAATTATCCACTCAAAGTATAATTGTGACTTTGTCAGTGTAACCCATTATTTCAGATTCCATGACTTGATTAGAATATGCCACCTTAGAGTCGGTCAAAACTAAACTACATCATTTAGTCATATCTTCTTAAAAAGTTCACCATTGGTATTGAAACAACTCGAAGCCCCTTTTTAGGGGGATGAAAACAAATTCATCTCAAGGCTCTAACTGTATCTCACAGTGTTCCATGATTTGATTTAGAATATGTCGCCTTAGGGTCAGTCAAAACTAAATTACATCATGCAGTCCTATCTTCTTAAGAAGTTCAATCTGGTATTGATACAACTCGAAGCCCTTTTTTAGGGAGATGAAAACAAATTCATCTCGAGGTTCTCACTGTATCTCACGGTGTTGTATTAATAATGGAGATTATAAGTTACATTGACATGCTAACCTTCTCTCACTCACTATTTTATAAGTGTTTCTATTTTAAATAATCAATTAATTCCAAACTAATTTCTAATTAAAATAACCCCATGAATGTAAAACTAATAGTTAATCCAATCTAATTGGTCTAAGTTCATTTAACCTTCTAAACAGTCTTAATCAAAATTAGGTGAACTTAGAATAACTAATTAATTACATTCATCAAACTTTAACAAAACTTTTTTAATAAAGTTGGTTATCCTAAAGGTTACTATAGCCTTTAGACTAGTGTGATCATCAAGTTTTAACTAATTAAAATCAAGCAGTTTACATGCAATTGATTTCTCAAAATAATTCATATAAATATATTAGGAAAGTCCTAATCAAACATGTTTCTACTAATGAGATGCATAATTAAATAAAACTGTGTGAGATTTCATGTATGATATGTGATCGACTAGTGCATGATCATGTTATCAATCATATCAATAAATATTTATTTAACAATTAAATAAATAAATGATGAACCGAGTGACTTGGATATTTCTAAATTACAACATTTGAAAAATAGAAAAAATTACAAAGATGACTTCAAGAATACATATTTCCCAAATAGCTCATTCTCTACCACAGATCAATCTTCATAATCTTCAAGCTTTGATCAAAACCATTTTAAGTAGGATAAACTATTTTCTTAATTAAATAATTCCATTAATTATCCTTTTTAAATTAATTAAATTTGATAGTCAAAAACTAATTTGATGATTCATCAAACTTGGGTCAAACATAATCAATCAATTAATTTTAATTTTAAAAAAATTAAAATCGATAATTATCCTTTTAAAAATCAAATTTCAAAATTAAAAATTTTAAAAATCCAAAATCAAAATTAAAAATTTAAAAGATAATGATAGGATTTGGTTTTTCGCGACACATCGCAAGGATAGGATAATATACGGTATCAAGGTTTTTGTGAAACTTCCCTTGTAGTAACAACAATTTCCTCAGATGATAGGACTCTCCCACCGCCGCCCCCATCCACAGTTGTCAACCACCACCAATGGTGTTCACGGCTTCGTTTATCTTGTGAGTTCTTCGTCTTCTCGAGATAGGAATTTTACAACATGATATTCAAAATAAAATTACAAAAATCTGTATTCCTAAAATGGCTTACACAAGATCTAAGGAAAAAATAAAGAACAAAGTCTAAACTCAACTGTCACCATACAATTAATGATTTGTCATTAACCATACATTCAAAAAATAAACCATCCATTCATTCATACATATCAAAATATATATTTATGAGCGAAGAAAGAACACCCACACAATATTTAATATCAACATATATAAAGACCACTCTGATACCAATTGTTCAAATCCATGGAGATGCACGGCGGAAGGCGTGTTTGTGTTTTAAAAAAACTTATAAAATGATAAATGATTGCATCATCGCAGATCTTAAAGATAAAAACTTTTAATAGGAAAATATTTTTTTAGATCAGATTCATTCTATATTTATATATTAAATAAAAGACATACATGGATATAAAATATACCTCTTGTAGTCCAATCAAGCATCCTTGTAATACAACAATCTTGTTATCCCACAAACGATAGACTTCGAGATCCACACCACGATCTTCTACGTCAATCCTCAAACACACTAGGACATGTGTGGGCACGTAGAATATGTCAAGAAATTTTTTTTATCACTAGATATACTTAAGCACATGAGATCTAGTGATTTTCGAGAAGGATTAATTTGCGACACAAAACTCTGATCGAAAAAGAGTTCTTCATAGAGTTTTTTTTATTAACTTTTAATTTCAAAGAGTTTCACCTCTGATTTCAACTGTGTTCTTAGCACACTAAAACCAATAAAAAAATATCAATATATTTTCTAGATAATGACACATCAGGACTTTTAGGGATAAAATAATAAATTAAATACAAACGTGCAATTGAAGTGGGACTCACTGTAATTATACAACACTGCAGTGCCACACGGCACTGCAGTATGCCATGAGGAGTCACTGTGCCTCACGGCATTGTAGTCTTACAGCACCACTATAGTTCCGTGAGACATTACAATACGCCACGTCACATTGTTAAATAAGTGAAAGAGTAAACAAATTCTCAGGATTACAGATTAATGTACATTTTCTTTTTATGATAGTGTTTCGCAGATCATCTTGGTACATAAATAATCTACAAGTAATGTGTCTGCTTATTTTTGTACATGAACTATTACTATGTTTGTTAATAGAATAGATAATATAATTTTTAAATAAGAAACAAATAAAATTAAGAGTTACAGAACATGTTACAATAAATGGACATAAATAGTATGGAGATCTATCATCTAATTACTGATCGTATAAAGAAAAAGGGAGAAGAAATATAATGAGAATTCTATAATTGTATAAGTTTACCTTCGATACTTGTTGGTAAACCGAAATTAAACCTTATTAGTTGTTGGTAAGCCGAAATTTAAAAAAATACCCATTAATACAATTGAAATTTAAATACGCTTGGCTGTTACTTTAGAAAAAGCTAAGACCTTATGTAAGATAAAAAAAACAGAAGGTTCCGACTATGTTAGGACGGTAGATAAATTTAAGCGTGGGATAAAGATTTTAGATATTTTGCTATATATTTCAGGTTCATTTGTTAGTTGTGTACATCACTCAAGTAATTAGGTATGTAGAATTTACACATATTGAAATGTTTGTCCTACTCTAAAAATTATAATAAATGAAATGTTTATCGCCATGTTTTGTTTGTTATCTTAGAAATTGTATTTGATCATATTGATCTTCTTGCTTGTCTGTATTATTTCATAAGTACTCATATGATGATGAACTTTGTCATGTTATGTCAGAATCTATTGACTAAGAAATCTCATAACACTCTGTATAGCCATGTCGAACTCATTGCCCACCCTCTACTCTGTATCCAACTTACCTATAGGGTAAGAAAATTCTATTTCTGTTATGCTTTGGTTAGAAGGCGATCTGTAATTGGTTCCACCTTAGTAATAAGGTGCGGATAAGTATGTGTGGGTGAGTCCACTCATATGTCCCTTATGGGATAACACATATGTTTCTGTCTGTTAGTGTGACAATAATTCTAATGTGGAAGTTGGCCAGCGTCCTCTATTCCTCTTAAAAATTCTGATACGATAAATTTTCTGTTGAGAATTATGTCTATGCTTATGATTTGAAGACTATATTTATGTTTACGATGGAACTAACTTTTGAATGAGTATGTGTGTGCTAAGTAGGTGTAAATTTATGCCTACTAAGTTCTTTACTCATTTATTATTTATTATGATTTTCAGATAATGATGACAGTGAAGTTAACGAGTGATGCTAGAGTTTGACACTGGGCGGGGTTTTCTTTAGATTTTTTTAGAACATAAATTTGAATAAATGTTTTAGAGACCAATAGTGTTGGTATTTTGACTTATTAATAATGCTTTTGAATAGTTTGAAGAAGTTCGATATATTTTAGAACAAAAGTCACGTTTTTTTTTCTAATGTTTGAGTGAATTAAATTTGTACCAATGTTGTAATGACATTTCTTCCGTTCATTTTTATTAAAAAGTCTACTTTTACCCTTAATATGTGTTTGAGGTGTGACAGCCTAAGTCTTTAAGAGCAAACTGAACTACAATGGACAACTATTCTCTAAGAAAAATCGGGGTCATGGTTCAAAAAACTGAATATAAGTCCTTGAGAACGGCCAATATTACAATGAGTCCATTCACTAAAGGAACCGGAGATGAAAAAATCTGAAGCCATTGAGAACAGGTGATTCCTTATGAGCGGAAGAAAAGTGCATTGAATAACTTTGGTAGGGAAAACCCAACTGGAAAAGCTTTGCAATTAAAAGTAAAGAAAGAAAAGTTGCTAAGTCATGAAGAAAAGGAAAAATCTACTCATTAAAAAGTAAAGGAAGTACATTTGAAACAAGAAAAGTACTAAAAAGAAGATAACTAGAAAAGTATAGAATGGAAAATTACTGGAAAAGATACAAAAGTTATGTAATGACAATAGTTGCATCAACAACACCATCTTCAACAAAAGGGTTGACAACATCTTTATTTGAAGCGTTGACTTTAGTTGGAAGGTCTTCAACGGTCAGCATTGGAATATGGGACAGAAGGCTCATAAAATAGGGGGCGACTAGGAGGGAGTTCAGTCGAACCATCTTTGTAGCCCAAGCTGCAAATTGCTTGTTCAACTTCATTAAAGGCCGCTTCAAACTTGCCTTCCACCTCTTTCTCCTTCTACTCCACAATTGTACCTTAGCAAGAGCAACTACCTTCAAGGACTCCTCGAGTTTGAAGTTCTCCACTTCTAACATGGCTTCTTCTTGGGTTTGTTTCTCCACGGTTTCTTATAGCTTAGCCTCAGTCCTATTTCAGCTGCCCAATTTTAGCTTGGAGTCCAGAGGCTAGGCCACGACCTCTTATGATATAATAATTTTATGGTCAAATGTGTTCTTAAAATATTGTTTTACACATGCAACACATGTGGTTACAGCTAGTTAATTAATCGTTCACAATCCATGAGAAGAAAATAAAAAGAAACAAAGATTAGATCAACCAATTACAAATGGTGATTAAAGATTTAAGAGCATATGAAACCAGCCTAAAATCAGTAGACTAGTTGAGTTCAAACATTAAAAAATTTGAATCTAATAGCCTAACAAATATCTTAACAAATTAATTAAATCATCCATTCATGCTTTTAGAATCAATAAATATCTTAACAAAAGTTGAAACCAACCTAGAATGAGCAGACTAGTTGCGTTCAAACTTCTCGTTTGGTTAACGCTTCTCAAAATCTCATTACATCTAGCTCAACCAATCACCAATGGTTCTGGTCACCTTAGCCCCATTGACAAGCTCCTATGAGAGATTCTAATATACTTCAGTTTAAGTGTTTAACCAACGCATCAACTTTAAGGTTGTTATGAACTAACGATCCGTCTAGGGATGATCCCGCCTCACCACTTCCTTTACAAACTTTAACTTCGCAAGCAACTCGATAACTCAAAGTGATAAGATTCTCAAGTTTCTCCCACTGAAGAGAGGACCCCTTGGGCAAGTTTGCGTTGGGGACATTGAGAACAATTCAACGTAAACGACCATCCCACTTAGTTTTTAGAAATATTAGATTTTTCTTTACTTTTTCAAAAAACATAACTCTTTATAAATTTGAAAAGCAAGTTTAAAAAATTATAAACTTTTAAAAAAATTTAAATTTAAATTTAAAAATTATATTTTTTTATTAAATTCTTATTGCATTTAAAATTATATCACATTACAAATTTAAACTACAATGATACATGTACATATTACATGACAATTTGATACTTACATATCCCTATTCCTATGCCATGTTATATGAGGATGCAAGTTTAATGATAAATTATACATTTAAAATTAACCTTTCTATGGCTCATTTCTAATTACAACCCATTAAAAAATAATAAATAATTTAAATAATTTAAATGCTAGTCTCCATGGCGATTGTAATTATCAAATTCTTTCTTAGAAAGTCTCACCCTTTTGTAAACCTTTACTAAAGTCCAATCCCATTTTCAAAATTTAAATTTAAAATTTAAATTAATTTTACAACAATTTTTACTTTGACAAATAATTACCGAGTAAATTAATCAACTGAATTATTTTAAAAATAATGTATAAAATAAATTCTAATTAATCAGTGTTAAAAATTACCAGATTTAATAAATTTAATTTTAGAGACTTGATTGGGTATGGAATCAAATCTCAAGTCCATGCAAATCATTTGGGCCAAGCAACACTTGTTCAGTTCAAAACCTCAACAGGCTTGGTGGGTCCACGCCAACCCAAGGCCCAACATGGTCTTTGGTTCTCTAGGGTTTCCTTAACCCTAAGTGTCGTCCCCTAAAGTTTCCTAAAATCCTAGTGATGGCGCGGCTTAAGGTGCAGGGCGGCGGAGGACGACAATGGCAAGCGGCGGCGCGCGATAGCAAACATCGACCAGGTCAACTGCGCGCGACAAACGACGACTACGAACAGCAGCTTCTCGGGATTCATGTGATGACTGATTTACATGGAATCTAACGATACAACTCTTTGCAAAATTAAATTACACAAAATTCTATGCCACAATTTCGGTGTACATCAATTCTAAAACTGAAAAAATAACACGTAAAGTCAATCGATCAGAATTCACTCATAAAACACATTAAGCATGTTTTGAATTTACCATACAAAAATATATGTCAGTATCATCATATTCATCCATTCATACGTTTAGATACGAAATATGCATATTCAAAATCATAGGCTCTGATACCAGTTACTGGATCATGTTTTAGATTTTGCAGAAAATTAATGAACAATGACTAGTTCATGGGTGGAATATTAAAAAACTTCAAAACAAACATTTAATCGAACTAAATACAATACCCAACGAATGAACGTGCATAACAGAAAAAACGTATCGAGAAAAGATAGAAACAACTTATAAATTTTTAATTAATGGAGAATATCTGATTTGGTGGGATCCAATTCTCTATCTCACGTTCTTCATTCTTGAGAATCACAGAGCTAGTGATTGATCCTCACACCAATAACCACTCGTTAGAGTCAGAAATAAATCTCTCAAAGTTTTGTGTAGGAAATAAGTGTGGGCTCTCAAAACAATTGTGGAAGAGAAGACAAAATTTTTCTCTTCCCTATAGGATTTCAGCGGCTATAATGAGGGTGGATGAGAGAAATATTTTCTGCTCAGATTAACACACTTCATTTAGGTTAGGCGCGCGGTGAACGACCACTATGGAGGGCAACTTTTCAGGATTCGCGTGTTGACGGACTTACATGGAATTTAACGATACAACTCTTTGCAAAATTAAATTACATAAAATCCTATGCTACAATTTTGGTGTACATCATTTCTAAAACTGAAAAATACACCTAAAGTCAATCGATCAAGATCAACTCATAAAACACATTAAAACATGCTTTGAATCTACCATATAAAAATATATGTCAATATCATCATATTCATCCATTCATACGTTTAGATAAAGAATATGCATATTCAAAAACCATAGGCTCTGATACTAGTTGTTGGATCATGTTTTAGATTTTGCAGAAGATTTATGAAGCATGACTAGTTCCTGGGCGGACTATCAAAAAAATTCAAAACAAACATTTAATCGAATTAAATAGAATACCAAACCAATGAACATGCATAACAGTAAAAATGTATCGAGAAAAGATAGAAATAATTTACACATTTTCAATTAATGAAGAATATATGAACTATGACCAATTCTCTATCTCACGTTATTTGTTCTTGAGATTCACAAAGTTAGTAGTTGATCCTCACACCAACAATCACTCGTTAGAGTTAGAAGTAAATCTCTCAAAATTTTGTGCAAGAATTGAGTGTGGTCACTCAAAACAACTATGGAAGAGAAAAAAATTTTTTCTCTTCCTTGTAGGATTTTGACGACTACAATGAGGGAGGATGAGAGAAACATTTTCTGCTCAGATTAACACACTTCAGTTAGGTTAGGTTAGATATGGAACTCTTATATATTAGTTACAAAATTTACTCATATACCCTTATATGATAAAAACCAAAAATGACCTTCTCCATGCACTGTGATGTGTGATTTTTTACATCTCCCTAGAGCCAAACTTGTGTCCAAATTCATCAGTCTAAATCGGTGAATTAAATTGTTCCATATCAATCAATTAATTAATTTTTTTATTTACTAATTATCTAATAATTTGAAAGTAAAAGAATAATTAATTTGAACATTAATTTTGCTCTTCACTAATCCATTGATGACACCCATCTCATATGGGTTTGGGAAGTGTACATTGGTCCAAAACACATTTTCGATCTAATAGTTGTTGTTTCTCATTTCTATCATTATGAGCTACTCCTGAGATCAAATGGACCCACATGAACAAAGCTAAGGGAGTCAAATACCCGACTAATTTATCTTCGTAAATGCCCGACCTATTTAATTTCAACATCGTACGACTCCACTATAGGTCTAATGTCGAATAAACTCTCGATTCATGCGCGCTTCATTTTTTGTTTGTGCAATAAACATTTATATTTCATGGGCTACAGAATATTTAATGATATTACCCTTCATAAATATCAATAACAACAGTGGGATGTAAAATTACCGTTTTCCCCTTCTAGTTATTATTTTCTTAACTTCTTTATTGACTGTGAAAAAAAAAGACATATTAGTGAAGTGTCTCATACACATCACCATGTCTTATTCAATGACTCATGTCATTGAGTACCAGGTCCGGTTTATTTATTCATACACAAGCACAAGATGATATTGTTGCTTTTGCAATTTATCACAAATTTCATATTTGTGAATCACGCAACTCCAACTTACTTGAATCACGGTCCCAACAGCCGAGATATTATCCGATAATTTGAACTCACCCCTTTAGCGTATCAAATATCGCAAGTAACTAAGTCAAGTTTGTATTCATATCTGGATTATGGTAATTATGAAAATACCATTAAGGGGCTCAGATTAGATTTATAGCTAGATAAATGACTTTGCTCTAAACTATTTAGTTACGGGTTTATTCAACATGTTCCATAACATGTATAGGTCAACCATTACAGTCTCCACTCCAATGCCCCGAGACCGACTTCCTTTGGTTCAACCTAATAGTTGTAATTGAATTCGATTGCCCAGTCGATTCTAAGACTGCGAATAACATTCTGAACTATCTCAGAATAGTTTATCTAGAAGACCGCTCGATCTTTACTCTTTTTACGTTGATAATAGTTCTAGGACTTAAGTAAATTACAAACACAATTTCATTAAAAAGAAACTTTCAATTTATTCATAAAATTCACTAATACATAAATGTCAAAAAAAATAGCCATTTGCTCATAAATAGTTATTACATTCTGCTTTAAGCACATAATTCTAACAATTACACCCTAATTTATAGACAAAATTCCAACAGTTGTACCAATAGTTGGAAGGTTATTATAGAAACTGTCTATTATAGATGTTGAGTACATGACAGCAGCAAAAGTCGTGAAATATTTCTAGTTGTGCCATTAGTTGAAAGATTTGTTTACAATTTCTAGTTGTGCCATTAAGGTTTTGGTTACTAATTTGGGATTTCAACAGGATGCTACTTTATTTGTTGTGATATTCAGAGTGCTATACATTTAACCAAAATCAAATATATCATGAGAAGACCAAACACATTGATGTCAAATATCACTTAATTCTTGAAGCTGTCTCTCAGGGTGTCATCACAGTTAGTAAAATTACTATAGAAGAGGATTCAGTTGATATGATGACTAAGTTTATTCTTGTTAGCCAGTTCCACGTTCGCCTGTAATTGGTTGGTATTCACAGTAAGTGATTTATTGTTGCTTTGTATAAGATGATTGAGAAAACCTACTTTTGAAGATTCAGGTGCAATTTTGAAGGAAATGCGTGGATATTTGTTGAGCGGGGCTTCAAATTATTGGTGTGGAGTTTGTCTTTTGTTCTACATCTGTTATTTAATAGTCATGCTCTCTTAGTTTCCTATATAAGTAGGACTCCCCCCTCCCCCTTTGTATAATACCAAATCATACTAGATATAGAGATATTTGTGTGGGGCCTATGGATATTCTAAGGCTATATATATTTTAGTTTGATATTTGGGTTTGCTAGATTTGTGTTTAAGAAGGCTTGGGCCTTCTTTTTAATGTCTTATTTGATTAGTGAAATTCTTCTTATCTTCTCCCCTATTGGTATACACACTGCTGAACCACCTAAGTTTTTTGTGTTTCACATTTTATTATTTATCTTTCTTTATATTTTACATATTTTCTAATTTCATGGTATTTTGGTCATAACAAAGTTCAAGATTATTTTTATCTTTCTCTCTATTTTAAATAATTGATCCTTTGTTTTTCTCATCACCAATAACCCTCTTACCCCCTCACATTTCTTTACTAAATATCTAGTTCTTCGTACTGATCTACATATTACTTTCTCAAGGAATAAGGGTAATTCTTTCCTTGAGGCTTCCTCGTCTTATTAGGTAGATAGTGCATTCTCCTGGTTAGGTTAAACTAAACATTGTTGGTGCTTCTAAAGGTTACTTGGGACTTGCAGGAATCGGTGGTATCATTCATAAGTCGGAAGGGAATTAGTTAGCTAGGTATTGTGGTTACATTAGGCATGCGTCCGACAATTTGGGTGAACTTTAGAGCATAAGAGAAGGTTTAAATCTGGCTTGGCACATTCGTGTCCATTGTGTGGTCTTTGAATCTGATTTTGAGGTTGTCATTAATCTTCTCAAATCCAGGAACTCTGATACTCACCCACGTAGAGATCATATTTGTGATCCCATAAACTTGATTGATCTTAGTTAGAACTACATTAGTCACACCTTCCAAGATGGCAACATTTGTACTAATTACTCAGCAAATTTAGGTGTTGTGCCGAGTATTTCTTTAAGTGTTTATATTCTCCCCTCCCGGTTTGACACCTTATATTTCTGCCGACTTTGTGGTGTTGCTTTCGTTAGGGGTTAGTCCCTAACTCCCTCTTTACCAAAAAAAAATTGGCATGTCTGACCGTATGAACATACATTGTTGGAATATTTTGAATAATTAGCATACATTTTCAATTATAAACTCTACTAAAAACTGTGTTTTTATTATGTTTTCACTTAAGTTGCTATTATGTTACAACCAAGACTAATGTTGAGTATTAACCCCAAGTACAATTAACTCGTAATTCACCCCTTTCTCTTTTCTAAAAATAATTCAATGTCATGTATAACTACGACATTCAATACTACAATGACAAATAGGGTGTCCAAAAAAGTGATGTTACTAACAATTTTCTTTTGGAAAAACTAAAATCATGTTGCATACTAAATAATAAAGAAATGTATAACACTACCAAACAGATTTCAGCGCCATTTGCGAACAATACAAGTTTATTACAAACAAGTGCATGAGAGAGTCTCTATCCAGAGAAATCGAAGGCCTTAAACCCAATAAAGAAAAAGATCAAACACTACCATGTAGAACTATGAACTGTCAATCACACGTTACTCTGGTTTCCCCTTCATCAATCTTTTGAACCTTGCTACATTCAGTAAAGTGAAAACAATGATCCTCTCTGGGTTGCCAACATAAACTGAAGGGTCATTGAAAGTTAGAAGCTGGTTGCCTTGCCAAACTCGTCCTGATAAATTAAGGTAGGCAAGCGAAGTTAATTAAGTCTGGCATGGTTATTGGGATGGCCCAAATAACTTATTATTAGACAAGTCAAGGGAATCCAATGACTTCATTACACCAATTTCCTCCGGAATCTCTCCTGATAGATGATAATGAGACAAGTTCAATCCAACAAGAGAAATGAGATGAGTCAACTCCTTAGGGATTGGTCCTACCAGCTTGTTACTAGAGAGATCCATATGGACTACAAATTTTAGATTATTTGTATAGTTGAGATCTCTACCTAAGATTTTCAAATGACTAAGTAGGCATTTATTTGGAGGTAAGCTTCCATGAAGCTTATTCTTTTTAAGTCTGAGAACCAGCAAACTTGGAAGGCTCTCTCCAATCCAGAGGTATACTGCCTAACAATTCATTCTCCCCAAGATCCAAATTGACAAACTTGTGCAGTTTCTCATGGAAAATGGAAGCTCACCATGAAGATAATTGTTGCTGAGTTGAATTTTTTCAAGATATGTAAGATTCCCAATTGAGCTCGGAATAACTCCTGGTAGCCTGTTCTTTATCTCCGTTACCATTTGACCATGTCCCCAACAATTAGGAAAATGTCCCGTTAATACATTCTCTGCCCGTATTGAGTTTGAAATTAAACTCAACTAAACATGTTATGAACCATAAATCATTAGATCTTCATGTTTCTATGAAATGTTTCAAATCCTAATCTTAGATACATATTTCATTTTTCATTTCAATGAGTAAACGACGAAGAACTTAATTGCGAAAAACTTACCTGGTTGCATAGATAATTGAATGGCAAAATGATGTATCAGATCTTCGAAATTAACACAAGCTCTTGAACTGTTCTCCAAGATTCTCTTTTGAAGGATTAGAAATATCGGTTCAAAAAAAACTGGCTTGCTTGTGTAATTTGAGGACCATAACTCTTATAAATAACTGTGCAGTTAATAATTATTGATATTTTTAATTTGACTCTTCAACAAATTAAAATATCATTTCTGGTATCTACACATTAATTCCATGATAATTATACCCATAAAGTCTCGAACTTTAATTTCTTAATTAGACCAATTTCAATATGCTTATCCAAATATAGCACAAAACATTTAGTTTAATATGTGTGGCCCTACATGTTGAATTTTTCCAACAATCTCACACTGGGCAACATATGTAACCTTATAAATGTATTTAACTTTATGAGCTTCCAAAATTTACTATCTCAAACATAAGGTATATCTGAAACAATCTCATCCATTGACTACATTGACATAAGATCAAAATGGTTTTCATTACCTTTATTGTAATTACACCTATCAATGGTCACATGTACCAATATAATCAAACGACGTAGATCAATCATGGATGCATAGTATGGAAAATTAGATGCAATGTGATCTATACGTGTCTATTTCCAATTGGTCCTACTTTATTTTAGTGAAACCAACACCGACATAATGTCACAGAGTGAAATGGACTGAATGACTTTAGTTCTGATAAGAAAACATCAAATACATAAATATTTTCAAAATACAATATAAAGCAATAAACAAACTCCTACTAAACCATGATATCATCAAACAACATAACACTCATATGAGCAATGTGCTCGTGAAAGACCTTGGGCGATAATACCTTAGTGTATGGATCTGTTATCATGGAGTCTGTCCCAATAATTAAAAAAAACTATTGATATTTTTAATTTGACTCTTCAACAAATTAAAATATCATTTCTGGTATCTACACATTAATTCCATGATAATTATACCCATAAAGTCTAGAACTTTAATTTCTTAATTAGACCAATTTCAATATGCTTATCCAAATATAGCACAACACATTTAGTTTATATATGTGTGGCCCTACATGTTGAATTTTTCCAACAATCTCACATTGGGAAATATATGTAACCTTATAAATGTATTTAACTTTATGAGCTTCCAATATTTGCTATCTCAAACACAAGGTATATCCGAAACAATCTCATCCATTGACTACATTGACATAAGATCAAAATGGTTTTCATTACCTTTATTGTAATTAAACCTATCCATGGTCACGTGTACCAATATAATCAAACGACGTAGATCAATCATGGATGCGTAGCATGGAAAATTAGATGCAATGTGATCTATACATGTCTATTTCTAATTGGTCCTACTTTATTTTAGTGAGACCAACACCGACATAATGTCACAGAGTGAAATGGACTGAATGACTTTAGTTCTGATAAGAAAACATCAAATACATAAATATTTTCAAAATACAATATAAAGCAATAAACAAACTCCCACTAAACCATGATATCATCAAACAACATAACACTCATATGAGCAATGTGCTCGTGAAAGACCTTAGGCGATAATACCTTAGTGTATGGATCTGTTATCATGGAGTCAGTCCCAATATACTCTATGGACATCTGACCACTCGAAAACTTAATCTCACTATGCTTTGACTTAGATGAGTTCTTGTTGTTGTTGGAATATAAAACTGCTGATTTATTGTCACAATACAACTTTAGTGGTCTTTCAATGTTCTAAACAATGAATAGCCCAGTGACAAAGTTCCGTAACCATATTCCATGATTGGATGCCTAATAACATGCTGCAAATTTGGCAACTGGACCGTGGAACTTACTGCCTTCGTGGTGATGTGGTGTCTAGGAGCATCTTTCAAGGTAAACATTTATATTAACATCGTCCGCGCATCATTTTCTCATGCATTTATTTATTCTCTTCACACGTGTGCATACTTCAAGCCTTTTGGTGTCCCATAGTCATACCAGGTCGGACACCTCAACTCATCCTAGGGGTGGGTGTAGTCCCTCGACTCACCGTGGGGACAGGTTAAGCACGATGGGTTTAATTCAACCTACCGTGTAATACCCCCTCTCCCGATCGTTGGCATACCTATTTATAGAAATTTCTAAATTTTTCATCATCTTTACACCATTCAGGGTAGCCTACAGATAGGGTCAGCCCTCGCGTCTTTAACATTGCAGTGAGGTTGGCTTCAAACAAGAGAAATGCTTTGATGTTCCCTGGTAACCTGTACGTCATGCTCGACCTCATTCATGACAACCTAGATCGTAGCTTGGGCCGGTACAAGATCAACACTTTTCTTGACTGTTCATTTTTGCAAATGTTCTTTTGGGAAAAATTCTCTAAGTGTGCTCCTTCCTGGTCTACGGGATACAAATGTCTCGCGAACCCACCCCAGGCATTGGCATGGTCGGGTCATAAACCCTCAAAATGACAGAGCTTCATCGATGATATTAACGTGCCGAGATACTTTGCACCGAGACACTAGTCACGTTGTCCTGAAGGCTTCGATAGAGACACGACATGGGCCCTTATTGGACGGTCGATCGAGCTTTGCGCCGGGGATGATCTCTCAACAGTTCCTTTGGAAGATCAGATTATGTTAGCTATTCTCAAGTCGTCTACTCGTCGGGTGCTTGCTAAGAGTGAACATGACTCTTCTCTTAACTGTATTTGGAGCCCCCGTTAATCAATGTAATCGGGTTGCTCGTCAGTTTGGGTATGATTAGGAGGTCGTCCTCATGCAGCGAAAAAGACTTGAACCTCCAAACGCCTTCTCTTATTGGTTATCGGACGTGCACATTCGTAGCGAGACCTTAAGATCCATCCACATATTGTCTTCCTGTCACGTAGGTGGGGTCACTTCGTCGATGAAGACGTGTTGGCGGAATGTGCCTGATGGCTAGCAGAGCTTCATAGAGAGTCCTCCCTCCGACCTGCTTTGCAATAAGATATCCACTGAGACTTCACGCTTAGGGTATGCAAGTCGTCCTCTACTCAGAATGAGGACCGAGAGGATGTTGAGTACCTTCCTAGCCCCATTAAGAGAAGAAGAAAAGCGTCCCCCACTCAGGAAGAGGATTAGAGGGACGAAGAGTACCTCCCCAGCATGAGTGAGAGAAGAAGAAAGGCCTTCATCGTAGTTGATTCTGATTCGGTCGATTTAGCAAAGGCTTATGCTCTTGAGAGTGTCGAGTTCCTTAGGCTCAGGCGCCTCTAATGAGGGGCGAGGGACATTACCATAGATGGGCCGGCAGGTGCTCTCGTCCCTTCCCGACGTAGGTTTCTGGCCAGTGTCACATGTTCTGACAACGAACCCTGCAAGTAACAAAAAAAATTATTTCTCTTTATTCTGCCTTTCACATTAACTTACACATGTATGTGTGCATTTTCTTACAGGCGTCTGATGATACTTCAAGAGAGGTCAACGAGGCTTTCCATGAGGTAATATGATAAAAGGGTTGAAGAAGCTCGTAAGGTATCTGCATTATCATTCCCTATCATTTTTGTTGATTTGACTGACACTCGCTATCCTGTTTTTTTTTTTCAAAACTTTGTCATTCATTCCTCGCCCACCTTGAGGTTAGCGAATGCGGACAGGAACACGGATGTGGATAACGTGATAGATCCCTCGAGGGTTACCCCTGATTTAAATGTTTCCGCGCCACCACCGACGCGACCTGCGAGTCTTGAGGTTCACATGACGGTAAATTTTTCTTCCTTGGTTATGATCACTGTTTATGCTTTGTCATTTCTGACTTGTTTGTCTCGCTTGACAAGATTCTCGAGACCCCTTCGCAAACATTCTTGCTTTTTCATATGTTAATACACGATGTGAGTCCATCGGTGAAGGTTTTATCAAGCTTGCAATTCCATTAGACGCTTTGCAAGACAAAGGGGTTAATCTCACACTTAAGTCTACATTCTGTCATCCTTCGGTCATCTGACGGAAGTCGACCTATACAGCAAATTGAGTCTTTTATGCGTACGAAGACAGTGACGGAGGCACGAATCAAGAGGTAGGTTCATCGAGAATCTTCTCAGGGAACGTCCCTTACAAGAATATTCAGGCATAGATCCTGTGAAGCCTATCATTGCGCCACATAGGTACCACGTGGGTGTATTTAGACACCACGTGTTCAATTTTGACCATTTACTCTCAACAACGTGAATCCATATTTACACATATTAACACATGAACCATGTATAATTGGTGTGCACTGATACTAAAACTAACTTATTATTTATTATTTATTGTATTGTGTGAATTCTTCAATGGTTTTCGCTTCCAAAAGCTTAAATGAGTTGAAGAAAGGTTAAAGTACAGACACACCCTTGCACTTGAATCTAAGTTGCGACTAACTAGTTGAAAAGCGATTATGCAATAAGTTTTAAAATAATTATTGATGTTGAAATACATATATTAGCTTACAAAATATTATAATTTAAAACAAAAATAAATTACGGTATTTTTCTCATATTCACAATTAAATTATTACAAATAAAAGAAAATTTTGAATAGGTCATGCATCTCCTGAAGATGATACATTTATAATAAAACTATTACAGATAGAAGGAACTTAAATAAGGTATGTATCATCTCGAGATAATAAATTATTTACAAGAATAGTTTAACTTTTTTAACTAAAAAATGCACGATCCTAATAAATTTATATCTTAAGATAAGATGAAAAGAAACTAAAAAATAATTGAGAGGAGAAAATTAAATATGAAAAGATATTTTACTATGAATAATGGACATTAAAAATTATTACATTTATTGTAAAACTAAAAAACTAAACAACAACAAAAAATCGTACAGATACACAATAGCTCATTATTACTGAGTGAAATGATTTTTATGATATAAAGATCTCTAAAATCATTTACATGATCATTCACATTCATAAGAACATAATAATATAAAATACTAAATATTATAAAGTATTAATAAAAGAATAATTAGTGAATAGAATTATAAATGAATTAAATATAAAAAAAATTAATTTTATACTAGATTTAGTGGCTTAAAGGTAAAATGGAAAAAAATTAAAAGTTTCACCCCCTTAAACACATTTTAGTATAGTAGAGATAGTGATAGAGAAACTAAAAAAACTATACACACACAAAAATCTTATAGATAGACAACAACTCATGGTTATTTACTGAAACAATGTTTATGATATAAGAATATCTAAAATCATATACATAAATATTTCACATTCCTATTAACATACAATAATATAAAATACTAAATTTTATAAAATATTAATAAAAAAATAATTAGTTAACAGAATTATGAATGAATTAAATAAAAAAAACTTAAACTTATAATATATTTACTTGATTTAAAGGGTAAAATAAAAAATTAAAAATTTCTCCCACTTAACCCCGAAAGATATAGGCCCTACACTTCAAAAATTTTACAATTCAACAACCCGTTGCATAAAGTGCTGGTTTTGAAGAATTTCAAATTTGAAAAATCATTTGTTTTCCCTTCCACTATAGTTTAATATAAAACTCCTCAACAACATGTGGACACTAAACCTAGCGGATCATGTGCAAAATGATATTTAACTACAAATTTGTAAAGTGTAACAGCTGAACTAGCTTATAAAATTTGACAGATGTGCGATTGTAAAACATTCAAAAAGCAAAAAGTGTGTTTGTAGTGCGTCATTTAAGAAAAAAAACACTTTCAAAAATGAAGAAACGTGTCGGCCAAATGATTAACGTCCAAAGTTCCTATTTTTTTGGCTAAATATAAGTTCAAATAAACAAATTGTAGATCTACCATCACTCCTAAAGGATTTATTAAAATTACTGTGGATGCCTCTTTCTTTTCTTGCCCACCTAGTTACGCAATCCATGTTAAAGCTAGAAACTTTAATGAAGTCCCCTTAAAGTTCTTGAAAAAATCAATTCATGCTCAAATTTATTATCTATAATAAATTTATTATCTATAATATATTAAAAGTAATATCTCTAAGAAAATTATTTTTAAACAATTTTATTTCTATATTTTTTTTACTAATCCTATAACACCCTTTAATAATAATACTAAAATATTGAATAAAATAATTAATAAAGTATATTATCATTTGTATTCTCTCCCACTAACAATAAGAAACGACAAATATGTATCATTGAATAATAATCAATTATGGAGATTGAGTGACTATTTTTTTTTAATATACATATATATTATATATATAAACTACAGTCTATTAAAAATGTATATTATCCATAATCTATAAAATTAAACAGAAAAATAATTATGTATAATTCATCCACATTATTTGTACAATTTCTAAAATAATAATCTAATTATTTAGTCACCAGGTTGGTAATTTTAATAGTTAATATGTATTTGAATATATGTGTGTACGTATATACATATATAAGTGTTATATAAAAATGATAGATAAATAAGAAAATATAACCATATATAAGTTTACAAATATATTATAATTCAAAAACACGACATGTATCATATACTAAACTTTAAGTAAATGAGAAATTCATTGAAAATTTTGTAACAGGTTGAAACAGAATTTTTTTTTTCGTAAATGGATAACATGTGGACACTAAAACTAGTGGATCATGTGCAAAAGGATGTTTTATTACGAATCTGTAAAGTGTAATGACTGAGGTAGCTCATAAAACTTGACCGTTGTGTGATTGTAAAACATTCAAAATGCAAAAAGTGTTTTTGTAGTGAGCCATCTAAGAAAAAAAAAATTCAAAAAATGAAGAAGGCCAAATTATTAACGTCCAAAGTTCTTTTTTTCTAAGTAAAACTGTATTAAACATCAACCAAGAAGATTTACAACGCCTGGAGGGTCATTGACTCATCCAATACATACACGGATCCGATTCAGAAGCTAGTCTAGCCAATCTATCTGCTACAATATTACAATATCTTGGAATATGAGAAACAGAACATGAAGGAAATTCTTTAAGAAGATCCTTAGTATTGTTGATAATGGCTCCATACTCGGCCAAACAGGAATTCAGATCATTAACTACTGGAGCACAGTCAAATTCTACAATCTCTATAAATATATTATGTTGTAGAGCGAAAGATAAGCCTTCAAATATAGCGATTTCTTCCAAAACTAAAGTTAATAGACTACCAGAACTATATTTAGACATGACTACCACACATTTTCTAGAACTATTGGGAGTAATAACTCACAAACCTATCCGATCAACTCTTGGTTTGATAAGAATAGCTCGGTGATCAGAATTGAAAAAATCCAAATGCTCAACTATTGATGATGGAAATAAAGCACTCCAATCAATTGAGCAAAAGCTTCCATCCAAGCGCTCCCTGATGTTTGCATCGCCCTCTACCATTTGTCCAGGTGTACTTTGGCGCTTTGAATGGGAGCTCCATCAAGCTGCATTCAGAAATCACCTCTCTAAAAGCTTCCATCCGGCCAGCTATGCGATGGGATCCTCCCTTTTTATCCCCCGATCTAAGAATCTTATTAAAGCCAGCTGGTATCAGCCAAGGACCCCTTTGATAGTTATGTAGTTTCTGCAATAAGACGAGAGAAATCTCATGGAGTGATCTGGATGCCTGTAAAATCCCGTCAAACTCCAACGCCATCCATTCTCTTTGAGTGACTATCGCGTCAATGTGTCCAACAGAGTAAGAAAGAATCCGGATGTCCCATTTATCTTTCCAAAATAAAGTCAGACCTCCACTTCTCCCAAAGCTACTGATGCTAAAACCCGGAGAAAATCCGAGTTTAATTCTTATTTGTTGGCAACGATTATCTAAAATTTTTGCTTCCATCACAAACAAAATACTAGGATCCTCTCTACGGATTAGTTTCTGTAGAGAATTTATTGTTTGAAGATTTCCCAATCCCCGAACGTCCCGAACGTTCCAACTAAGGAGACTCATGGCTTACAACGAGTCAACCCGAAGGCACCCGCTGCTGTGAAGTCATTGTCAACTTCCATGGGTTTCTGTTTTTTAAAGGGAAACACCATCCAATTCATGTAGTTTTCTCTTGCTTTTTTCTGTAGAGGAGGAGCCAAATTCAGATCTTCCTTGCCGGGGGTGTATCCTTCTCCATCTGCTGACTGCTTTGATGTTATCCTTGTGGGAGCTAGTATCTGTATTCTTGATAGGGTAATAAATTTATGCTTCAATTGATTGTTCTTCATCTTCTTTCTCCATTGGGTTCACCAGCAGGTGTGATGGGCAGTAAATTGGCATGGGGAGAGGACTGTTGTTGAGTGTGATAGATTGTACATTCTCTGCATTCGTCAACTCTGTAGAAATCTCCATCATGTTTGGGTCTTTAAATGTGATTGTGGAAATGATGCTCCCTGGAACCATGCTCTTATCTTTATGGATAGTATCGTCCCCGCTCTTGTCCATTGTTGAATTGTCATTTTTTATTATGGGATTGTGGGGTTGGGAGTCTCTCAAGCTAGGTTTGTTGTTCGGATTTTTGGTAGTAGCACTTGGTGGAATGCTTTGGCTATTGTTAGGTGGGTTTGTTAAGGAGTTAGAGTCTTCAGTCTTAGAAGACTCGATTGATTTTATTTGGCTTGGTTTTGGGCTAGAAGAGGAGTCGGTTTCGTCAGATTTGGGTGACAAGGAAGGGGATTTCATTACTGTTTAACCTGCTTTCAGCCATGGACTGTATGGGAGAGGGGCGTTTTCTCTGGAATGTGTTTTGCTGAAGCAATCCTTTATGATATGGCATAGGAGACCACATTTATAACAGAAGTATGGGAGTTTTTCGTATTTAAAAATCTAGCCAGAGATCCTTATCCCATTCTGGAATTTTTACTTTCAGACCTCTTGTAAGGGGTTTTCTCGCATCTATTCTAACCCGAATTCGAAGGGAATGAGCCCAACAACCTCCTTTAGAATTTTCCTCAACATCAATAAGTTGACCGAAGTTCTTAGTCATATAGAGGATAGGGATGTTAAATACTTGAATCCAGACATTGAATACGAAAATGGTTACCTCAGTTGGGGTCTGACGGCCATCTACTTCACTGATCAGAACTAGGGACTTATCAAAGTGCCACGGCTCGTTATAGAGGATCCGTTGTTTATCAACTGCATGCTTGCAGACAACCAGAAAGATATCGTTGCCTATCTCCTCGAAAACAACTCCTTTTGAAAGTTTTCAAACTTGGAGCATGGTAGTTTTAAGGCATGTTTATTGAAAATTTTCCGTGTATGTACCTTTGCCATTAAAGCCAAAGAGGGATTGAACGATTCCCCTATGGCTTCGTTTGTAATTTCAAGAACGTCCCCTTCTTCGGGGGTCAAGGTGAAGGTGCTCCATAATCCTTTGACCGTATCCAAGTGAGAGAGAAGAGGGGTGTTGTGGGTTTTGAGAAATTTGTGAGAGGGATGTTGGGTTCGGTGGAAAAAACAGTAGTGGAAGGTGGAATTTGGGAGATTGTGGTGAAAAGGAATTTTAGAATGAAATGCACAATTCGGTGATGGAAAAATCGAAAAAGTGGAACTTGGTGGGATTGAAGCGAAATGGGCTTTTGAAAACAAGTGCAGATTAAGTTTTAGAAACTTGAAAATGGTGAAATTTAGGGTTGCAGATTTGAAGAAAGAGTGGGCTCTCCTTCAAGAGAAGTGCTCTCATGCAAGAGGAAAGGCTCTCCTTCGAGAGAATTCCTCGACCAGAACTGATTATTACTGATTCGGTTGTGTGAGTTATTCAAAGTTCCTATTTTTTAACTAAATATAGGTTCAAATAAACAAAATGTAGATCTACCATCAAATGTTGGTGTCCTCCTCCTAGGGGATTTATTAAAATCAATCTGGATAACTTTTTATTTTCTTTCCCACCTAGTTATTCAGTGGATGTTATAGCTAGAAACTTTAATGACGATCCCCTTAAAAGTTCTTGAAAAATCAATTCAATGCTCAAATTTGTACTTTTATACTAATCTTATAATGTTTTTTTTAAATATATGTATCACAGTCTTATCAATTGATGTTAATGTTAAATAAAATAATTAATGAAATATATTCTCATTTATATTCTCTCCCACTAACTTTGAGAAAAAATTAATATCCTACTCATGTCTGTCATTGAATAATAATCAATTATGGAGATTGAATGATTAATTTTGAATTTTCTTATTCAAATAATAATTATAATGGTTTCAAAAAATATAATTATAACAATTACAAATAATTAATAAGGTAATAATAACTCATTCGTAATATAAATATATTATATATAAACTACAATCTATCAAAAATGTATAGTATGCCTAATCTATAAAATTAATAGAAATATAATTACAGATCATTTATCCACATTATCTGTACAATCTCTAAAATAATAATCTAATTATTTAGTCATCGTTGATAATTTTAACAGTTAATATGTAGTCGAATATATATATATATATATGCGTATATATAAACATATATAAGTTTTGTATAAAAATGAGAGATAAATAATGAAATATAACCATATATAAGTTTATAAATATATGATAATTCTAAAACATGACGCGTATCATATATTATACTTTATATTTAATTCATGTACAACGCACATGTATTCTTACTAGTTCAATTTAAGTACATGAAAAATTCATTGGAAATTTTGTAACAGGATGAAAAAGATTTTTTTTTAGAAATGGATAACATGTGGATACTTAACTTACGGATTACGTGAAAAAGGATGTTTAACTACGAATCTATAAAGTGTAACGGCTGAACTAGGTCATAAAATTTGACAGTTGTGTGATTGTAAAAATATGAAAATTGCAAAAAGTATTTTTCTAGTGAGCCATTTAAGAAAAAAACTTTTAAAAATGAAGAAACGTGTCGGCCAGATTATTCAAATTTTACTTTTCCCCAAAATCCCTCCCCCGAAAGCTTCTCCCCAAATTAGGCGAATTCTAGGGTTTCGTTCGTTAATCTCCTACACCATTTTCATACTTTATCGAAGGTTTCACTGTGCTCGAGAGGTTGTTCCTCTTGGCGGATGTTTCGAGGAGGTTGGAGTTCTCAATTTCGAGGAGGTTGAAGTTCTCGAGAGGTATTAATATCCTACTTATGTGTGTCACGTGTGTCATTGTTTCTAAGATTTGTTTATTATTTCTGAGGTTTGTTTATTGTTTCACTGTGTTGGATTACTTTTTTTATCATTCATGAGATTGTCGTGGGTATTGTTTCTTCTGAGTCTATTGTGGGATCTGTTTTATTTTTTTCTGAGTTTATCTGTTTTGTTTACCTGTTTTATTTTTTCCTGAGATTATGGATTTGTTTAGCATAGGAATTAGGATTTTTTTATAGGAATTAGGGTTTCTAAATTTTAGAAATTATGGTTCTAGTGGGGAATTAGGGCTTTCTTTAGGATTTTTCTAATATAAATGAGCAATTAAGGGACTTTCTAGTCTAATTAAGCAATTAAGGGATTTTATATTCTAATTGAGAAATTAAGGGGTTTTCTAATTTAATTATATTATGATGAGGTTTTTTTAATTATAGTAATGGTTCCATATCCATTTTCAATTCATGTGCATCATAATGGACAGTTTGACTGGTCACTCCTACAAGATACTTAGGAGATAAAATTTTTATTTTTGATGACTGTGACTCAGATAATATGAGTTTGCTAGAACTAGAGGATAAGTTTGATTTATCTAGTGCTTTTGAATATATTATAATGTATTATGTAATGCCTGAGGAGGATATGAAATCTAGTTTGTTAGAGATAAGGACTGATAGGGATGTAATGCAAATGTGTAGGGTAGTTCCACCTACTAGACTTATATATTTCTATGTTTCACATTACAAGAGTCACTAAATGATGGTAATTTGATAGTTGATAATCTGAATGCTGATAATGAGAAT
The DNA here is from genome assembly GCA_003255025.1 of Datisca glomerata. Taxonomy (NCBI): domain Eukaryota; kingdom Viridiplantae; phylum Streptophyta; class Magnoliopsida; order Cucurbitales; family Datiscaceae; genus Datisca; species Datisca glomerata. The sequence goes on along the minus strand of QANY01013442.1, from coordinate 476,777 downwards.
ATGCATGTTGGGGATGATGATGATGAAAATGATAGTGATTGGTGTGAGGGGAGTAATAGTGGGGGCAGTGATAGTGAATCTAGTGGGGGTAGTGATAGTGGAGGCAATGATAATGATTCAAGTGTTAAGAGTATTGACTTAGAGGATGTAGTAGACAGTGATTATGAGCTAAATAACAATGAGTTTGATGCTGGAGGGGTTGAGCCAGAATTGTTCCATGTACCACAAATGGCGTTTGAGCATGAAAATTCTAAGGAGTTGACTTCTCCCCACAATTTTGATGAGGAGAGTTCTGAAGGTTTCCCAAAATTCATGACTGATAGTGACATGCATGATGTTATTTTTAAATTAGGCATGAAATTTAAAAATAGAGTTGAGTTTAGAGATGTTGTTAAGACCCACGGTGGACAAAGTGGATATGATTTGAAGTTTGTAAAAAATGAGGGACGTAGAGTACTGGTCAAGTGTATTGATGGTGACTTTCCATGGAGGTTATATGCATCATTGATGCAATAAGAGAATGACATGTAGATATATTCTTTCAATCCATAGCATAGGTGTTATGGAACCTTCTGAAATAGGCATATGAGCCCAAAATGGCTTGCAAAATGTTACATGGACAGGTTTAGGACACATCATAAGTGGGAGTTAAATGATATTAAGGATATAATGAGGAATGTCTTGTTAGTGAACATTTCAAAATGCCAAAACATATAGAGCAAACAATATACTTGGCTGGAGATTGAAGTGACTTATACTGAATAATATGGTATGTTGTGTGACTATTGAGGAGATATGAAACTCAAATAGGGGTAGCACAATGAAGATCTAAGTTGGCAGACTTGCAATTAGAAGGCAACCTATTTTTCAATGGTTGTATGTTTGCTTAGATGCTTGCAAAGTAGTTTTTTTGCATGGTTGTAGACCTATAATTGGCCTTGATGCTTGCCATCTAAAATATTCTTGTGGAGGTTAATTAATGTAGCAGTTGGTTTGATGGAAATGATGGTCTTTACCCTATTGCTTAAGCAGTAATGAAATAAGAGTCAATGGATTCTTGAGGATGATTCCTATATTTAATTCTTAATGACATAGGAGGTGTGGATGAGTCCAAATAGTGTATTTTTATCTCTGACCAATAAAAGGGATTGAAATAGACTTTGGAGGGTTATCTTACCTTTGATCACAAGTTTTGTGTTAGACACTTATATACCAACTTCAAGACTACGAGAAGGGTAAGATTTACAAGGATTACTTGTTGAATGCTACAAAGGCCAGTACCATTGCAGATTTTGAGAATGAGATGAATGTGTTGCGCGAATTAGATGAAGATGCATATAAGTAATTGAATGATCACCACACCAAACACTGGGCCAATCATGCATTCAATGTGATTTTAAAGTGTGACATGTTGCTTAATAATTTTTTCGAGAGTTTCAATGCATACATCTTGGAATCTAGGGATAAACCCATAATGACAATTGATTTATTTGCCACGTATTGTTAATAAAATAATTTGTAACGGTCCATTAGTTTATGGTAGCGAAATAACTACGAAATGTCTAACGTGGAACAATAATGTAATTGTGATCTTGTTTGAGACTTTTTAAAGTAGAAAGTTGAAAATAAAAATTATCGTAAATTGCAGGGGGTAAAACTGTATTTTATTTTAAAATTAATTCAACAAAATCGTACCAAAATAAATCTAAATATTGACTTCAATACCAATAAAAAATAATTTTCAGCCCGAAAATGTTCAGATCACAATTCACAACTTCAAAAACTTAAGATCTAGAAGAAAAGAGAACTAAAGAAATTATTTGGTTCTATGAAGTGGAAACGAACGTTTGGATTAGGTGTCCACCACAATTGGGTGGATATTTAAATAGGAAACGGCAATTCTTCATAATTGAGATACGGGGAAGTCACAAGTGGTGGATTACCTTCTCAATGTTGACCTTTTGTTGGGTGAATAGTCAGTGACTCTGTTATGCCTAGCTTCCAGCTTGGGATCAATTCTATTAGAACAACTAGGATGAGGCTCTCTTTTTTTAAAAAAATGAACAAATTCTCATGACAAATTAAAGAAGTCTAAAGCTTTTATTTACAAAAGACTTATCTCTCAATGCAATATTATAGGGTAAATTGGAAAACTATAAGAACAATAAATCTGACCATTACTATATTAAGTTATATCAACAGTTCTTAATTTTTTTTACTAAATATTAGTTCAAATAAACAAAATGAAAATCTACCATCAGCTATTAGAGCGGGATCCACTTTTTAGGAAATATGAGTCAACGCAATAACAAGAATATTTCTAGTGAAACATCTTTCACAATCTCTGGAGATATAGTTCACTAATATACCGAGGGATAAGTAATTCGACTCATTCACATCCAGATTATGAATGTTTGGAATCCATATTATGCAAGGAGACATTGCTTTTGCTAATTTGAATTGAAGGGTGATATAAAATCAGTCTATTTCCGGCATCATATTCATAGTTAGCGCAAATGTCAGTGCCCTCCTCCTAGAAGATTTATTAAAATCAACGTGGATGCCTCTTTCTTTTCTTGCCCACCTAGTTAATCAGTGGATGTTATAGCTAGAAATTTTAATGATGATCCCCTTAAATTCTTGAAATTTCAATTCATGCTTTAAGTATTGAGCACGTTGAGTTGTTATGTTTGGAGGCTTGAAAATAGCTACCTGCAATAATTAGAGTAGAATTGTGAGTGAACGTGGGTTAGTTGGACCTTTCCTCATTTCAAAAAGGGTTCTATTTGCTTGGCTTTCTTTTACTCTTGAAGACTTCTATTTCGTACTAAAAGGGAAAAAGAAAATTACCAATGACAGCCGAGGTGCTCAGGCTGTTCAACCATGACGGTGGAACGTTGGGTTACGAGAACAAACTTTTTTACTTTCATTCATCTCCAATCTAATGGAATATATAGATAAAACTGTTTGAATTATGTAGATAGAGTATGGTGTAATAATTAATTATTAATATTTACTTATGTCTTAGATATTTTATATTATTGATTTTATTAAATGAATGAAATTTTTTCAATTAATTAAAGTGTATTTATAATTTACTCAAGTCCTGAAATTATTGTCAACGTAAGTAGAGTAAAAACATATGGGTCTTCCAAACAAAGTCTTCTGAAATAGTTCAAAATGTTATTCACAATTTTAGGATCGACTGGACAATCGAGATCTGATTACGACTGTTAGATTGAACCAAATGACGTCATTCTTGGGGCATGGGAGTGGAGACTCTAATGATTGACATAGACATGTTGTCGAACAAGTTAAATAGACCAGTAACAAATTAGTTCAGGACCTTGAAGAAGCCGTCTCTATTCTAAGGTAAAATTCCATGAAGCTAAACCTGGAGAATCGCACTTTCAAGTGTCAGCGGGAAAGTTATTTGGACATCTAATTACACAACGGGGAATCGAAGTAAACCCGGATCAAATGAAGGCAATTATAGAAATGAGGTCCCCGCGGAACCTCAAAGTAATCCAGGGTTTAACGAGAAGATTGACCGCCCTAAACAGGTTCATCTCCAGGTTAATGGATAGATGCAAACCTTTTTTTCGAAAGGTTGCGGAAAAATTCTGTGAGTGGTTGGAATAAAGACTGTGAAGAAGCGTTTACAAAAATTAAAGAATACCTGACTACCCTCCTTACTCTCCAAACCTATTTTAGGCGAATAACTTCTGTTGTATGTAACCAGCTCAATGGGGGCAGTCAATGCACTACTCATCAAAGAAGAACAAAGGAAGCAGAAGCATGTAAACTTTTGTAAGTAAAAGCCTTGTGGCGGCGGAAACAAGGTATGAACAATGGAGAAACTAGTATTAGCGGTTGTAACTACAACACAAAAGTTGAGGCCCTACTTCCAAGCCCACAGCCTCGAAGTATTGACCAGTAGGAAAGGCAGAATTATCCTGCTGGACGATAAACGATGATGGCAGATTATTAGGTACCACTAGAATAATAGGATTTAGGTTTATGGGTACGTTTGCAGTGGTACTATGGTCATGGTCTGCCATCTGGGAGAAAGGAAAAATGGCTTCGGGTTTTGTTTTTGCTCTATATCACAATGACCTTGATATTATGTTGCATCATGGCGTGGGAACATTGTGTCAAAAGAACAAAACTTTTATACTTCTAAACAGTCAAAATCTCACATTACATGTGATAAGATCTAGACCGAAGACTCCACACATAGAAAGTATAAACAACCAAAACAAGTAAACATAGTCTTGTCTAGGTAAAAAAGTTTAACGAGAAAAACTCTTAAAGAAAAAGAAGAATGGGAGCAAAGAAAAAAGGGGTGCTAAAATCTTTACACCTTTTTGAAGTGTCACCTTTCACAAATTAGCTAAGGAGACAACTCTCAAAAATCTCATTAAGTGTTAGAAAGCATGAGAGTTTCTTGGATAAAATTGTTTGCTAAGTATTGTCTTGCAAGAATGATAAGTTATCACCTTTAGAAAAGACAAGAATCACATATTGCAAAAGGATCACTTCATTAGAAGGAAAACTACAAAGTAAGATAGAAAGAACAAAACAGAAAGGTAAGAATTACAAAGGAAAAACCACTAAGAGCTAAGTTTCCCCTTCATGAGTAGTTTCAGTAGGAAGCTCTGAGGTGGCAACGAGGGTCTCTGTTATGGGGTCAACACGGGCCTCCACCTCAGGGTCAACAGAATCTTCAGGAGGAGGAACAGGAGGAATTCGAGGAGTCTGGTCAGACTTAGCACCGCGATACCCAAGAAATAGGCCATCTTCTCAACCATGTTAACAATGGCTTGGTACTAACCCTCGAGACCAGTTTCCAGCTCTTTCACCTCAGCCAAAGCCGCCTCGGTTGAGGTCAGCTTCATCTCTGTTACGGACAACTTAGCCTCAACCTCAGCCAACTTCCTTTCAACTATTACCAGATTTTCCCCACTGGCTTCGGCTACCATCTCCACTTCCATCAGAGATGCTTCCAGCTTCACCCGATCAGTTGCAGCCGCGTTTAAGTCAGTAGTCAAATGGGCATCAGCTTGTCACAACTCAGCCTCAACCCCTTTTAGACGCTCTCATTCAGCGAGGACTGCATCATAAACCCAGTTAATTTTCCAGACCTTATTTACGCAGCTTGCCAGTTGGAGCTCCATTGCATGCAAATCAGCCTAAAGCCTGTTATGATAAATCACGGCCTACCATGAAAAAATAGCTAAGTGATTAGTGGAACGGACGTAAACCAAAAGTAAAAAAATAAACGAGAGCAGTTAAAGTTTTTACCTAAACTATGACTAAGGCCAACGACTTTATCTGTAACAGACATCTGATGTTGTGCAGCTGAATCCACATCTAACCTGATCTCCTTTGCAACAACAAGTGAAGGAAGGGGATCCTTCATGAAGCTCACCAAAGCTCTAACGGGCGGGGCCAGCGAGAAACGCACCTAGTTCCAAAGATCGTAGTCCTCCACGGGTGCACCCTGAGAACTGGCAGGAGGTGAAGATGACCTTTGAACAGGCGAAGGGGGAGAAGATGTGGCGTCCTCCCAACCCAGAATATTCTCACATAACAAGATCGAAGGATCAGCCGAGGTAGATGACGACATAGTACTTGGAACAGGGGGAGGAACCGGGGGCACAAACATGCTTGGAATACTGGTAGTCCCAGTTTTATGACAAACGTTCCTCTCCTCCCCGCCAACGGTCTAAAACAAATCTGTCTTGAGATGCTTTGACATCTCCAGCTCATTGTAAGCGAAATAGAAGACTGCATCTTGTTCTTCGCCTTCCTTTTACGCAACTTCCCATTGAGCCTCACGCTGCCTTACTTCCCGAAGACTCAGAAGAACTTGTCTGGACTACCCGACGGAAAAAATTAGTGGGGATCACAACGGGGATGGCCTGAGGAGCTTCTGTTGATGAAGTTGAAGGCGCAACGGACTCAACGATAGGAATAGGTGTGACCGCGACTTCAACCTCTCTCCTTAGATTAATGAGATCTCTTCATTCTCGTTCGGGACAACTATAAGTGGCACGAAGACAGGCTGCAATGTCTTTTAGGAAAAATGACCTCTTGTTCAGGTTAGAATCTGCACGAAGAAATAAGATACACCAGAAAAAAGGGGCTCAGGCTGAACTCTCCCCAGAATCGAAGAATGGTCCAGTGACCATCACTACCCCAATTCCCACCAATTTAGAGGGTCCCTTCATCCCAGCCTTTGTCCCCGGGCGACAAATCAATAACTAAGCCTCCTCGTTTCTTAATGGCACGGGGGCCAGATAATAAGAGGTACCGCACAACCTAACAGAGTATACGATGCGTATCTCATCTACTCCTATGGTCAAATTATGCCTCTTATTGAGGGCTTCTATACCTAAAAGAATTCTATACGTACTGGGATTGTATTGCGATGGAGCCATATGAAAAGTACTGAAAAATTCCTAAAGTAAAGGAGAAAAAGGAAGTTTTAGTCCTAACGCTATATACATGGGGGCTAAGGAAACCTGGTACGGAGGATTACAAGGAAAATATTTGGGTATCTCATCCCCAAAATCACAAATAACATCAGATGGGAAAGGCATCTTTATGACGGAAAATAAAATGATCAAACTCTTCCTGATTCTTAACTAAGGAGAAAATAACCTAGAACGGTTTTTCTGCCATAACTAAACCAAGAAGGGAAAGAAACAAAGGACATGAAAAAGAAGAAAGGAGATGAAGAACTTACAGAGTAAGGATTAAATGTGAAAGAGAAAATATGGGAGATTAAGGCCCTATATATGTAGCGGACGCAAAAGCCAGGTTCAAAATGGTTAATGAATTCAAAATAAAAAAATTATGGTAGAGGACGGGCACATAGAAGGATACGTGATGAATGGATACGTCCAATCTGCTTAAAAGGCAAGCCAGTGATGACATGACAGCAGGATAAAAGGAAACCTAGCAGATCAGAAATGCGCATGACGTGAGAGCCATAAAATGAAGCAACGCATAAAGAATGAAAAAAATGAAGCCCACGCGCACGCTTGTCACGATGGGATAAAATAAAATTAAGAATAGTAAAGTTTCCAAGGAACGTGTTAGTAACCCTAGAAACAAGGCAATGATGGTACATTATCTCATTATTTAAAAATATTTTTTACCTTTCTTTCACAACACTTAATGTTTTGTAGAATAAAAGAGGATCCTAAATTGATGAAAGTAGAAGATCAAGAATAGCCGTTTATAGAACATCGACGAACATCGTCAACATACAATGGGGGCAAATGAACAGGTAAAAAAATACTTCACTGCCACGAGGAACCAAAGGGACTCATCCAGGACTCATGAGAAGCGTCGAGAAAACAGAAATGGATGACTGGTTGAAGTCACGGGACATCTCGAGAACGGGAGATCATCACCCTAGAACGAGAACTGACATATCAAGAATAAGAGACCATCACCTCTAGAACGAGAAATGACATTTATAGAATGAGAGACCATCGCCTCTAGAATGAGAACCGACATCTCGATAACAGAAGACCATCACCTCCAGAACGGGAACCGACATCTCGAGAATGGGAGATCATCGCCTCTAGAACGGGAACCGACATCTCGAGAACAGGAGATCATCACCTCTAGAACGGGAATCGACATCTCGAGAACCAGAGATCAACGCCTCTAGAATGGGAATCGACGTCTCGAGAACGGAGAACTATTACCTCCTAGACGGGACAGAACATCAGAACGGAAAGAAAGGTTCAGACTGACAGTCAATTGGCCGTGATTGATTGGATAAGTTACATCGCTTGGACAAGACAGATTGGTAAGTCACTTAGTGGTTCTAGCTAATTGGCTCGGAACCACAGAGAACTGTCATGTGATAGTGATTGATGGGCAGCTGAGTGTGACAGATGTAAGATAAAGAATAAAGGAGATATCACGAATGAGTGTTATCCTAAGCCTGACCTCATATGATATTTTGATTGTTATTTGATTATTTTTAATTAAACCCATAGAATTGAGGAGATATATATGAAGCCAATCTATTCAATAAAAAGAGGATTATCAAGCATTCATTTACGTTTCACTAACACTAATACAAATTTCATCCATATTAATATATTTTTCCCCAAGCTTAAACCAAAGACAGCTCGATAATGAAAGTAAGAATCAATTATGCACTAAAGGGTTACCATCATGTATTGAGAAATCAGTCCACCCCTCCATTTCAAGTCTACACAACATTATGATTTATCAGAATCAAAACAACATATAAACAAGAAGGATTTGGATCTAACTTCAGAGGAAAAAAAATAATTTTTTCATTAATAACTCTATAGAATGAATTGATATTATCATTATCATTGAAGCAAAAAGCAATCGATCATATGTTAGCTAACAAGCTAACTTATATTCTCCAATTCTTTCATGTTTTATTAAATACGATCAAGTGGCTAGTTCACTATAAGCACTATGAATCCTAAAAGAAAGGATGTTATTGGCTGGAAAACTCCAAAGGTAGTAATTAGTCAATAAAATATCAAATTCATCATATAGATAGATAGTAATACAACTACATGATGCATCTTCAGTACCAGAAATCATGATTTTCATATACAGTTGTAGCAAATAAAGAACTTTCAGTGTCTGAGGAGAACAATATTTTCAGATTGAAAATAATATCAGGTTATAAGATCTCAAATGCAGGGGAAGATTGGAGAATTCATAACAATTTTCTTGCAAAATTACCTTTTCATAAGGAATCCGTTAGTCTAAAAATATTTCATTGCAATAAAAAGAATCGAACTCTACCTAATGTAATGATGAATTTACAAATTGAAGCCATGCATGCTAATGCTATTATTCTAAGCATGTTCACAGATTACTATTTTTAGCTAAAGTGTATACCTCTTGAATATATTTTGCATCTTTTTTTAGGAAATGAAGTCTCTTTTATCTCTCAAACTAGTGGAAGACTTAACCCACAACAAAAGGATTCACAGATAACTTCTACATTACTTAAAGCATCATAAACAGTTTGGTTTTAGCAGAACTTACTCTTGAATTTTTTGAACAATAGGATTATTACTTGTCTCCCACCTTTCAATCTCTTTGAATGCCTCCCACTTTTTACTCCTTCGAGACTGCTTTGAAAGTATAACCACAACATCAGTTCGTGCACTTCTTCCACCTTTTGGGGAAGTGGAAGGCTCATACTCGAGATGCCTCCTCTTACTTGAATTGCCACTTAATTCATCTTTTATAATAAGGATGGAAGAAGAGTTCTGTAAATTTTAGCCAAATAATAATAAGTGATTTTATGTTGATGCGGGGGAGATGAAATCCTTTAACATTGAAATAAAAGATACTAAAAGAAAATTCGCTAATAACTGGTATAGTTCACCAATCCAGTAAAAGATGCTCAGACACAAAAATGCACAGTGCAAAGTAAACTAATTGGACCACTTTTATAGCTATATGTTACATTATATCCATCAATTATCAACTATACATATGCAAGTCATTCGTCATAGGAATTGAGGAACTAATCTAACTAGAATGACATCTAGTGTTCAATCCCAACATGTGTAAAAACGCTTGGAAAGGGCGAAGAAGGTAACTAAACTAGATAGTGAAGGCCAAATAACTCAAGAATTAATAGCACAACAACGGAATTTTAGATGATGCTACAACTCCCATTGATTCTCCAAGAGATTTTCGGGATCATCAAGATTACGTCATTATATCAATCACCCTCGATTTAAATATGACATTCACAACCACCCTTAGATTGGTCATCTTCTAATAAAACTATGTATATGTACACAACTAAACAAGAACCAACTTAATTCGACCCAATAAAATGAAATTGTTAATTAACGTAACTTTTGTTAATAGAATATCTATCCACATGATACACAAGCAACACATGCATAAGATAATGCACAATGGAAAGAGTACTAGTTTTTTATTTTTCATTTAGAAGTTCAAACCATCATATAAACCAAATAGACTTACTTAGTCCTATAAACAATAGAATGATACAAATGAAATTCAAAAAAAAAGTGAAATAATAATTAGTAGATAGGATCAATTTAGCTCTAAAATGAAGTGGAAAAGAAGTCTCTTCAAAATGTTTAGCTAGTTTATTAGTTATCGTATCATGTCTCACTATGCAGAACAAACCTTTGCCTTCTCGACATCCCCAAGATGCAAATGGCAGATTCCTTCTTTAATTGTCAAGTTCAGATGCAATTCATTTTTTGAACTGAAAATCTCACCAGCACGCTCAACATGCTTAAGAGCTTTTCTATACTCTTTAATTTCCATGTACAGCGAAGCAAGAAGATCAATCACACTTGAATTAGCATCAGTAGGATGATCCTTAATATAGTCATTAAGAGTGCCGAAGGAACGTTCAAGCTGACCATATTTTTGGTACAACTGACATCAAAAGCAAAATCAATAAAACAAAACAAAACATATTATGTAGCGATATCATGTACATATGAATGATCTATAATCAAAGTTGCCTTCTGGTAGAGACATTTAGAACAATCTTCAACAGAGAGGACACTCCACAAGAATGAATAATCAAGTAATTTTCTTAGATGTAAATAATGTTTTCGATAGTGCACTACAAATTCAAGACAACAATACTCATTAAACTTTGAAGAAACATGTCATCAAGAAGTTTTCACAACCAGCAAAATGATGTCCTATATATTATTTCCATTGATGACAAACTTAAGTCTTTAAGTCAAACAAAAAGGGCATCTAATTGAATTAAAAGAAAAATGCAAAACCTTTGCTCCTGTGTTGAGTGCTTCAACATTTTCAAGACACTGTTGATGTATCTGATCATATGTCTCAACAGCTTTGTGATAGTCTCCACGCTCAATGTAGAGTGATGCACGCTGGAATAATAAATGAATATCACTAGGATCTGTTGATAAAAGGAAAAAGGGCATCCCCCAAAGGGGAGGAAGAATTTTTTAGGTGAGTGAGAAGGTAAGATTCCATGATCTCAACAGAATGAAAAGAACGTAAAATTTATTTTGTCTTTTAGATCGTTGTCGCCAAACAAAATCTTAGAAGATCTGAAGCAGATAAAAGACCTAGACCCAAACCTAAATAACGATAAACATAAATGAAACCATAAAACCCTAGAAATCGTTCAAACTCCAAGTAAACGACCTTGTGTAAATCTGACATCGAATCAAAACGCATGAGAGTTTAGAGCTGTGAACTGTACACGAATCAACTCGAAAAAGCCAGAGAGTGTGGAGCGTCAGGAAGAGAGAGAGAGGAGAAATGAAGCGAGTGAGATGAGAGAGAACCCTAGTTCTCTCGATCGCCTCTCTCTATTGCTAGTTCATTTTTTAGGAGTTTCATGTTGAACTACTATGGAAGGTAAAACAAACGCTTTTTCATGTCTGAGATGCTTCAAACCCAGTGGACTTTATGCAACAGACGGTTTAATTGTAAATATTTTAAAGTGTAGGGCCTCAATTAGCAAATAAATGTGTACAGTAGAAATGTGATTATAAACAGTTAAAGTGCAAGGATGTTTTTGTACTTGAACCCTTCTTCAACTTGTTAAGCCTTTGGAAGCGAAGACCATTGAAGAATTTACACAATACAATACAAAAGTAATAAATAATAAGTTAGTTTGAGTATCAATGCACACCATTTATACATGTTTTACGTGTTAATAAGTTTCTCATGAAATCAATCATTAAATTTTTTTTTTTGAAAAATCTTGTATTAATAATTTTTGAGAATTAGACAATTTTTAGGCCATGAAGTTTGAGAACTTACGGATCTTGTGAAAAAAAAAAAAGACTTTAGTTGCCTAAATTTTGAAGCCTGGAGATGAAATTTATAAATTAATACATGTACAAGCGATGTTATTCAGAACGTCAAATTACATGAGTATTTTTGCATTTTAATCATTATTTCAATTTTGATAGGAAAGAACCAATTTACTCCACAATTTTGTCAGCGAATTCTTTACCAGTTTTCCCATCACAGTACAATTGATTTGACATGTTTCCGTAATTCTTCTACACTTACAAAGTCTTCTAAGTCTTCTTCATTCATTCATCATTCACTCATATTTTTTTAAGGAAAAAGTATATTATCAACAGAAAATTCATATATACTTATTTAAGGGGCAGACATATGATAAATTATTCAGATCACAATATGACTGGTATTCTTAATAATATCTTCAAACATACATCAAGTACAGTAAAAAAGAGAGAAACAGTCAAAATGTAAACATGAGTCACGATTGTAAATGAACATGTGTAAAGAAATCTAAGTGTACCTACTCTCAAGTAAGCCCCAATTTTCTTGTAACAAAGATATTCGTGCTTTATATTACTCCCAAATTCCCAATTTCCTGTAGAATTAATTTTACAGCATTGAAAAAACAACCATGACCATATGAAAAGCAAACATATACTTCAATATGGGACCTACTTAAAAAAAGAATGTTGAGAAAATTTCCACAAGCATTAATTACAACCCTTTCATTCATTTTTCTTAAATTTTAGAAACGTTAAATGGGCATCATTGCTTACACTTTGAATATCACCAAGCTAATAAAGTTGTCGGTTGTTCGTAAAAAGAATGGGGAGCTTTTCTCAATATTGGTCTTCTTATGTTGTTCTTATGTTAGTTGCAATGGTGAGATTTTCTTCTTGCCATGTTTCAAACAGGACAACTACTTGCATCGAAGAAGAGCGAGGAGCTCTTCTAAAGTTCAAACAAAGTGTTAATGATCCTATAAGAAGAATATCTTCTTGGAGATCAAGAGGAGGAGATTGTTGCAAATGGGAGGGAATTCACTGCGCAAAAACGATGGACATGTCATTACACTTGATCTTCGAACAGCCTCATTGGTCGGAGCTGATGGGGTTGAGTCTAGTTTGGTTCTGTTAACAAGTTTGAAGCATCTTGACTTGAGTGGAAATGACTTTGGCTTCCATCAAATTCCCAACTTCTTGGGTTCAATGAAACAACTGAGATATCTTAATCTCTCTGATGCAAATTTTGGTGGAAAATTTCCTCCTGATTTGGGCAATCTTACAGAATTACTTGTTCTTGATCTTAGTCATAACAACTATGATCCAATGAAGTCAGATGAAGATATGAAATGGGTTAATGGCTTATTATCTTTGCAACACATTGACATGGGTGGCGTGGACCTTGGAAAGGCTTTGAATGTTATGTATGCACTCAACACTCTTCCTCTTTTATTGTCTTTAAGCTTGTCTGGTTGTCGATTAGAGTGTACTCATCTTTCTTATGCTCCAGTAAATTCCTCGTTTTTTCCCGCCGTCGAATTACTAGATCTTTCAAGCAATGATTTTAATTGTCCAATCCCATATACATTTCAAAACATGACTTCTCTGAGGGTCCTTGATCTTTCTGGTAGTTCTTTCAATTCGTCTGTTCCATTTTGGTTAGGTACTATTAAGACCCTCGTCCATGTAGATTTAAGTGTTAACTCTCTCAATGGAGTTGAAGGTGGATTGATTTCAATCATTAAAAACACGTGTGACTTAAAGTTTCTTAGTTTGTCTTTCAACCAACTCCAAGGAGATATTTTCCAGAGTCATGAAAATTTTTCAGGATGCATCAAGTACGAGATAGTGGAATTGAGCTTAGGATTTAACCAAATTAAAGGTAGCTTAGCTGATTGGTTTGGACAATTGGAAAAGCTAAAACATCTTGACATTTGCAACAATTCACTTGAGGGGAGAATACCCTCTTCATTTGGAAATCTATTGAGTCTAGAAATATTATATCTTTTTGACAATGAATTAACTGGACCGATTCCAACATCAATAGGGAAATTGTCAAAATTGAGAGAATTAGATCTTTCAAACAACTATTTAAATGGGGTTCTTCCTGAAAGTCTTGGACAATTAGGGCATCTAGAGCAATTGATCATACCAAACAATTTGTTGGAAGGTGAAGTTACCGAAGTACACTTTTCCAATCTGTCACGATTGAATTCCTTGTGGTTGAGTGAGAACTATCTTACTTTGAAGATGAAATCCAATTGGGTCCCTACATTTCATCTTAATTACATTCAAATGAGATCTTGTAAGATCAATGGTGAGCTTCCTCAGTGGCTTCAAACACAGACTAAAGCTCAGAGAATTGATTTGTCGAACAACAGCATCATTGGAAGTATCCCATCATGGCTTCGCAACCTAACTGAAGTTTCCAATTTAGATCTATCTGACAATCACATCAGTGGACCCTTTCCTAGATACATTGCAGATCGGATGACGAATTTGGTGACTTTTAATATTGCGGGCAACCTTCTTAATGGTTCAATACCAAATTCATTTTGCAATATGATACATTTGCTTGATCTTGATCTGTCAGAGAATCTATTAACGGGGCATATTCCTAATTGTTGGGGGCATGGTCAATTGGTAACGGAGATAAATTTGTCGTGGAACAGGCTATCAGGAGTTATTCCGATCTCAATTGGGAATCTTACATATCTTGAAAAAATTCAACTGAGCAACAATTATCTTCATGGTGAGCTTCCAATTTCCATGAGAAACTGCACAAGTTTGTCAAGTTTGGATCTTGGGGAGAATGAATTGTTAGGCAGTATATCCTTCTGGATTGGAGAGAGCCTTTCAAGTTTGCTGGTTCTCAGGCTAAAAAAGAATAAGCTTCATGGAATCTTACCTCAAAATATATGCCTACTTAGTCATTTGAAAATCTTGGATATATCTGATAACAACTTAATGGGGACCATCCCACCATGTCTTGGCAATCTCCAAGGAATGAGGGGTGATAAAACAGACTTCTCAGATAAATACTCTAATTGTTTAAGACTCGATCGATGCTCCATCGACAATGTTAGGCAAGTCATCAAAGGCAGAGATCTCAACTATACAAATAATCTAAAATTTGTGGTCAATATGGATCTCTCTAGTAACAAGCTGGTAGGACCAATCCCTAAGGAGTTGACTCATCTCATTTCTCTTGTTGGATTGAACTTGTCTCATAATCATCTATCAGGAGAGATTCCGGAGGAAATTGGTGCAATGAAATCATTGGAATCCCTTGACTTGTCTAATAATCAGTTATCTGGGCTAATGCCAATAACCATGCCAGGCTTAACTTCCCTTGCCTACCTTAATTTATCATACAATAATTTATCAGGACGAATTTTGCAAGGCAACCAGCTTCTAACTTTCAATGACCCTTCAATTTATGTTGGCAACCCAAATCTTTGCGGTGCTCCATTGCCTAAAAAGTGTCCCGGTGAAAAGGCTAATCAAACTCCAACGTGGATTACGCCCGGTGTTGACAAAGAGCACAAAGAAGATAAATTTGAAAAGATGTGGCTTTATATTATCGTAATGGCAGGATTTGCAACTGGGTTTTGGGGGATTTTCGGAGTTCTAGTGTTAAACAAAAGTTGGAGGCATGCTTACTTCCGACACGTTAATGAAACAACAGAAAAGATCATTGTTTTCACTTTACTGAATGTAGCAAGGTTCAAAAAATTGATGAAGGGGAAACCAGAGTAACGTGTGATTGACAGTTCATAGTTCTACATGATAGTGTTTGATCTTTTTCTTTATTGGGTTTAAGGCCTTCGATTTCTCTGGCTAGAGACTCTCTCATGCACTTGTTTGTAATAAACTTGTATTGTCGCAAATGATTTTAGTGTTTCCAAAAGAAAATCTGTTTGGTAGTGCTATACTTTTCTTTAAGATTCAGTATCCCACATGA
Organism: Datisca glomerata; assembly: GCA_003255025.1. Classification (NCBI taxonomy): domain Eukaryota; kingdom Viridiplantae; phylum Streptophyta; class Magnoliopsida; order Cucurbitales; family Datiscaceae; genus Datisca; species Datisca glomerata. Next base: position 460,994 of record QANY01013442.1, on the reverse strand, counting down.
TTTTAGTTTTTCCAAAAGAAAGTATTTAGTAACATCACTTTTTTGGCACCCCATTTGTCATTGTAGTATTGAATGTTGTAGTTATACATGACATTGAATTATTTTTAGAAAAGAGGGGTGAACTACAAGGCAATTGTACATGGGGTAAATACTCAACATTTATCTTGGTTGGAACATAATAGTCACGCAAGTGAAAACATAATAAAACACACAAAGGTTTTAGAAGAGTTTATGAATGAAAATGTATTCTATTTTTTCAAAATATTCCTGCAATAAATGTTTGTAAATAGTGAGGAGTGTTAGCATGAATGACGTGTCAGAAGGACACACGTGACACCAAGGGAGGAACCCAATTGGCATCCACGTGGGACTATATAGGTTGATGTGGAATGAACATAAGTCATTGTAAGGGATGCAACTTAAATATATGAAGGCATCATATCCAGTAATGAATGTCTTTTATGATCATCATAACCACCTTTATAGGGGTCATCCCCGAGTCTATAAAGAAGGTGAGCCCTATGTCATACTTGTTGTATTTTTACAATTTCCCACCAATTGAGCTTAGTGACAAAGTGATGCGGACGGATACCATAAGAATTCTTATTCAGATTATGACTCCTAATATCCTATAATATTGAATATTGGAATTAAATGAACAAAACAATAGAAAGAGAATATTCATTGGAGAGATGTATAAATGGGTCAAACCAGAATGTTAGGAAAAAGATCTTTTGGATCTCTTTCCTTTTTAAAATTCCTTAATATCGTAATCTTTTTTATTTTCATATTACTCTCTAGATCGTATATATCTTCCTTATTTATACTATATTATTTGTATATTTCCTAAGGAGATTATCTTGAGCCACGTATACATTGCGTTGGGTTAAGGTAAAAAAGACTATTTCGAAAACTAATCAATGATGACCTTCCATGGATTCGCCTATATAAGTCGCAGCTAAAGTTGCAAAAATAAGAGCTTGAATACTACTTTTAAATAATCCAAGGAATATAACAGGTATAGGAACTATTAAAGGTACCAAAGAAACAAGAACAACAACTACTAATTCATCAGCTAATATATTTTCGAAAAGTCAAAAACTAAGTGATAAGGGTTTTGTGAAATCTTCTAAGATGTTAATGGGTAAAAGGATTGGAGTTGGTTGATGTATTTACCGAAATAACCTAATCCTTTTTTGGTAAGACCTGCATAGAAATATGCTACTGATGTGAGTAAAGCTAAAGCAACGGTAGTATTTATATCATTTGTAGGTGCGGCTAACTCTCCTTGAGGTAACTGTATTATTTTTCAAGGTAAAAGAGCCCCAGACCAATTTGAAACAAAAATAAATAGGAACATAGCTCCAATAAAAGGAACCCATTGACCATATTCTTCTCCAATCTGAGTTTTGCTTATGTCTAGAATGAATTCAAGGACATATTCGAAGAAATTCTGACTGTCAGTAGGAATGGTTTGTGGATTATGAACAACTAGATGGGCTGAACCTAATAAGATAGCAATTATAACCCAAGAAGTTACAGTGTAGCGTTGAAGTTACAGTGTAGCGTTGGCCATAACTTTTGACTCGGGTTTACTTAGGAGACCTGTAAGATATCAAATCAAAGCTCGTTCATGCCCAAAAAAGTCGTTTTCGGTACTTTCAGAGGCCTGAAAGCTTTTTTCACGAGTTTTGGATATTTTTATTATTTTCCCTTTCTTTTATGTTTAAGGTTTTCTGAGACGGTTTTAATACCTTTTATTTAGGGGTTTTTCAGCAATTTATGATATTGTTTGAGACGTTTTCTCTATAATTCTAATTTTTGGGTATTTCATTATTTATCGAAATTATTGCCTAAATTTTGAAAAACTCAGAATTCAACAGACTTATTAGATTGAATTACTGGTAATCGTGCGTGATTCAACGGTATTTGATATTGTTAGGATTTTCGTCTAGGTTCCCGCTACATCACAAAGGCTCGTACATTATCCCTTGTTTGGGAACAATTTGGGAGCTGTGGTCTGGTACGATTATAACAAGGTTACGTCGTATTAAGAGAAGTAAAACTCCATGATGAATATGGTCATTTTAGATGCCTCGGATGTGCTGCCTTCTACTAGAGAAAGGATTAGGACGTGTAACACTGCCTTTTAGTAATAGGTTCTCAGGATGCCCTATTTGTGTGTATAAAGGTAGAGAAGAAACCTTTCCTCTATGGTCACAATACTGTGTGTAGGGTAACACATGTGGCAGTAGCATAAAGGGAATCCATCTCCATACGTCCTTATGGAATTGGGTAGGTTTGACATGAGACCAAGGGTTGCTCGATGCCATGTAGGCACGACTAGTTTATGGTGCTTAAGTGCAATCATGTTTAAAAAGTGGACCTAATCACAAAAAGGACTAAAACGCATGTCCCCATCTATTAAAGGGAGATTTTTGGCATCATTTTGGTGATCATCATCACTTTCACACTCCCCTAAGTCAATAGAGAGAATATTCTGCACATTAAAGTTCACATCAAACCTTAGAGAATGAGTATTTTAACACATTCATAGGGTGGATCTAAGGTGCTTGTTCTTCACCTTTTCAAATAGACAAACTTCTCGTTCCCATACTAACTTGTCCGTAGACTTGGTCGTTGCTGGGATCAGTAGGTTTTAAAATTAACTAAAAAATAAGTTTGAACCAGAACGGTTCGTGAGCGGAATATAAGAAAATTAATTAACTTTTTTAATCGAACTAAACAATTTAAAACCAAACAACGTGCGATTATACATATACGATATTAAATGAGAAGATAAGGTTAGAAATAATTTTTAACACATACTTTGTATCGGTGAATTTTTGAACTGGCAAAATTCTTTCGAGCATTCTTCGTGTTCTTCAAACTTCGGGATCCGAATCACGTACTTGAACTCCAAGAATGATTGTGAATTTCATCCACCAACAATTCCCCGTTAATTTTAAAAATATATCTCACGAGAATTTTGTGTAGAAATTTGAGTGTGGGCTCTCAAAACGATTGAAGAGAAAAATTGAATATTTTTCATTCAATGCTCTATTTCTCTATATCAGATATGCAATCTATATCTCTATCTCTCTCTGTGTAATCAAATAGCTATTAGATATTTATAAAATCTAATTTTTGATATTTACAAATATACTCATATATTTTAAATTTCTGAAAATTCACCCCCATATATCCAAATTGCCGAACATCAGTATATTTTCACAGTGTTAGAGTTGTATCGAAATTTATCAATCCAATTGATAGATTTAATTTATCATTATCAATTAATTAATTAATTAATTTTTATTTATTAATTATCTAATAACTAGAACATAATAAAATAATTAATTTTAATACAAATAATCACACTTAACTAATTAAAATCATCCATCATATATAGGTGTAGGAAATATGGTTTGGCACCAAAATACATTTTGATCCAATTTACTTCGTTTCTTTATTCCTGTTCTCATCTGAGACCGGTTGGACTCACATGAACAAAGCTAATGATTCAAATACTTGGTGAATTTATCTTCATAAATTTCCGACCTATTTAATCCTGACATCACGACCCCACTATAGGTTTGATGTCGAATCAACTCTTGGTTCTTACGAACTACTTTTCTATTAGTGTAAATAAACTCTTTTTATTTTCACAGTCCACAGAATATTTTAACATAATGTCCATCGTGAATATCTGTAACAAGAGTGGAATATAAAATTACCGTCTTACCCCTCTTGTTATTATTTCCTTAACTCTTTTATTGACTGTGAATAAAAAAGACATTATAGTGAATTGTCTCGTACAATTCACAAGTCTTAATCAATGACTTAATTCATTGAATACCTGACCATGTTAATTTATTCACACACCTATCAATAAAGAGTAAGGTGATATTATTGCTTTCACAATCCAACCACGAATTTTCATATATGTGAATCACGTAACTCCAACTTGATTGAATTATAATCCTAACAGTTGATGTATTGCTTGTCAATTAGAACTCACTCATTTGACATAACAAAATTGCAACTAACTAAGTCAAGGTACGTATTCACCTCAAGATTAAAGTAACTACAAAAATACTCTTAAGGTGTAGCAATTAGATTTAGAGCTAGGTAAACGATTTTGGGCTCTAAACTAATTTGTTACCGGTATATTCAACATATTCATAACATGTCTAGGTTAACCGTTTGAGTCTCCACTTTCATTCTCCAATACTGACATCCATTAGTTCAACCAAAGAGTCATAATCGGATACGATTGCTCAGTCTATCCTAAGATTGTGAATATCATTCTAAACTTTCTCAGAAGAGTTCATCTAGAGATGTCTATGTCTTCACTTTTTGTTCATTGATGAAATTTTCAGGACTTGAGTAATTTACAAACACACTTTAATTTAAAATTAAACTTTCAATTTATTCATAAAAATTTAATAATACTAATATCTGAGAAATAACTAAATGTAAATAAATAGTAATGACACGCTACTTTATGGACATATTCCAATAATCTCCCACTTGGGCTAAAGTAGGCGTGCACAATCTCTTATCATCAAGCCCTCTAGATGATCATAAAAAACTTTACTGCCTAAAGTCTTTGTGAATGGATCTACCTGGTTGTTAACCGTTGAAATATGCGTAACCACAACGTCTCCATGCTGAATAATTTCTCTAAACAGGTGATATTTACGTTCTATATGTTTGGATCTCTTATGGCTTCTAGGTTCCTTAGAATTCGCTACAGCCCTACTATTATCACAATAAAGTGTCATGGGCTTGTTAGCGTCTGGAACAACTTCCAGAGTTTTTAAGAACTTCCTAAGCCATACATCCTCCTCTGGAGCTTCACAAGTTACCACATATTTAGCTTCCATGGAACAACCAGCAATGCAAGATTGCTTGATGCTTCTCCATACAACTGCTCCACCGTTCAGAATGAACACCTATCCTGAAAGTGGACCTCCTAAAATACTTATCATCTTGGAAATCAGAATCAATATACCCCATCATATTCAAGTCACTACCTGAATGCACAAGCATGTAATTTCTTGTTCTCCTAAGATACTTAAGGATATATTTGACGGCATTCCAATGCTTGATTCCAGGATTATATTGAACACGACTCACCACGCTCACGACATAGCAAATGTCTGGTCTACTGTAAAGCATCGCATACATGAGACTTCCTATAGTTGAGGCAGAGGGAATCTATCTCATGTTTTCCTCTTCTTAATGAGTCTTGGGAGACTGCTACTTGGAGAGGCTGACTCCATGTCTAAAAGGAAGAAATCATTTCTTGAAGTTTTTCATACTGAAGCGATCCAACACCTTATCAATATAAGATGTTTGAGAAAGTGTGGATTATCTGTTCTTCCTATATCGAAAGATCTGAGTACCTAAGACAAATGCAACTTCTGCAAGATTCATATCAAATTGCTTTGCAAGTCAAATCTTGACATCAGATAATTTTTCTACATCATTCCCAATGAGTAGAATATCATCTACGTACAAGACTAAAACAACCACCTTCCCTTCGTGTATCAGCTTATACACACGGGGCTCATCCACTAATTATTCAAAACCATAGTTCTTAATAGTTTTGTCGAATCTAATATTCCACCACTGTGGCGTTACTTAAATCCATAAATGGACTTCTGCAGTTCAAAAACTTTTCCCACTTGGCCTTTCTCCATGAACCCGTCTGGTTGAGCCATATAAATGCGCTCTTCAAGATTGTCATTTAGAAAAGTAGTCTCTGCGTCCATTTTCCTGATTTCATAATCAAGGGAAGCATCATTGGACAAAAGAATTCGGATGGATTTAAGAATGGCCTCCAACGGGAAAGTATCTTCATAGTCTATTCCTTCCTTGTAGGTGTAGCCCTTGGCTACTAGCCTAGCTTTGAATGTCTCTACATTCCGATACGGACCTTTTTTCTTCTTATAGATCCATTTGCATCCTACGGGTTTTACCCTTTCAAGAGGATCTACAAGCTTTTAGACTATGTTCGATTACATCGAATGTATCTCAACGTTCATGGCTTCTTTCCATAAGTTTGCTTCAGGACCAGCCATGGCCTCTGAGTAGGAGACAGGTTCTTCAAGGTCCATATCTGAGACAGCTGTCAAAGCTTTTCCATAGGACATACACCTCTCAGGTTGTTTCACAACCCTCCCACTACGTCGAGGCTTCATAGGCTCCAACTCCTGTCCTAGTTCTTCCATTATTGAATCAGAAATAATTTTCGATCAGGGAGTTGGTGTCCTCCCATTCAATAATTCCTCTAACACAACTGTGCTTCTCGACTGTACAATTTTAATGTAATATTCCTCAAGAAAATGAGCATTCGTGCTAATGAATGTTTTCTGGTCAATTGTACAGTAGAAAATGTACCCCTTCGTTCCTTTAGTATATCCTACGAACATGCATAAATTTGAACGACTGGCCAACTTGCCTGTCTTCGGTTTTAGAATATGTGTTGGGCACCCCCATATTTTAAAATGGTTAATAGACAAATTTCATCCAAACCATCTTTCATATGCTGTACCAGGCACTGTCTTCGATGGAACTTGGTTCAGAATTGATGAATGTATTTTACACTCATATTTTAAATAATCTTAACCTTATTTTTGTTAGTTTCTTTAGATTTATTGATTGATATGTATATTTTTGTTTCTATCTTATAGGTTTGATATTCAATTATATTTGGATTGATTTGGAAAGATTTGGTAGTCAAAAAATTTGAAAAAATCGCAAAAAGAACGGAACTGGGCAGGAGGACTAGTGTCGCGGTGCTGGCTTCCAGTGTCCGGATGTTGGCGCGATAACGTTTTTTGCGTTTATCTCTCTTATTTTATCCTTACCGTAGTGTATAAAGAGAATATTTTAGGTCTTTTGGGGTTGTGGACGTTGGGAGGCAGAGGATGAAGCTTTTTGGAGAGGAAACGAAGACGAATCCAACCAGGAGACGGATCTCAACTTAAATTCATCCTCAAATATAGTTTTTTCTTCTCTTTTCCTCTATGTTCATGAATATTATTAGGCCATTTATTAATGCCAATAATTTTGAGATTAAGTCGGCTATCATTCACATGGTGCAAGCAAATCAGTTTAGTGGTATGCCTAATGATGATCCAAATGTTCACATAGCCACTTTCCTAAAAATTTGTGAATCATTCAAGCACAACAATATCTTAACTAATGTAATAAGGCTGAGGTTATTCCCTTTTTCACTTTAAGATAAGACTAAGAGTTAGTTGAACTCTTTACCTGCTGGATCAATCACCACTTGGAATGGACTATCTGAGAAATTTTTGGCTAAATTATTTCCACTAGCTAAAACAGTCAAAACGAGGAACGAGATCACTAATTTTGTCCAATATGATATGGAGTCTTTTTTATGAAGCTTGGGAGAGGTTTAAAGTGATTTTGAGAAGATGACCACATCATGGACTCACTAGATGGCTACAAGTCCAAACTTTCTATAATGGTTTGAGAAATTCAATAAGGACACTAGTGCATGCAGCAGCAACATGAGATTTAATGGGCAAAACACATGAGGAGGCTTATGCTTTGCTTGAAAAAATGGCTGCTGATGTCTATCAATGGTCGATTGAGAGCAACATACCGAGAAAGATTCATGGAGTTCATGAATTCGATGCTCTTACCGCTCTTACTGCTCAAGTAGATACACTGTCCAAGCAATTAAGCTCTTTCACCGCCAATGCTAGTGCTATTTATGCTTCACAAGAAGCTTGTAATTTGTGCAATGGACCACGTCTTAGTACTGAATGTCAAACCGGTAATTCTTTTGCTCCTTCTCAATCAGAATATGTTAATTTTATTGAGAACTATAATAGGTAAAATAATCCATTCTCCAACCCCTACAATCAAGGATGGAGAAATCATCCAAATTTTCTCGTGGAAGAATAGTGGTAATGTGATTAATCCACTAGTTATAACTTAGCCTCAGTTTCAGCCTCAGCAACCTAAAATTTCTCTGGAAGATATTATTGCCCAGCTTATAGTTAATACTACTCAATTTATGGTGAGAACAGATGCTACACTTCAAAGTCAAGAAACAAGTATTCAGAGGCAATAAATCAATATTCAGAGTCAAGCTGCATCAATCAGGAATTTGGAGCTTCAAATGGATCAACATTCAGAAATACTCACACAAAGGCAACAAGGTTCTCTACTGAGAAACACCGAGAGGAATCCAAAAGAACAAGTAAACGCCATTACTCTTCGCATTGGCAAGCAGTTAGCAAAACCTCAGAAAGCCATTGTTGAAAATTCTCAGCCAATTGAAGCAGAAGCTGAGACAATGGGAGATGATCTTGCTAAGAGCTCGGAAAAGAAGAAAGGCAAGCCTAAGTCAAAGCTCTTTCCTGATAATCCTCCACCATATGTTCCACCTATTCCATACCCTTAGCGGTTCCAAAAGCAGAATTTGAACAAGCAGTTTTCTAAGTTTCTTGATGTATTTAGGAAACTACATATTTTTGCTGATACTTTAGAACAAATGCCGAGCTATGTCAAATTCATGAAGGATATTCTCTCAAACAAGAGAAAGCTAGAGGAGTATAAGACAGTTGCACTTATTAAGACGTGTAGTGCTATCTTGCAGAATAAACTACCTCTGAAGTTAAAGGACCCTGGAAGTTTTACTATTTTCTTGCACCATTGTGAATTAATATTATGAAAAGGCTTTATGTTATCTTGGGGCTGGTATCAATTTGATGTCATATTCAGCTTACAAGAAGTTAGGTCTTGGAGAAACGAAGCCCATGATAGCATCCTTACATTTAATTGATCGGTCTATCAGACATCCATTGAGGTGGTTATAAGGGATGTTTTGGTAAATGTGGATAAATTTATCTTCCTAGCTAATTTTATTATTCAAGAGGTGAAATGACAAGTTTGGGGGTGTTACAAGATAAGTTGAGTTAAGCTCATTGATTCCTAGAATACATGTGTGACTATGGGTAAAGATTGAGCCAAAATAATATCATTTATCATACCCTAAACACTAGCCATACATTACAAACCTATGAAAGTCCTAATGATCCTAAGTGATGTGGTTTGCCTACATTAGTGGAGAGTGGCATGAAAAATTAGTTATGGAGTTCTAATCTACTTATATATTATTTTATCCGCTTTTACAAGACTCTATAGCATAAACTCATTTGGGCTTAAGAGATTGGACGACTTAAGGTGACACACACACACTCGGGACTTTTCAAGTTGTAATGTAAGTTGGTAATTGTGTTAAAGCTTTACATGATCATAATTCAGATTGTTTTCTTGGGTTATCGCTATTTTAGAATTTCTGAGGCAAGTTTAGTTAGTAAAAAACACTACGTCACTCTTTCTTTAGCTTTTTAGAATTGGTGTTTATTGTTCTTCTTGTTTTATTTTTTTAGTTTTGCTCGACTACTAGTAAAAAGTTAAGTTTGAGGGTATTTGATAAGTGTATTTTACATTCATATTTTAGATAATCTTAATCTGATTTTTGTTGGTTTCTTTAGATTTATTGATTGATTTATTTATATTTTTGTATCTATCTTGTAGGTTTGATATTCAATTGTATTTGGAGGTCAAAAATTCAGAAAAAATTGCAAAAAGAGCGGAACTGGGCAGGAGAGCTATCGCCACTACGCTGGCTTACCAACGTCGCCATGCTGGCAGTACAGAATGCCAACGCCGTGGAACTGACCTCCCAGCGTCACGACACTGGCTCAATAACATTTTTCACATTTTTCTCTCTTATTTTATCCTTATCGAACCATAGTGTATAAAGAGAATATTTTAGGTCTTTTGAGGGACTTTTTGGACGTGGGGATACATAGGAGAAAACTTTTTGGAGAGGAAATGAAGACGAATCCAACCGAGAGACGGATCTCAACTTCAATTCATCCTCAAATCTAGTTTTTTCTTCTGTTTTCCTCTATGTTCATGAATATTATTAGGATATCTTCTTATTCTAGTATGTTTTAAATTTCTTATCTAGGTCTACGACGTAGCCAAACCATGATTGTTCATAAATTTTGATTTTTAATTCAATCGATGTTTATTCGGTATTATTTAGTGTTATAATCCATTTTTAATGCTTGTGATTGTCTGGCCAACTATTGCATGATTTTAGATTTAATTCTGAGACTGAGAAGAGATGATTGAAGCTGCTCTTTGTTTATAACAACATTAAAATTTTATAAGTTAGAGATCATTATGAATCTAGTGTAGCAACTATAATTTCTTGTGCTTAATGAGTTTCATTATATTAAATATTGATAGAGATGTATGATTCATATTTTGGATTTATTATTATCGATACTTGAGAAAGATTTATAATATATTAGAGAAATTCGCTATCAATGTTCTTAATAAAATTTAATTGATTGAGAATTGGAATTTAGAGCATGTTTGGTTTGGTGAATCGATTCTTTCTTGCTGACATAACATTCTGCTGTGGCATCTCAGGTGCTGCAAGCTGAGAAAGAATACATTCTTCCTTAAGAAAGTCTTCGAACTCTCCTAGCAAGTACTCTCCACCACGATCTCCACCACGATCAGATCGTAGTGTTTTGATTTATTTTTTAATTGCTTTTCAACCAAGGCCTTATACTCTTGGAACTTTTCAAAGGTTTCGGATTTCAATTGCATTAGATAAACATGAACAAAACGTGAGTAGTCATCAATGAAGGTTACAAAGTATACATAACCTCCTCTTGATTGGATATTCAATGACTCACATACATCACTATGTATGAGTTCAAGGAATTAAATGACTTTTTCACCTTTTGCTGATAAATGTCTCTTGGTTATTTTACCTTCAATACATGATTCGCATGTGGGTAGTGATCCCACACTTAAAGTTTGTAAAGGATCATCATTCATAAGTTTTTTAATCCTGTCCAGGCTAATATTCTCAAGGTGTAAGTACCACAAATAGGTTAGATTGGTTGAGTCATACTTCAACCTTTTATTATCCCTCTGTGAATCATTATTCACTTTAGTGTCACATATCATTGAAACTATATGTTTACTTGAAACAGTTTATTAAACATGCGTGCAACAGTAATTAGACATTCATTTCTGAAAATACCAATATCTTTATCAATGAATTTAAGATCAGGTGCTTGCTTAATTAATGCACCAATAGAAATAAGATCCTTCCCAAGAACTGAGATATAATAAACATCACGTAAAAACAGATAACCGTTATCAAGTTCCAACTGATATAGCCAATACTAATGCTCTATTCCACATATGGACGATGAACTCGACCAAGATACCTGCTAGAGATAATCCAGGCGGTTGGGTATCCAATGGTTATGGACTCCACAGTGATGACACTTGTCTTACAACATGTCCACCTTACAGTGCCCTTACCATTTGTAACTTTTGAGTTCTACTTCTTAGCCTTATTCATACATTCTCTTGTGTTTCCTTTTGGCGCCAGAGGTGGAAGGCTTACTTTCAGTAAATTTTGCCTCTCCGGTCTTCCTCGTTCCCTTTAGAAATAAAGTCTTAGTGGCTTACCACTCCTTCATAATCTCAGGAAGTGAGTACCTCAACATATTTATCAAATAATTAAGTTTGAAGTTCTCGAAGGTATCAGGCATAGTTTCTAGTATCATATTCACCTGAGTCTCGCCATCAACCTCAGCATCCATGATCTCCATCTCATTCAAATAACTAATTATCAACATCATATTTTCTATGAAAAAAGTTCCAGGTTTTATCCTACAGTTCATAAGGTTTCGCAAAACTTCCTGTTTAGCTTAACGACCATTATCACTGAACATTTTGGTGATGTTCAATATCATATCAGCGGTGGTTTCCAAATTATGATTTTGTGTGTTGCAACACATTGCTAACAGAAGCTAAGATGTAATATCTGTCTATCTCATCAGAACGTAGCCAAGAAGCATAAACATCATATTCCTCTTGAGTCGATTCACTAAAAGACTCAAAGGAACAAGGGGTGGTGAGCATGATCTTGTGCTTTTCAATCATCAGTACGATATCAAGATTGTGTTTCCAATCACCGTAATTATTACCAGTTAATATTGTTCTCGTTTACGATAGTTGAGAATGAGGATATTGACATGATTATCGAAAAGAATAAATAAAGCGGTGTAAATAAATGCTTAATCATTTAGGAAAGTATGATGCATGATGTAACTACTTAAATATATAAAGATCTATTAAAAAATATTTTCTCCATGATGTTATGATAAAAAATGATAGCTTGTCTCATCAAGGGATGAAGTCCAAACTATCTCTTATCGTATCGAGACTCTTCTCGTTTAGTTAACACCCAAATGTCTTCACATCTAGCTTACCCAATCACCAAAGATTTTGGTCACCTTGGCCCCATTAAGTAGCCCCTAAGTGGAGATTCTAATGTGCTTCAATTTAAGTGTTTAACCAACGCATCGACTCTTAAAAGTTGTTATAGACTAATAGTGCGTCTATGGGCGGCCCTACCCCACCACTTCTTTTAGAAGTCTTAGCTTTTCAAGTAACTCAATGACTCAAAGCGACACGACTCCAAAATTTCTCCCATTGAAGAGAGGACCGCTATAGGCGATTCTAAACCATTCCTCGTGGAACGATCAAGTTCGCGTTGGAGACCTTACAAACGTTTCAACGTAAACGACCATCCCACTTAGTTTTTTAAAAAAATTTGGATTTTTAGTTACTTTTCAAAACATTAACTTTTATTAATTTGAAAAAATTGATGAAATTTATAAATCCTTTATTTAATTTTAAATCTCAATTTAAAATCATAACCATTATAATTTTCACAGTGTAATTAAATTATAACTATTATAAATTAATCTACAATAATGCATGTATATACTAAATGATAATTTGATATTGGCATATCCCTAGTATTATATGTCATGTTATATGATAATACGCGATTAAAATTAAATCATACATTTAAAATTAACCTCCTATTGGCTCATTTCTAATTACAACCCAAAACAAAAACTAATCTTCATGGCTTCTGTAATTTTCTCATTCTTCTGCATGCTGTCTCACCACTTTGTAACTCTTTACAAAAGTTCATTCCCATTTTAAAAACCAAATTTGAAACTTAAAATTCAAATTTCAAAATTCAGAATTTAAATTCATAATTCAAATTTCAAATTTCAAATTTCAAAAATTCAAAATTTAAATTTTGATTAAAACCCTTTAATTAAGAAAAACTATTTTTATAATTAAATAATCTCATTAATTGTCCCATTTTTTTAATAAAATAAAAAGATAAGATTGATAATTATTTTTAGAATTTAAAATTTAAAAGATAAAAAGATAAAATAGATAATTATCGTTGAATTCAAAATTCAAAAGATATAAAGATAAAATAGATAATTATCTTTTATTCATTTTAAATTTAAATTTTAAAATTTTAAAAGATAAAAATAGGATAAGGGTTATCGCGAAATATCGTAGAGTTTCCTAAATCCTAATTCTTATCGTCCAGGGTTTCACAAACCCTATTCACCATGCAAGGAATGACAGCAGACATCGGCGGTGACGGCGCCAGAATAGTAGCTTTGACATGAACAGTGATTCCCGCAAGAACAGTAATTCCGTTGGAACAGTGCACCCGGCATGAACAGTAATTCTGATGACGATTTCGAGGCGGCGATGATTTTACATCAAATTTATAAAATTACAACTTTTGTAACAAAATAAATTACATAAAACCCTATACCTCAAATTCAGCGTACATCAATTCTAAATTGAAATAAAAACGCTTAAAGCAATTAGTTAGGGTTCCAATCACATAACACATTCAAAACAATTTTGAATCTACCATATAAAATCATATGTCAATATCCACAAAATTCACGATACATTCGTTTCAAATATATGTATGTATAATCAAGAACCTATAGCTCTGATACCAATTACTGGGATCGGTAAGTTTTAAAATTAACTAAAAGATATGTTTGAACCATGAACGGTTCGTGGGTGGAATATAAAAAAAAATAATTAACTTATTTAATCGAATTAAATAATTTAAAACCAAAGAACGTGCGATTATGCATATACGATATTAAACGAGAAGATAAGGTTAGAAATAATTTTTTACGTATTCTTTATATCAGAGAATTTCTGAACTGGCAGAATTCTTTCGAGTGTTCTTCATGTTCTTCCGGTTTCGGGATCCGAATCACGCACTTGAACTCCAAGAACGATTTACGAATGTTATCTGCCAATAATCACCCGTTAATTTCAGAAATATATCTCACGAGAATTTTGTGTAGGAATTTGAGTGTGGGCTCTCAAAACTATTTAAGGAAAAAATGAAATTTTTCCTTCAATGCTCTATTTCAGCGACAATCACTAGGGAGGGGAGAAAACTATTTTTCTCTGTATCTGATATAAGATCTATATCTCTATCTCTCTCTCTACAATCAAATTGCTATTAGATATTTATAAAATCTAATTTATTTATATTTACAAATACACCCATATAAATTTATGAAAATTCACCTCATATATTCATATTGCCGAAAATATGTATATCTCCACAGTGTTAGAGTTGTATCAAAATTTATCAATCCAATTGATAGATTTAATTGATTATTATCAATTAATTAATTTATTTTTATTTACTAATTATCTAATAATTAGAAAACAATAAACTAATTAATTTCCATTCAAATGATCACACTTAACTAATTAAGTGACGTCACCCATCACATATAGGTGTGAAAATATGCATTGGCAACAAAACACATTTTGATTCAATTTACTTCGTTTCTCTATTCCTGTTCTCATAAGCTATTTGTGAGAACGAATGAACCTACATGAACAAAGCTAAAGATTCAAATACCCGACGAATTTATCTCGATGAATTTCTGACATATTTAATCCTGATATTGTACGACGCTACTATAGGTTCAATGCTGAATCAACTCTTGATTCATGCGTGCTACTTTTCTGCTGGTGTATATAAACCCTTTTTATTTTCACGGTTCACAAAATATTTTAATATAATACCCATCGTGAATATCAGTAACAAGAGCAGAATGTAAAACTATTGTTTTACCTCTCTTGTTATTATTTTCTTAACTCATTTATTGACTGTGAATAAGAAAAATATAATAGTGAATTGTCTCATACAATTCACAAGTCTTAATTAATGACTCAATTCATTGAATACCTGATCACATTAATTTATGCACACACCCATCAATAAAGCAAAAGGTGATATTGTTGCTTTCGCAATCCAATCACGAATTTTCATATCTGTGAATCATGTAACTCCAACTTACTTGAATTACAATCAAAACATCGATGTATTGCCCGCCAATTCGAACTCACTTATTTGACATATCAAATATTGTAACTAACTAAGTCAAGCTACGTATTCACCTCAGGATTAAGGTAATTACAAAAACATTCTTAAGATGTAACAATTACATTTAGAGCTAGGTAAATAGTTTTGGATTCTAAACTAATTTGTTATCGGTCTATTCAACATGTTCATAACACGTCTAGGTTTATCGTTTGATTCTCCACTCCCATGCCCCAAGATTGTCATCCATTGGTTCAATCAAACAGTCGTAATCGCATTGATTGCCCAGTAGATCCTAAGACTGTAAATATCGTTATGAACTTTCTCAGAAGAGTTCGTCTTGAGACGTCTCTGTTTTCACTATTTGTTCGTTGATTAAAGTTCCAGGACTTGAGTAATTTACAAACACACTTTAATTTAAAATAAAACTTTCAATTTATTTATAAGGATTCGATAATATCAACCGTCGCTCTATTACACATCACCGGAAAATCCTTAAATAATGTTCATTTGATCAGTCGTGCCAAAGCTGAAACTGTGAGTTTTATGGTTTTAGTGCAGGATAAATCTTGAAAATGATAAGAAATTACATATTTCAATAAGGTGGTAGCAACTATAACACGATTAACATGTTAAAAGATGTAAATTAAATTCTCTACAGATTCGAAAGGAAAGAGAGATAATTACCCAATGAGGTTGCAAAAGTATTTCTCTCTTCTGAATGCTTTGTACCCTTGAATATTTATTCCAAAATTATTCTTGTATATAGTTAACAAAATTACAAAATTATATACCGCTTAAATTTCTCTCTCTCTTTCCAAATTAACTTATATATATATATATATATATATATATATTACTTTTTCCACGTGTTTAAAACTCATGTTTATCGGTTATAATAGACATAATATCAATTTTATTAAATAATTATTATTACCAATTCACTTTTGACATTTTATGTTTTAAATTTATCTAAAATACTATCGAAAGTAACCATATCATAAAAATTATGTAATAGCCACCACGTTTCAGATCGGTTTTGTCGTTTGGTTGGTACATACACCCCTAATGTATAGGCTCTAAATTAAATAGAATTACTTAGCTAGGTAGACTTTTTGCTTTTGGAAAATGTTTCAAATATTCTATGATAATTTAAAATATATTAGTTAATACATACATGCGTTGCACGTTTAAAATAATATATTATATTTATAGTCATAATTATTATTTATAGTTATGTTGTGTTCATACAAATTTTAAAAAAATATTTAGCATCATATCTATTTTAAATTAATGTGAGTAAGATAAAAATGTTATATTGATATTATTTGTTGATACATTATTATTCAACCAAGTTGTGTCACATGTATATTCTTAGAAAAAAATGATATATAGTAGAATGTGCTCTCAAAATTTACAAGAAAAAATGACATCATTAGAAGTAAATCTTCTATTTCGTGTGTTTTATTTTTAACTTGATTTTAATTTTTTATTTGCATTACAAATTTATTTTTTTATTCATAAATTTTGGGCGACTATATTTATGTAACATATTGATTACATTGATATATAAAATATACCATAAACGAAGTTTCTAAAAATGTGTTATAGTCGAATTATATTTTAAATTCTATTATTTAAGTTTTATAGAGATAATTTATTTTTCCTCGGCATGATTAACATTTAATATATTGTTAATTTTCCCGACCGTATTACTTTTTGGGTTATGTATATACTTCACAAATCTCCAATGTATTGATAGACATTGTTTATGTAATTTTTTTTATTGTTTTGGCTTTATGCCATTATTCATTATATTCCATATATTTTTAAGGTTAATGTTTTCTGAGTTCAATATACTCTGAGTGCACACAGGAGAAGATAACCTTTGAATCTTTAGAATAACCATCTATGAAGTCATTTAAACCAATGATATTATCCGTGTGTCGGCAAGATCATTTTCAATGCAGCGGATTATATTATGTATATCAATTTAAATATATTGTCATGTCTTTCATGTATTACTTTTTAATAAAGAATATACCCTTTACTTCTCTCTATATATGACTATATTTTAAACACAAGTCATCAATGGCTGTTATATATCGGAAAGTAAGAGAAAAATAAAGGATCAATTATTTAAAAATAGAGAGAAAGATAAAATATTCTTGACCTTTGTTCTGAACCCGAGGAAATTAGAAATAGGTAAAATATAAAGAAAGGTATAAATAATAAAATGTGAAATACAAAGAATTTACGTGATTCAACAATGTGCCTACGTCTACGGGCGAAAATGAGAAAAAATCAACTAATCAACAAAGAGAGTGCAAAAGATTGTGAAAAGTATTCACAAACTCAAATCCTACAAATCCAATAGAGCCTTAGAATATTCGTAAGCCCCATACAAATATCTCTATATATTGTATGATTTGGTATTGTTCAAAAAGGGAGAGGGAAATCCTATTTATATAAGAAACTAAGAGAACGTGATTACTAAATAACTAATGTGAGACAAATAACAAACTCCACACCAATAATTTAAAGCCACCGCTAAAAAAATCTCCACCTTGAATTCAAATTGTACGGCCATCATCTTCAAAAGTATATTTCTTCAAACATCTTCTCCAAAGCAGCAACAAATCACATACTGCGAATACCAACCAAGTCTAGCCAAAGCTGGAACTTACGAACCGGAATAGAGTTAGTCATCATATCAACTGGATTCTCTACTGTAGGAATTTTACTGGCTGTATTGACACCCTGAGATACAGTTTCACGAATAAAGTGATATCTAACATCAATGTATTTGGTCCTCTTATGAAACATTTGATTTTTGGTCATATGTATAGCACCCCAACTATGACAATAGATAATAGTAGCATCATGTTGAAGTCTCAAATCAGTAACCAAACATCTAAGCTAAATGGTTCTTTTCACAACTTCTGCCACTGCCATGTACTCAGCCTTTAAAGTAGACAGCGCACCTATATACTGTAGAATAGCCTTCCAACTAATGGCACAACTAGAAAGTGTGAACAAATAACCTGTCAGAGATCACCTCTTATTAAGATCACTAGTATAGTTAGAGTCAACAAAACCAACAACACTCCAACTACTGTCAGAACTTATGTTATAAACTAAGCTAAAATCTGCAATGCATTTCAAATATCGAATGATCCATTTCACAGCTTGCCAGTGAACCTTTCCAGGATTTTCCATGTAGTTGCTGACGATAGTAACTACATATGAATAATTTGGACGAGTATAAACCATAAAATACATGATACTCTCAACTGTGCTAGCATAAGGAACACATGACATATGCTCGTTTTCTTCATCAGTTTGTGGTGACATATATGCTGGAAGCCTGAAATGTGGAGCAAACGCAACATTTACAGCTTTAAACTTCTACTTCAACCAAAATGTTCAAGAACTTTCTCAATGTAATTCTTTTTAGACAAAGCCAACTTGCCTGCTTGCCTATCCCTCTGGATTTTCATGCTGAGAATCTTTTTGGCAGTACCTAAATCTTTCATTTCAAAATCACCAATAAGATGAGCTTTCAACTTGATGACTTCAGCTTTATTCTATGCAACAATAAGAATAACATCAACGTATAGAGCAATAAATAAATAAAAGAAGCATCTAGAAGACATCCGTGGTAGCCAAATTTTTATATTCACTCATGGAGTAACCATACCCAAGCATAAACAAATCAAATTGTTTGTACCACTATCTAGGAGATTACTTCAAGGCATATAATAACTTCTTTAACAAATAAACATGGTTTTCCTTACCTTGAACAAAAAACCCCTCTAACTAATGCATATAAATCTGTTCCTTAAGCTCACCATGCAGAAAAGTTTTCTTGACAGCTAGTTGATCTACCTCCACGTCAAACAGTGCAACCATGGAAAAAACACGAGAATAAAGTTATGCTTCACAACTGGTGATAACACTATATTGAAGTCCATTCCCTATCTCTGGCTATGACCTTTGACAACCAAGCGTGCTTTGAACCCTGATGCTTCAACCTATGGGATTCCTTCCTTTTTCTTGAAGACTCATTTACACCAAACAATCTTCTAGTCCTTGGGCCGTTTAACCAACTCTCATGTATGATTCTTATGAAGAGATTCAAGTTATTCACTCATAGAAACATTCCACTAAGAAGACTCACTACTTGTGACAGCCTCACGGTAACTAGAAGGTTCATGAGCATCAATACTATTTTTCACAGTTAATGCATACAATACCAAGTCTACATAAGCATACCTCTAAGGTGGTCTAATCTGCCACATCTCTCGTCTGGTAGTAATATTGTACTATTTTCTCGTTGCTTCTATATGGTATTGTCAACTAAATAGTGCAACTTGTTCTCAACTGGATGATCGGAAGTGCTATATTGCACTTTACTAGAAGTTTCAACCACTAGCTCTACCTATTCACTGACACCACGATTTGAACCTGTAGCAACAAACTCCTTTCTCTCCAATAGCATGCCACTCTCATCAAATTTAACATCTCTGCTACTTATAAATTGAAGTGACTTTGGTTCAATGCACCACCAATGATAACTCTTCATCCTAAACTGAAATCCTAGGAATATAAATTTTGTGACATATGCCTAAGCTTACCATCACTCACATGAATATATGCATGACAACCATATTTTCAAAATAGAATAATCAGCATGAGAGCCAAATCATACCACAATTGGAGTTTTCAATTCAATTGCAGTCGATGGAGACCTATTCAGCAAGTAGCAGGCATAATTGACAATCTCAACCCAAAATTTATCGTGTAAACTAGCATTAGAGGGCATGCTACGCACTTTGTCCATAAAGTTTATGTTAATACATTATGCGACGCCATTCTTCTATGGTGTTCCCATGCATGTGTGTCTTACAATGCCTTCATTTCTGAGTACTCTTCAGATAAACCCTTGAAAAATTCTAGACTATGATTAGTTATTAAATTCTTGATTTCCTTACCCATTTGGTTCTCTACACAAGCTCTCCACTTCTTGAAGGTTGAGAATACATCGCTCTTTTGCTTCAAAAAATAAACCCAAACTCGTCGAGAATAGTCTTCAATAAATGTCAGAAAATAGCGTGCTTTTCTTTTAGATTTAATAGGAGAGGGACCCAAAGAATTTGAATGGATGCAATCCATTATGCCCTTAGTTTTGTGAATCAATTTGCTGAACTTGACTCTGCATTGCTTCCTATAAAGTCAATGCTCACAAAAGTAGAGTTTCCCAATTTTATGACCACTCAACAAGCCTCACTTGCTCAAAATCGACATCTTTCTCTCCCTTATACACTTTAAGTCCATATGTTAAAGACGGATAATCTAGATCTGATGAAGATGAAGCTGCTGTAGCATCGGTTACTGTGCTTCCCTAGAGTATATATAGGTCGTGAGTCAACTTTTCCTTAAACACCACTAGAGAGCCCTTGCAAACCTAACAAAACTCTGTCGTCACCTAAATACCAGTAACATTGAGAGTCAAACAAAGTCAAAGAAATAAGGTTCTTTCTCATATTTGGTACACGCCGCATATTAGTATACGTCTGAACAATATTGCCATACATCTTGATATGAATAGCTCAAACACTGACAACCTTGCATGTGGTGTTATTTCCCGTCAAGACTTCACCCCCATCAATTGATTCATATGTAATAAACCAATCTTTATTGGTGCACAAATGGTACGTACAAGTTGAATCAAGAACTCAATTATTGCCTGAACACAAATAAGATAATGTCAGCATTATTAGAATTACCATTGAAACTCTCACTTTTTACATTAGCAACATACGTGGTCGTGGAGGAATTTTCAATAGTTCCATTTTTATCTTTGAGTTTAAGGCATTCAACTTTCCACTGTGCTTCTTGGTGACAATAGTTTCACTTCCCTTTTATAGTCTTTAACGTAGACCTAGACATGCCTATATTACTCTCTAAATCTTTTTCCTTACTTCTTCCTCTAGCTTCTAAACCATTCGCTAAATTCACAACATGATTCTCTGACACTCGTTTTTAATTTTTGGAGTATAAAGATGATTTCACATCCTTAATAGCTATTTTATCTCTCTCTCATATAGCATACTGTCAATAAAATGATCATATAAAAAAGGTAAAGAACATAACAAAATCAAAGCTTGATATCCATCATCAATTTTTACATCAATATTATTCAAAATCTAGAATAACGTGATATAATTCATCAATATAATCTTTAGATTGGTCTGCCTTCAACCATACGAAACGTGTATAATGTTGATTCAAATAGAGCAGGCTGGTGAGAGACTTCTTTAAATCTAAGCTATCTAACTTGATCCATAAAGCATCAGGAGACGTCTCATTAGATACTTCACCCAACACCTCATCAGACAGTGATAACATAATAGCACAAAGTACCTGCTCTATGAGATCATCCTTTTCTTCATCGGTCAATTTCTTCAGCAAAGTGTCTTTGCCCTTCAGCGCCTCAAACAAGGTTATTAAACTAATGAGGCTCGCATATTTAACCGCCAAATACTAGTCATTCTTCCCATTGAACTTATCAATCTCATACTTTACTGCCATAATAACAACTTATTATGACCACAGCCCCAAGAAATTAGGAAATATGCAAATATAAAGAAGATAAATAATAAAATATGGAACACAAAAAATTTATGTGGTTCAGCAGTGTGCCTACATCCAAGGGACGAAGATGAGAAGAATTCCACTGACTAAGAAAGAGAGTACAAAAGAATGTCAAAAGCATTCACAAACCAAAATCTCATAATTAAACCCAAATATCACAAACTCAAATATTGAACTAAACTAGAGTCTTAGAATATTCCTCACATATATCTTAATATCATATATGATTTGGTGCAATACGAAAAGTGATAGGATAATCTTTAAGCTTCTCTTTTCCTTAACGAGCTTTCAGCTAATAGCTCTTAAACCACTTGGTCTTATGGTATGAGATTTTAAGACACCCCCATGGGTGATTAAAAAAATGGCTATAGGCTCAACATGGATGACTAGGAAAATAATTATACACAGGTTGGCTTAAAAAGCTCAAACGGTCCAAAGATGACCTAAATCATGTCCTGGATGAAGTGTAGTCTAGAATTTCACCTCGAACAATAATCGAATTGGTTCTAAAGTTCTTATGAGATCATAATGATTTCTTAAGTCACATAAACCTTCTCTAAGCAAAAAAAAAAGATAATCAAACGCTCAAGGCTATGTGCTCAATATGTCGGGATTCTCTAGTGTAATGCAAATCAATACTTGGTTCAAATACGCACAGATATACAAATTCAATTATTTTCCAAAGCTATCAAAAATCAAAACCAATCTCA
The DNA here is from genome assembly GCA_003255025.1 of Datisca glomerata. Classification (NCBI taxonomy): domain Eukaryota; kingdom Viridiplantae; phylum Streptophyta; class Magnoliopsida; order Cucurbitales; family Datiscaceae; genus Datisca; species Datisca glomerata. Next base: position 438,284 of record QANY01013442.1, on the reverse strand, counting down.
TCATAGGTGTTAGTGTTGTCAACAACAGAATGCCAGAAAAAAATAGAATTTAAATTAAAGTCACCACTACTAAATTAAAAACTTTCATTGTCCTTGATGAAAAGAACATTTTAACCCATTATTTTAAAAAAAAATGCTAATCTTCAAATAATTTTTTGCCCAAGACAAACTTAAAAACAATTTTACATTGTCCTCTGATTACTCTTTCATGATCCCACTAACTTCTTGACCAATCATAGGAGTAAAACAAAACTATATAATTAGTTCTTATCAACACTGTCCCTAGTATGAGCAACGACTACATTTATCCAGCTGCCAACTTATGTCATTTTCATCTTCTCGTATATTATATTTATTTATTTATATTTCCCATTTGCTTTCAGTTTATGATATTATCAAATACGAAAATTGATAACCTCATGTTCTAAAGGGTTGGATCAAATTTGGTTGTTTAATTTAAAAGAAACCTCGAAGACAATTTCTTTTAAAAATTCATTGGTCATCTTGTTTTTTTAGAATAAAACATTTCACAAACAACATAAATATTCTATCAACATGTGACCATCTAAATCCACCAAATACACACTACTCTGAAAATATGTTTGTTCTGGTACAATATCGATAGATTCTCTATGGTACATCCCAATGCTCTTTTCTCTGAAAAACTCTGAAAGTGCTTTTTGTTCTGAAAAGCTATTTGGAATTTAGATGTGGTTTATCTGAACAGCTCTTTAAAAGTGCTAAAGCTGTTCTTCTTTTCTTTTTGCTCTTCTCTGGTATAATCTGTGAATGGAGCTGAGAGGGATTCACTGTGAAATGGTCAAAATTTTCTCTTCTTACTTTCCTGTTATGACGAAACTAATTAGAACTTCTGCAAACAAATAGTTTATTTTCAACCTTATTTAAGAAATTTTTTTGAGGATTTTATTCATGGACATCTTTGTTAGAGGTTGTTAACATGTGATTTCACATACGTTTTTTTGTTGGTTCAATAATCACGATACAATTTATCCAAAACATCAATTCACTATCAAGATTTATAAATGAAATATGAAAAGATAAGATTTACGGTCAATGAAACCAAAGAGAAATTATAGCTGTAAGTTTCTTAGTACGTAGGACTCTTAGATCAACGTCAACGTCAAAGTTCGTTTCGTAAGCCTTTCGCTTCCCCATCCTAATTGTTTCAATCATAGATACCGAAACGACATTCAATTCTGGCTGAACTCACATACATATATAACTGACGCACCTAACAGATAAGCCCTAAATATACTTCATTCGAATTGATTGGAGATATTCTGGAGACAGATTAAATTAATAAAAATAGCACTTAGATTGACAAGGTTAAAATCGAAAATGTAAATGTTATTTATCTATTACTTATTTTCTCTTAGAAAATTAACTCTAAAAGTAGTGCAATTGAAAGAAAACGATCAAAGGTTGAAAATCGAATGTTCTAAAGGTTAGTTGAAGTTTAATCATTTCACGTGATAAGTGAAAGCTTGGAAGAGCAAACAATATCATTTTAAAAAGTTTAAAACTTTAGGAAGTAGAACTAAAAGTCGGAGCATATATGGAGCATGCTCAATAATAATAAAAAATTTATTTATTTAAATAACATTTAAATTTGAATGCATGAAGGTCCTACGTACAGGGTTGATCATCACTGTCGTTGCTTTGGGAGTCTCTTAGTGTGCATTATTCCACAAAAGCGTGGTCTGTGTCTCCACCATTACCCACTTCGACAAGAGTTATAGAGAGAAGTGGACATGCTTCACGCTTACCGAACCCACGCGTGGGAAATATTTTTTGAAGTATTGAAAATCAGTGATTAATTCTTCAAACTTAAAAATTATAGTTAGGTTATCAAATAAATGAAATAATAGTGAATTTTTAATAATACAATAGTCATCAGGTTTTTTCCCACCCGTGAAAGCTCCTATGACTTCGAATTTCAAAACCAAAAGGCTCCTCTCTGACCTGTTTTTAGCTTCTCTCTATTAATATATTTCAGAGAGCCTTTTTCAGAGAGCGTAACTCATTGGCTATAAAACCAACACTCATCACTCATCACTCTTTCTCACTCTCTCTCCCTCTCTCTGCTGACTACCAAGTTCCTTTATTTTCTTGCTAAGCTTATTCGGACAAGCAATTATGTCTGTAAGTCTCTCTCTCTCTCTCTCTCTCTCTCTCTCTCTCTCTCTCTCTCTCTCTCTCTCTCTCAAAGTGAGAGTGAAAAAATTTAAGTTGTTTGCAGATGGTAGAGGTGAGAGTGCCCAACCTTGACTGTGAAGGATGTGCTTCAAAGTTGAGGAAGGCTCTCTTTAAGCTCAAAGGTATATATATACATATATTTTCCTGCACTTCAGATTTTGTTTTGTGCTTTTGAGAGTTGAAATAATCTTCTTTTATTTTACTAAATGGTATTCATTCTTAATTTGGTGGCTTTTGTCTAAGTGATTCCCTTATGACCTCTATACTCTTCCGCATTAACCAGTACAACCACTATTTATTCCAAATAAATCATAATAATTTATTTTTCTACAATTAACTAAGTTGAAAGAAATGATTGAATTTTAGGGAAAAAGTAGTTTTAGTTGTAATATGCCTTATAATTTGTATCTTACTATAACAAATGCACTTCTTTCCAAGCACGTTCTTTTACAATAAAATTAAATATAGCACAAATGAAGACAACTGAAGTGAAGGCCGTAGCAAGTAGGGAAAAGAAAATAAACATTATATATTTTAAGATGAGTACAATACAAGTATACCTCAAACTGGGTCATCAACAAGAAACTTTGATTAAAATATTAAAATTTAAGTTAAATTAACCAACCTCCCTTATAGTTTATTTTAGTAACACTACCACTCTCTAGCTTTTAGTGACTTAACATGAAAGGCATAAATAAAGAATAAAAATGGTTTAAAGTATACTTTCGAACGTTGATATACATGAGTTATAAAACAAAAAAAGTTGTTATGCATGCAGGACAACTAAAAATGACCTCTTAATTGTATATGGTCTCTCTAAAAGACAGTTTCCTATGATATCTTCATATTTTAACTAGGAGGTTAGTCAAGCTGGGCCTCAGATTGGACGGTAGCTGAAAATAAGAGCTTCAACTCGGTTATTGGGCCTTATTGCTACTTCTTACAAGACTTTAATAAAGTTTTAACTGCTTTCATTGAATAATTAATCTCAAAGCATCCACAAATGCATTAGGGGTTCCTCATAAATTAAGTGAAAAAATGCCAAAACTTTATCAAATAATTAAAAAAAAAAACAATTTGCAGGAGTGGATGAGGTAGAAGTAGAAATGGAGGCACAAAAGATAACAGTGAGAGGGTATGGGTTAGAAGAAAAGAAGGTGATTAAGGCAATAAAAAGAGCAGGGAAAGCAGCAGAGCCATGGCCATTTCTTCCAGGATTCTCACATTTTGCATCATTTTACAAATACCCATCTTATATTGTCAACCATTACTATGATACTTACAATAATGAAGCTTCTTCAAGTGGTGTTCACACTTTCTTCCACACTCCTTCTGTTTACTCAGTAGCTGTTGCTTCTGATGAGGCTGTTGCTTCCCTTTTCAGTGATGACAATCCTCATGCTTGCTCTATTATGTGATCATTCCCTTTTTTTTTCTCTCCTTATTTTTTTTGTTTCATATCTTTCTTTCCTCAATTGGTCTTCTTTTTTTGCCCTTGAATTATGATATTAGAGTGTTAATTAAATATATTATTGTAAATTTATTTTAATTTATTTTTGTGAGATTATTTTCTGGTTACATACTTATTTGTAGCTATTTTTGTTACATTATTATGGTCATGATTAATTTAGCATATAATATTTTTTTATGGAAATAATCACACAAATGGAAATATGATATTTGATATTGAGAAAATTAAAACTATGGTCACAAAATTAAAAGTTAACTAAGTTATGAAAATCAACTAGAAGCTTACATCAATAATATGATTTACGTCACCTTCATGGTAGGCACACGTCGAATAATCTCACATGTATAGAGTCTCAAAATATAATGTAGAGATCTCATACTGAATACATAACCGTTGAGAATGATCATAAATACAGATTCTTGCTCACCAAAATTGATGAAAGCAATTTCTTCGTCTCACAATTGATAGGCGGCTCACCAATTTTATTTTCTTGAAGAAAATTTCTTCGTCTGAAAAGGGTTAGACAGCTTAACCTTTTCTTCGTCATCTAAACAATAGGAGGCTAACTCTTTAGTACCACACACTAATTTTCACATCACACATTGCACCTTTTATAGTTAGTGAATTAGGCTAACGACCAAGTGAAAACTAAAGCTCATTTTAGTTGAGTTCTCGTTACTTCACCGATTCCTAGTGTGGTTCTCATGTAGAGCTTTCATCTCTTTTCTATATGGCCCTTACCCATTTTCTTGGTGGTTATCCATAGCAACCTCTTTGATCTTCCACATAATTAGAAATTACATCATCATCTCGAGTACATCTAGTAAACAATTGTCTCTCTATGCTAGATCTTTGTAGCTGGATAATCACATCAGCTGATGTCACTAAAAATGGCTAAGCATCTTGTGCTTCTTGCTTATCAACTACACTTTCATCAGTAGGATCATCATTGGTGCCTCTTCCATCACCATTCCCTAGGAATGTATGAACTAAATTTAACTCAATCTCATTAGGCTGAGGCTTCTAAACTATCATCAAACCTGCAATAGTCTATTCATCAAGAAATTTCACATATCAACTTCTGACAATTTTCTTCTTAGCTAGATCACATCGTTTATTGTGGGGTAATTCATAGTGTATTATTCTTCACTACTTTCACTAAACTCTGTAGAGCGTTAGCTTTTTCCTTTTCCTAGCCACTACCATTGACCTTTTGGTCAGCTTCCATTTACTTCACAAAAATAATTATGATAACCTTCATTATCGAGGAGACCTATATAAATCAAGTTCAATGGACACCCGAAACATGTCTCACATCTTTGAGTACTAGCCATATTTATCTCTAGACACACATCTCCAATCCCTGTGATATTGGAGGTATCATCATTCCCTATCTTCATAACACCTAAATCCATGATATGTTATAGGAGAAGATATCCCTTCTTGAAGTAACATATATGGCAGCAGTGACATCAAATACCCAAATGTCTAGGTGATGAGTGTGTTTCACACTCATATTTTAGATAATTTTAACTTTAATTTTATTGGTTCTTTGAATTTTATTGTTTGATTTATGTTTGTTTTTCTTTTTATCTTGTAGGTTAGATATTCAAATGTATTTGAGTTGATTTTGAAAGATTTGGAAGGCAAAAATGTAGATAAATGAGAAAAGGATAGATCTAAGTAGAATAGCCAGTGTCGCGGCAGTGGATGTGAAGCAGTAATCCAGCGCCACGGTGCTGGCTTCCCAGCGCCGTGATGCTGACGCGTGACAGATTGGCCACATCACGATGCTGGATCCCACCATCGTGACGCTGGCGTGATTTTAGATGTTTTTGCTCCAATCCAATCCTTGACGAACCCTAGTGTATAAATATAATATTTTAGGTCATTTATAGGAATTTTTGGACGTGAGAGGCAGAGGAGAAAGCTTTTGGGAGAGGAAACAAAGACAGATCTAATCGGGAGACGGATCTCAACTTCAATTCATTCTCAAATCTAGCTTTTCTTCTCTTTTCATCTATGTTCATGAATATCATTAGGATATCTTCTTATTATCCTATTTACTAAATTTCTTATCTAGGGCTACGACGTAGCCAAATTATGATTGTTCATATATTTTGATTTTTAATTCAATTGATGTTTATTCAGTATTATTGAGTGTTATAATCCATTCTTAATGTTTGTGATCGTTTGGCCAACTATTGCATGCTTTTGGAATTTATTCTGAGATTGAGAAGTGATGATTAAATTTGCTTTTTGTTTATAACACCATTATAATTTAATAAGTTAGAGATAATTATAGATCTAATGTAGCAATTGTAATTTCTTATGCTTCATGAGTTTCAATTTATTTAATCTTGACAAAGATGTGAGATTAGTATTTTTAATTCATTGTTATCGATACTTGAGAAAGATTGATAATTATATTAGAGAAATTTACTATCAATAATTTGTTAAACATTGATTGATTGAGTTTTAGAATTTAGAGCATGTTTGATTCCGTGAAATCGAAAACCCTAGAGCTTTTAACTAAAATATTTGAATTATTTCTTCTTCTCAAGTATTAATATTTTTAGTTCAATTTTTCATTAAAAAATCTCAACTTTTCATCATTCTCAATTAGAATTAAGATATAGTTAATTTCAATAATTAATGTCAATCAATCTTATGGACGATACTCTATTTTTATAGAAATTTATTATCACTCGATGACGATAGTGTACACTTGCGCTATAGAAAAATCATAACAAGTTTTTGGCGTCGTTTCCGGGGATTGATTTTGTTTATTAATATTGGAGTTATATTTCCTTACTTTTACTTTGATTCTTATTTTTTTTATTTACAGTTGTTTACTATTTTGAATTTTCAGAAGTTTTCTAAGGTGTATGAGAAAATTTGGAATCGAAAATTTGACTTCCCGAAATTTGAAAATTGAGCGAACTTGTCGTCGTAATAGAAAAGTGAGGAGAGAAGCTTCTAAACAATCTCAAGAAATCATGGAAGATGTTAGAGAAAATCTGAAAATTTTGAACAACCAAAATAACCGGGCGATTCGAGATTATGCTATGCTGGTGGTTAATGAGGCTGTGTCTGCCATTCAATGACCTGTTATTAATACCAAAAATTTTGAGATTAAGCTAGATATCATTCAAATGGTGCAAACAAATCGGTTCAATGGCCTACCTAACGATGATCCAAAAATTCATATAGCCACTTTTCTCAAAATTGACGAGACATTCAAGCACAACAATGTCTCAACTGATGCAATTAGGCTGAGATTATTCCCATTCTTACTACGGGATAAGGCTAAGAGTTGTTTGAACTCTTTGCCAGCTTGATCGATCACTACTTAAAATGGCCTCTCTGAGAATTTTTTTGCGAAATTCTTTCTACCAGCTAAAACAACCAAAATGAGGAATGAGATCACCACATTTACCTAACATGAGATGGTGTCTCTTCATGAATCTTGGGAGAAATTTAACATGATTCCTACATCATGCACTCCCTAGATGGCTACAAGTCCAAACTTTCTACAATGGTTTGGAAAATTCAACAAGGACACTAGTGGATGCATCAATAAGAGGTGCTTTGATGGAAAAAAAACACATGAGGATGTTTATGCCTTGCTAGAAGAAATGGGTGCTAATACTTAACAATTCCAACTGAGCATAATGTACCAATAAAGACTCATGGAGTTCATGAAGTAGATGTACTTACTGCTCTCATAGCTTAATTCATGTTGCACATGAAGTTTGTAACTTATGTAATGGACATCATTCTAGTACTGAATGTCAAGTTGGCAATCCCTTTGCTCCTTCTCAGTCTGAACAAGCTAACTTTGTTAGGAATTACAATACGCCAAAATTACCCAAATTTCTCTGGGAAGAATAGTCAGAATGTGATGAATACACCAATTGCTACTCGGCCTCAATTTCAGTCTCAACTGCCTAAATTTTTTTTAGAAGATGCTCTTACCTAGCTCACAGGCAATTACTCCATTTATGGCAAGAACAGATGCTACTCTTCAAAGGCGAGAAACAATTATTTAGAGTCAAGCTGCATCTATTCAGACTTTGGAGCTTCAAATTGGTCAACTGTAAAAAATACTCACTCAAAGACCAAAAGGTTCTCTACCGAGCAACACCGAGAGGAATCTAAAAGAACAAGTAAATGTCATTATCCTTCAAAGTGGCAAGGAGTTAGCAGAACCTCAGAAAGCCACTGTTAAAAATTCTCAGTCAATTGAAGCAGAAGCTAAGACAATGGGTGATGTTCTCGTTAAGAGCTCAGAAAAGAAGGAAGGAAAGCCGAAGTCAAAGCTCTTTCCTGATAATCCTCCACAATATGTTCCACCTATTACATACCCTCAACGGTTCCAAAAGCATAAATTGTACAAGCGATTTTCTAAGTTTATTGATGTGTTTAGGAAACTACACATAAATATCCTTTTTACTGATACTTTGGAACAAATGCCGAACTATATCAAATTCATAAAGTATATTCTCTTAAACAAGAGAAAGCTAGAGGAGTATGAGATAGTTGCACTTACTGAGGATTGTAGTGTTATCTTACAGAATAAATTACCTCCGAAGTTAAAGGACCTTGGGAGTTTTACTATTCCTTGCACCATTGGGGATTCATATTTTGAAAAAGGCTTTATGTGATCTTGGGGCTGGTATCAATTGATATCGTATTCATTTTACAAGAAGCTAGGTCTTGGAGAAGCTAAAACCATGATGGTATCTTTACAGTTAGCTGATTGGTCTATCAGATATCCATTGGGGATTATTGAGGATGTTTTGGTAAAGGTGGATAAATTTATCTTCCCAGCTGATTTTATTGTTCTTGACATGGAGGAAAACTAAGAAATTCAATTGATGTGTAAAAGGGGGAACCTATTCTAAGAATGCAAGATGATCAAGTAGTTTTTAATGCTTCAAAGTAATCAAACACCAAAATGATATGAATAGTTGTTTGTGGGTGGAAAGTGCAAAACTTAAAGAAGATAAATCTAGACACCTACTATTTATTGAAAAATCATCGGTGTTAGACCTCCACCTTTGGTACGCCTTTATGTGAGAAGCATCCACTCTACCTATCATTATCTCTGCTTTGTTGAATGGTAAACAAGAGGACAAGCTACTGAGGGTATTAAAAGAGCAACAAATGGTCTTAGGGGGGGTTGATTTCTGACGCAAATAGAATTCTAAAGTCAATGGACAATGAGTGAAGCCTGGATGATCATTCTGTATAGCTGAAGACATTAAAGCAAGCGCTACTGGAAGGCAACCCGATTTTATATCTTTTTTTTTTACTTTTTGTTACTTTTTTTAATAATTTTCTTTTGCTTATTTTATTCATGTTTTTTTAGGGTTTTATATTAAAAATAACTATGGACGAATTTGGCTCATGCACCACTTTTCCCTCAATTAGAGATAACATGAACAATACAGAGAATGACGAGGATGATAGCTCATCATTATTCAAGGAAGTTCTCTCTACTTACTCCTTTTAGATATTTTCTTTTCATTGAGGTCAATGAAAGTTTTTAGTTTCAGATGGTGGCTTTAAAAAAGTGTTTTTTTCATACTGTCATAGACAATACTAACACCTATTATGGGATTGGTTTTGAATTATTGATAGCTTTGGAAAAAAAATGATGAATTTATGTATTGGTGTGTGTTTGAACCAATTATTGATTTACATTTTACTAGAGAATCCTGACATATTGAGCACCTAGCCTTGAGCGTTTGATTATCTTTTTTCTTAGAGAAGGTTTATGTAACTTAAGAAATCATTATAATCTCATAAGAACTCTAGAACCAATTTGATTGTTGTTTGAGTTGAAATTCTAGGCTACGCTTCACTTAGAACATGATTTAGGCCATCTTTGGACTATTCAAGCTTTTCAAGCCAATCTGTGCATAATTATTTTCCTAGTCATCCATGTTGAGCCTAAATACCCATTTTTTATTACTTAGGATGATTTCACAATCTTATAAAAAGTTTTTCCTAGTAATCCTTTTTACTCATATTATTTGGATGTTCCGAGAAAATACTTTGAGCTATGAAAATTTGGGTGGATGGGAGGAGTTTCGATCTAAAAAAAATTGTGAATAAGTTTGATTTCGAAGCCTCTTGGACTTGAGTGACTAAGCTGGAAGGGGTATTTTAAAACATAATACCCTAAGACCAACTGGTTTGAGAGCTATTAGCTGAAAGCTCGTTAAGGAGAAGAGAAGCTTAAGGAAATCAAATTTAAAAAAAAAAAAGAATGGTTGAGCATGGTTGATAATTCAAGAGGTGGAATGAAAAATTTGGGGGTTATTACAAGATAAGTTGAGTTAAGCTCGTTGATTCCTATAATGCATGTGTAACTATAGGTAAAGATTGAGCTGAAATAATATCATTTATCATACCTTAAACTCTAGCCACGAAAGTGCTAATGATCTGAAGTGTTATGGTTTGCCTATATTCGTGGATAGTGACATGAAAAGTTGGCCTATGGAGTTCTAATCTATTTATAGATTAATGGATCGACTTTTGTGAAACCTAGTTACATAAACTCATTTATGACTAAGAAGTTGGACGGCTTAAGGTGACACGCACCCGCTCGGGATTTTTCAAAGTGTAATGTAAGTTGGTGTTTGTATCGAAACTCTACATGATCACAATCCAGAAGTTTTTCTTGTGTTATCGCTTTTTTGAAATATCTGAGACATGTTTAGTTTGTCAAAACATTTCATCATTTGATCCGTAGTTTAGCTCAATTAGTGTTTAATGTTTTATTGTTTGATTTTTTATTTTAGTTTTGCTCGGGAACTAGCAAAAAGTTAAGCTTGAGGGTATTTAATGAATGTGTTTCACACTAATATTTTAGATAATCTTAACTTTAATTTTATTGGTCCGTTGGGTTTTATTATTTGATTTATATATTTTTTATTATTTTTATCTTGTAGGTTAGATATTCGAATGCATGATTTTGAAAGATTTGGAAGACAAAAATGCAGATAAAATACGAAAAAGATGGATCTGGGCAGAATAGCCAGCGTAGCGGCGCTGGTTTCCACCGCCGCGATGGTGGCAGCAACAATAAGAAGCAGTAACCCAGTGCCGCGGCGCTGGCTTCCCACCATCGCTACGTTGGGCATGACTGATTGGCCAGCATCATGACGTTCGATCCCACCGTCGTGACGTTGGCGCGATTTTAGATTTTTTTATGATTTTTTGCTCCAATCCAATCCTTGTCGTACCCTAGTGTGTGAATATAATATTTTAGGTCATTTAGAGGATTTTTTGGATGTGAGAGACAGAGGAGAAAGCTTTTGGGAGAGGAAATAAAGACGGATCTCAACTTCAATTCATCCTCAAATCTAGGCAGGAGAGCTATCGCCACGACGCTGGCTTACCAGCGCCGTGGAACTGACCTCCCAGCATCACGACACTGGCTCAATAACATTTTTCTCTCTTATTTTATCCTTACCGAATCATAGTGTATAAAGAGAATATTTTAGGTCTTTTGGGGGACTTTTTGGACGTGGGGATGCATATGAGAAAACTTTTTGGAGAGGAAATGAAGACGAATCCACCCGAGAGACGGATCTCAACTTTAATTCATCCTCAAATCTAGTTTTTTCTTCTCTTTTCCTCTATGTTCATGAATATTATTAGGATATCTTCTTATTATAGTATGTTATCAGTTTCTTATCTAGGGCTATGCCGTAGCCAAACCATGATTGTTCATACATTTGATTTTTAATCCGATCGATGTTTATTCAGTATTATTGAGTGTTATAATCCGTACTTAATGCTTGTGATCATTTGGCCAACTATTGCATCATTTGGATTTAATTCTGAGACTGAGAAGTGTGATTAAATTTTCTCTTTTTCTATAACACCTTTAGAATTTTATAAGTTACAGATAACTATGGATCTAATATAGCAATTGTAATTTTTGATGCTTCATGAGTTTCAATTTATTTAATCTTGAAAGAGATGTGAGATTAGTATTTTTGATTCCTTGGTATCGATGCTTGAGAAAGATTGATAATAATTATATTAGAGAAATTTATGATCAATATTTTGTTAAACATTGATTGATTGAGTTTTAGAATTTAGAGCATGTTTGGTTTGGTGAAATAAAAAATCTTAGAGCTTTTGACTAATCATATTTGAATTATTTCTTCTTATCAAGTATTAATCTTTTTAGTTCAATTTTTCATTAAAAAATCCCTAACTTTTCATCATTCTCCATTAGAATTAAGGTCTAGTTAATTTTAATAATTAATATCAATCAATCATGTGGATGATACTCTATTTTTATAAAAATTTATTAATTGACGACGGGAGTGTACACTTGCACTATAAAAAAATCATAACACTAGGCATGTACCATTCATTATGTTCTCTAGTGTAAAAACAAACTTGTCTTTGCAGCGTCATCAACTGATTTCTCTCTTAGTTTTATGTAATAAAAGCCTCTGATTGACTGACTGAAGAACCAATGATTCCCTTCTTGTTTCTTCATTCAACAAATTGGTCTTAACCATCGGAATAGGAAGTACTCAATGATATTACCAAAGTTTCCCAACTGTCTGGTAGAGAATTCATCAAAGCAAGTTGATTGACGATACTCTAAATCTCATTTAAGTGCTCTACAATTGAAGCGCCCTCTTTGTATTTTAGGTTCACAAGCTTTACTAATCAGAAAGCTTTATTCTCAATTATTTTCTTCTCATACAACTCTTCTAATTTCATCCACAAAAGTATGCAGAGTTTTCACTAGCTCTATGGTAATAGACATTATCATCTAATCACTGTTGAATTAACCAATGACGTGCTGGTTCAGTTATTCTCAATTTTCTTTACTCATGTTAACTTGGCTTCGAATTATCAATTTTAATGGGATCATGAAACATTTTGCAATGAAAAAGATCTTTCATTTTCCTTCCCACAATTCCAATTAGTGTAAATCAGAGTAATTATTTTGCTTGTATTAATCTCCATGACTACTTTGAACTGCAAATCACTTCAACTAATCTTTGATACCACTTGTAGGATCAATCATTTACCGTTGAACTAAAAGATAAAACTAGTTGTTAAGGCATAATTTTATTTCACTTATTTAGTACAAACATCTATGCTCAGGTTTCTACTGTGATTTGATCTCACCAGGTCTCTGTCACATGGCAGGATGCTGGTTCACCAGCCAACAATCCCCCCTAACATATGCTTGCAAGCACAATGCATTTACTGAGAGCTGCACCTTGACCACCAAACACCGGTACCACTTGTTGAGATTTTAATCCTAAATCCCTATCCACCAGAGTTCAATATTACGTAGTTGATAATCAATTATCAATAAAAGAGTAAATTACCAAGCAGGAATAATAAATAAATATACAAGAAACCAAAAAAATGGAAACACCATATTTAACATACCGCTCAGAGTGAAGGGAAAAACCATGAGACAATCTTCATATAATATCTAAAACTACAAAAACAATGGGTTGCACCAAATTATTTTCTAGATACAACTAGAAGCTTACATCAATCACAATAATGATTTACATCACTGTTAATGGTGGGTATACAATAAACTAGAATAATTTCACTAGTGTATGAGCTCTCAAAATAAACTATAGAGTTTCTCGAACTCAATACTAAACCATTGAGAATGAATACAAACACACTCTCAGATTATCACTGATATTATCTATCTTCCCTCACTACTGGCGGCTCATCGAAATCAGTGAAAGCAATTTCTTCACCTGACAATTGATAGGCGGCTCACCAATTTTTCTTGAAGAAAGATTCATCGCCCAAAAAGGGTTAGATGATTAACCTTTTCTTCATCACCTAACAATAGGTGGTTAACTCTTAAGGCCTGAATGGGTTCGAGACAGAAAAAATCTCAAAACAGGCATGGGGAAAAATTTGGTCCCACCGAGATCAGGATGGGTTTGGTCCCACTGAGATCAGGCTGGATTCTAGATCAGAGTTTTCTTTATGAACCTTAGGTGAGGTTTTGGTCTTGAAGAAAATAAAATACTCAAATCAAGTAGAGATGAATGCAAACAAAGAATGATGTTTTTATGGAAATTGAGAAAATAAATGATGTTCTAAAAATGTGTAGATGTATTGATACTATGGATAATTGAATTGTAAAACTTATTTAGTAAAGAAGATTTATATGGAGCAATGGTATGAAAAATAACGTGGGATTATCATTTAACTAGGTTAAATAACTTTACTATGTCAAATTGAAATGTTTGAAACAAACATAAATAAATGTGAAAAAATAAATTTACAAAACTATGCATATGACCAACCAAATGCCCTCTTAGTAGGGCACACTAGGGGTGTAATCAATTCGGTTCGTCTTGGTTTAGAGGAGTTTTTCAAATCAAACTGAAAATGCATTTTTTGATGAATGTAAACTAAACTGAACCGAATTATGTACAGAAACCGAGCCAAACCAAACCATAACAAAACAAAAACTAGACCGGACCATTTTGAGGGAAAAACACAAACTTAAGCCTAGAAAATATGAGAATACCCAATAATCAAATAGAAAATCTGAGTTTCAAAGAGATAATCAAGTAGAAAATCTGAGTTTCTAAGAGAAAATAAGTAAAAAAAATATCATTAGCTGTAACAAGAATACCATAAAAATAATTAGAACCCCTTTAAAATATTTCTTTTGATCAATGAATACCAGAGGGAGAGTAGTTGATGAAACTTTCTTAGGTTGGACTGTCTCCATATTTCTTTGTGCAGGACACACCCTCCTTTGTTGCAGATCTGAGATCTCTTCATTTAATCTGTAGAAAAAAGGGTTTTGTTATTTTTTCTACAGCTCTCGTAGACTTTGGCAAAACCCAAAGAGACAGAGGTTGAGGGCTAGGGTAGAGAGAAAGGGAATGAGTTCAGAATTCAGAGAGATTGGTACTTTGAGAGAGAAGAGAGAATGAGTTGAGAACTTTAGATGGAGGGGGACTGCTTTAAGGGAGAAGAGAGAATGGGTTGAGAGAAGGGATGCATTGAGAGAATGAAGAGAGAATGAGTCAAGAGAGAGAATGAGTGGAGAGATTGAACGGAGAGAGAGATAGTGATAAGAGGCTTAGAATGAAAGTTAAAGATTTAGGGTTTGTGAAAAGTATGGAGTATATATATATATAAGCGGCTCGGTTCAATTTGATGTGATTTTACCCAAAAACTGTAGACCGAACTGAATATCATGTTTTTTACTACACTAAAATTTAATGGAGCCGACTATGATATAGTAACCGATCGAACCGACTCGGTTCAGTTCAATTCAGTCAGTTTAATCAATTCTATCGGTTTTACTTACACACCTAGCGTACACTAATATGTGTTGACATTCACATCACAACATGCACCTTTTATAATGAGTGCATTAGGTTAATAGCCAAGTGAAAACTAAGTCCCATTTTAGTTTGTTTTCACATATTGGGTTAGAGCGCCATCTTCCTCCACATGGAGGGATAACCCAACATGAAGAGCGCCATCTTCCTTATTTGGATATTTGACCCATGTTTTTACTATTAATATCATTAATTTTTCTTCTTCTTCAATGGTCATGGTGTTTGGGTCAGCTTACACCTTAGTTGTCAAATTCATTTCATTTCGGCCGAAATGGACAAAACATTTAAGTTTTTGTGAGGAACCGAAAAGAAATAGGGGTTGTAATTTTTCACCCAAAATTTTGATCTATTTCGGCCGAAATGCTCCTATGAATTTATGTTATTTTAATTGAATTTATTCTCAACATATTTTTTTTACAGAGGTATAGTGGGATCAATTTGGTGGACATACTCTTGAATTACAAAGTTTAAAGAGGATGATGAAACCCATGCAAATTAGTTGTGATGTTGAATATTTTTTTGTTTCGTGATGATAATGCTATTTAATATGACATTTTTGTTGAATTTTAATGTAATTAATATGATGTTTTGTTGAATTTTAATGGTAATTACGTATCGTTTACATGATATAATCTATTATTCAATTTTTTCTTAGTTGTATTATATATAATAAATTTTATAACATTATTGTAGATGGCCGAAAGTTTTTTCAAAATGGCGCACCGAAACACCAAAATATTTGAAACATTTTATTTTTTTAGAAAACTAAGACAGACACTGAAACAGAATTGACTATTATGGCTTACACGTACCTCGACTAGTCCCTCTCTATGTGATCTTAGATTCTTAAAAGCGTACTCCCCTACATTGGCCTAGTACATGTAAGAGTTATTAATATTCCAGAGTACCCTCTGTAAAAAATGAACCCTGATTCAGAAGAAAATAGAGCATTTTCCTTACTGACTAGACTGTAAAGGAATGTGTATAGAAAGTTTTTAGAATTGAAAGAGAAAAGGGAGGAAAGTAATTGAATAGTCTGTATTGATTCAAATTGCCCTTGTTTGATACATATTGAAGTATTTATAGGTCTTCTTCTGCATGGACATTTACAACCATTTAATTAGATATAATGAACATTTAATATGATTATAGTCGTGGATCAAATCAAGCAGAGGGGAATAACTGCCGCTATCATATATGATTCACCTTTGAATGCCACATCATCTTTCAATGACTTTGCCTCTTTCCAAGTTCCTCCATGTCATCTATTTTGACTTTCTTTCTGCCATGTTGGTGATCCATTACTGTATGAATTAACCCTCCATGTACATTTGCCCATGTTTTCTATCTCGACTTTAAGTCATTGATGCAAAACACTAATATTCTGATTAGTCATTCACTGGTGGCTAGTGACGTCATGATTTTCATCATTACTTTCTGTCTCGTGTCGTTTCACCTTTCAGTATGCCATGATTAGGTTTCTCGGGTGAAAAGAGATGTCTCCAGTCGTTCAACTTTCGCTTATGCTTCTACAAATGTCATTGTGACACGTGTCTGGACACGCTCTTTTTTACTTTCGCACGTCATTTCCATTTTTTATAGTTATTACTTTTACCCTTCCAGTCAATCCTTTGGCGTCCGGTGGGGTGATATTTAAAGCTTTTTTACCTTATTCTCTTCCCATGCGTACTTTCACTTCAGTAAGTTTCTTCTTCCCCTTCTCTGTTCTCAAGCTTTCATTAATGGTGTGACATCTAAAAAAAAGAAAAAATTACTAATTAGAAATAAGATAGGGTTTTTCTCAAATAGGATTGTTTTAAGAAATTATGAAATGATAGACAATTGATGACTAACATAATATCTATCACATTATGTTAAAAAAATAAGCTAGAGAGAGAATAAATAAGTTGGATAGATTGAATATAATATTTAGTATTTGTAATAGGTTCAACCAATCCTCAAGGACACGGATTAAAAGGATTGGTATTATTAAGTTTATGGCTATTAATTTGTTAATTGTTACTAAGTTTCATAGAATAAATTGTTATTATGTTAGATCTTAGAAACGTGAAAGTAGGAGTTAAAGAAGGTTTTGTTGCTATTTGTTTTGATAGCTTAATAGCTTAATTAAGAATAGAGAATTATTAAGTTAAATAAACTGAATACAACATTTAACTCTTTGAAAATATTTAATCAATTCATAGGACAATGGTTTTTGTTTCTCACATTTGTTATGTTTAAGTTTGTATTTATTAAGTTTCTAGTATTTATTGTTATTAAATATTAAAACAATATAGTGTTGTATATGGAGTTTAGAAACAAGAGACGGAGTGTTAAAGGAGGTCTCTTTAAGATAGTTTAATTAAAGGTTACAAAAAAATAAAGAGATTTACCCATGGAGACTTTGCTTATTTATTTGGCTTAGTAACATTAGAAGTTAAAAGCAAACAAGTTTCCTACGAGTTTTTGACAACAAGTCATCTTATTGGAGTTATAGGATTAAAAATTAGAAACAATAGCATTTTAAAACAAGGAAAGTTTCTATTAAGTTTTTAAAAAATAAAAATTATTTAAAGAGGAAGACAACGTATGATAATTGGTTTGAAAGTCATAAAATTGTCTTAAAACTACAAAGAAAAAGAGTAAAGAGTTTTAAAAGAAGAAATAAAACAATTAGGAAGCTAGAAAGAGGAGTAAGGTGAATTTCAAAATTTCAAAGAACAAGAGGTAAGTAACCAAATTTTATTTGACTGGAAGCAAAATGCTATAGATTGTTTATACATGATTGTATTTACTACTAATACTATTTTAATAATCTATGAATATGTATGTTAATGTTTTCAGTAGATCTATGTTTCTGTGCTTTCGCAAAACACAAGTTTCACTCTATTAAATATTAAGCTTATAAATATTATAGATCACACATTCACATATTATTAGCATTGTTAAAGTTTTGTTTTATAATTTCATAAGCTTGATTTTGTAATTTTATATGGGAGTATTTATGTTTGGTCATGAATTATCGCAAGTAGATGTCGTTGATCCTTAAGGTGAAACCTTTATGAGTTTATGGAATTTGAGTCGACGTAAGAACTCATTTGTATGTTCTCATATTATTTAAATTCAGTGTTACCAAAATCAAGTGGTTATATGTGTTATGGCTCCACCTTATGTTATTAGATTTCTCATTTTTATGCCTAGAAATCTCATATAGTATTTGTATACATCTGGTTGTTCATTTGGTTGCGAGCTGAAGCAGACAGACGTACTCAAGAAACTATTCACAAGGCTTTCAAGCGGTTTGAGGCCTTGACTGCTGAAGCATTGTAGAAGAAGGAGGACGAAGCTTACAATCTTTGTACTACTCAATTCAGGCTACTGGAGAAAGATGCTTACACCATCGACTATCTCAATGGAGTCTCTCGGGCACTCCCTAGTATGAATTGACTAAAGAAATTCCTCCTCCGTTGGAAGAGAGTGCTGAAAGGAATACCACTGCCCCAGAACCAACTGCTGAAGTGGTCACTAAAAAGGTGGTTTTTGAAGTGACGTGGAGGCCATACGACCCATCGGTAGAGCATATCCAACTGGATTAGTTTTTTTTTCTTTTTGTAACTGTCTTTTAATGACATATCTCCATTTCAGCTTTAAACTTCGAGTATCACTCTCTCTTTCTCAACAACTTTAATTTTTCTCTTAAGTAATTTTTTCTTTAATTCTTTACCTTGAATATTCACATAGCACACTTAGGTAAACTTTTCTTCAACATTCACCTTAAGTGGCCGTTTAGTGTACTGGGGAAAAAGTTTCTTCAATTTTCACCTTAAGTGACCTCTAAGGACACTTAGGCAAATTTTCTTCTATTTTTATCTTAAGTGGACGCTTGACACACTTAAGCTTTTCTCACTGATTTTTACCTTAAGTGGCCGCTTGTCACACTTAAGATTTTTTTTCATTGATTTTTACCTTAAGCGCTTGCTTGGCACACTAAGGCTCTTTCTTTGATTTTTGTCTTAAGAGACCACTTGGCATACTTTGGCTTTTTCTTTGATTTTTTTCCTTGGCACACTTAGGTTTTTCTTTGATTTTTGTCTTAAGCGGCCGCTTGGCACACTTAAGCCTTTTTCTTTGATTTTTTTCTTGAGTGGTTGTTTGGCACATTTAGGCTTTTCCTACTTTTTGTGCACTCCCTCTCTATGAGATTTAGGCTTATTAACTGTAAGAAGTAATGGAAACTTGAAGACATATATTTTACGTGGAAAACTATTTATCAGGGAAAAAACAACAGAGTAAATATATTCTCATTAAAATAATGAAGGAAATGGGTTCATACATAGTATTTTCTCAAATGTAGAGCATTCTACAATTTTGGAAGATTTGTACCTTCATTATTGGTCAACCAATATGATCATTTGCCTCCGACTACTTTTATGATATATGGACCTTCCCAGTTTGGTCTCGTCATTCTTTCATCTGTTTGAATTATTCTTTTAAGCGTTAGCTCACCAGGTTGAAAACCCCTTGATTTTACCCGCTTCGAGAAATAAGATCGTCTATGTTGATTGTAATAGTCCAATCAGATGAGGGCTCTTTCTTTCGTTTCTTTCAACAATCTAACTTCTTTTCTAAAATTTGGGAATTTCGTTTCTAACTAATTTCAAAGTTGTGGTTGGACATCCAATTTTCGTTGGAATGATTACTTCTGCCCTGAATGCTAGGGAAAATGGGGTTTGTCTAGTTAGCTCCCTTCGGAGTCGTACAGTAAGCCTTGAGGACTGAGGGTAATTCCTTAACTCATTTCCCTTTTGTCGCTTCAAGTCTTTTCTTCAGTCCTTCAAGGGTAGTTCAGGTTGACCTTTCTGCTGGGTCATTCCCTTGCGGATAATATGGGGTTGAGTGTAAAGCTTTGATCTGTAACCCTTCATAAAAGCTCTTAATGGTTTTCCCAGTGAATTACATCCCATTTTCAGAGATTATGACTTTTGGGACTCCATACCTACACACGATTGCTTTCTAAATGAAGCTTCTAACCTCATCTTCTCGTACCCTTGAAAGTTCTATTGCTTTTATCCATTTTGAGAAGAAGCTCGTTACTACATCAAGAACTTATTTTGTGCTTGAGGCATGGGCAACGATCCTACTATATCAAGTCCTCACTACATGAGTGGCTAGGAACTAACTAAGATTCGTAATGACTCTGGAGCAATTCGTGGAATGGGTTAGAACATTTGATATTTATCACATTTTTAGCATATTACTTCACATCAGCTTGCATGTTGGCCTAGTAATACCCTTCATTCAAATTTTTATGTGTCAAAGTCCTTCCACCTATGTGACTTCCACAAACCTCTTCGTGGATTTCTGCCAGGACATATTCACCTTCTGTTGAGTTGAGACACTTTAAATAAGGTCCCAAGAAATATATTCTATATAGTTTTTCATTGATCAAGGTGTATCTAGCTGTCTGCTGGCTTAACTTTCATGCCTTTAATTTATCTTCTAGGAGTTTGCTGCTTCGTAAGTATTGGTTGATTGGATCTATCCATCTTGGTTCCGCAGGTTCTGTATTGGACTATCTGTGCTTGGGAATTCCAAGAATTCAACCGGGACATTTCTTCTTCCATGATTGTTGATGGATGATCATAAAGTTTCCAGAGCATCAACGTGTAAATTTTCTCCTCTTGGGATTTATTTTATATGATATTCCTCTAACTACTCTAACAGTTGCTTTACGCATTAAAGGTACTTTGACATTCTATCATCTTTAGTGGTTTATGTCCATGTAACTTGGTTAGCCACTAATTATGAATCACAATAAATATTTATCTTTCTTATAGCAAACTCCTTAGCGAGATGGATTCCTGCTAGTAGTGCTTTTTATTCCACTTTGTTGATCGATGTGTTGAAGCCAAATGATAGTGCATGTTCTATAATTTCTCCTAGTGGGGTCCAGATTACCACGCATGCTCAGATCCTTTCTAATTTGATGCTCCATCTACATATGACTCCCATTCATCTTTCTGTTGATTGACTTCAGCAAAGCCTTTATTTTACCCCATTGTGAACTCGGCAATGAAATTTGCCAACACTTGTGACTTCATGGTTGTTCTTGGGATATAACATATTGTTGGGGGTTATGCCTTTAAAGCATGTGTATTGACATTTTGATATCAAATTTAATGAGGATTACATTTTTTCTATTAAATTATTATTGAATAATTTTTATATAAATATATGAAAATTTCATGTTCATTAATGAGACTATGACTTTGTATCAGAGAGGATTAAGGTCGTAGATAATGAATAAAATTATCAGCAACATATTAAAGTATGGAATGTTTAATGAATGGTTGCTAATACAGTTCACTAAGCATTATGAATGCGTCTGATTTAAATCCAAATCATTGATGTATATAGATATATTAGTGAAAGTACTTTAAATAATGAGAATATATATGACTGGACTAATGTGAATTAATATCTTTATCAAAGTGCCATTTATAATAAAGATTTCATACACATCAACTTGATGATCATATGCAGATCAGTCTGAATCTTAAGTAATCATGAACTCTTATAGATGACTATAAGGTTTGTTTGTAAAACATGCTAGTGACTTTTGTTTTGGAGATTTAGTGATATAGATGGCTAGGAACATGATATTGCATGATTTAGAATCCAAGTTTTCCTAACGAATAGTATAGCGATTCCCTTAGGTGTTAATTCTGGAACTGAATGATTATTGAGCTCAAATTTATAATAAGATTATAAATTATCCATTCACTAGTGGATTAATTGTACTTAAGGATCAAGAGGTATTTAAAGGGGTAAAATGGTAATTTTGACCATCTCTAATTTACGAACCAATAATTGGAGGACAGAACTATGTGAAATGATTATATTAGTGGACTACATGACTTCTCTAGTGAAACTCACCTTTGTTAAACGGTTAACTTCTTCTGTGATTGCTTCCTTTCTTTCTAGGGTGAATGCCTGTCTTTTCTGCTTTCAAGGTCTGATTTGTGGATCTATATTTAAGTGGCATAGAACATTTCCTTATTTACCCTTAAGATGCTGATAAGCTATTGTTGCTCTTGTGGGGCAACATTGCTCCTATCTTGGTTACTTACTTTTGTTCCTTCGCTGAGTTTTATTTCTACCAACTCCTTAGCAGCTTCATACTGCAGTCCTTCTTCTTCATTCATATTGTTATGCGGCTTTAATTGCTATTGTTGTTTACCCATTGGCCATTTTCTTGTCGCGTTCGTTGCGGTGTCCACCGCGGTGACTGTACAACATCGGGTTGTGGCTTGGTCTCCTTTGATTGTCTTTGTTCTATTCAGGCTTGGGTATTTTAGAGTTTGATGATAAGTTGATGGAACTGCTTTCATCTTGTGCATCCATGCTCTGCCTAATATTACATTGTACAGGGA
The DNA here is from genome assembly GCA_003255025.1 of Datisca glomerata. Lineage (NCBI taxonomy): Eukaryota > Viridiplantae > Streptophyta > Magnoliopsida > Cucurbitales > Datiscaceae > Datisca > Datisca glomerata. Next base: position 415,773 of record QANY01013442.1, on the reverse strand, counting down.
CGGTGTGTTAAAACCACAAATTTCGCTAAATGGTTGAACGGTTATGTTAGCACCAAAAGGGAAATTGTCCCTTCCGAGTACGCCACTTCTCCGTTGAATCGCACCAATGGTTGCCCTGAATTTCACAATTTTGCTACTTCCACTCCCATCTAGTCCATGGTTTATCGATATAGAACATTAAGGGCACTACCATTATCTAATAACAGCCTCCTTAGTAGGCAATTTTTCACTTGAATGGAAATCACTAAGGCATCATTATGATTCTCAGTTATTTGCAAGTCTTCCTTACCATTGAACGTTATGGGAGCTCCTTCTAAAGTCTTCTCCTCTTCTTCTACAATCACAGCTGCCTTTTACAGAATCGTTTCCATTCTTTGCGGTCAGCACCTTCTAGCTCCGTTAGAGTTATTATTGTGTCGACAATGTGTAGCGGCTCCACCACTTTTCTCTGTTCTATTTCTCTTTCCATTTACCTGTTAGCTTAGCGACATACTGACTGAGAGGGCCTTACTCATGAGTTCTTTGATATAATCCTTCGATTGGTAACAATCCTTCGTCATGTGTCAGTTACTTTTATGAAATGAATAGAACTTGTGTCTGTCTTTTTAGCTGGTTCCTTCTTGATTGTTGGTGGCCTTTTTAGCCACGGCTTATCTTTTATGGCCTAAAGGATCTGGTTTAGCAGAATAGTAAGCGAAGTGTATGTTTTCACCCTTCAAGTGAACCGTTCAAGTCCTCTTGGTATTTTGTCTTGTCCATTTTCTCCTCGTTTGTCTTTGCCTCTGAGTGTCTCACTTTTCCGCTTGGTGTTGCTGTTGGAGGCTGCTGCTAGTTGTTCTAATAACGGCATCATATTTCTTCTTTCCTCTTTAAGATTTATATAAGTTTGGGCCCTAAGGAATGTTTCTTTTGTTGTAAGCAGTTTTTCTTGGACAGATCTTCGAATAATGAGGATTGCGGATCAAATCCCCTTCTGAATGCTAGTTGAGCTACACGGTCATCGCAATCCTCCACTTTACCCATTTCTTCTTTGAAGGTACTCTGAATCTTCCGTGACAGGCTGATACGTTACGTACTATTTAAAAAAGATAAAAGACATGACAGAAAAGTTAGTTATAGAAAAAGGGGGAAGCGAGTGATATCATTTTAGAGCGTTGGCATCCAGGCTTGTCGGGAACATTCTGCACATGAGTACGTCTTCGTGTTGATAGAGCGCCACCATTTACCGAAATCGCCTCAGGTGTTTAACTGGATTTTCCTTCCCTGTATAATATTTTAATTTTGGTGGTGTGAACGTTTTTGGGATAGGTGTCGACAAGATCTCTGGAGTTAACAGGATTTGGGTCAACGAATCCTTTTCCGCTACTACTGTTGTGCCTAATCTTTTGGCTTCTGTCATTTTCCTATTGAGCGTCTTTTCTATATCATGTTCTGTTAACCCGTATTTTAATCCAGGGATCCCTGCCGCTCTATTATCCACGTTCTGGGAGTGCCCTTCACCCTCTTCGCTCTATTCTTGTTCATGGTTTTGTTCAGCGTTTCTTTTTATCGCTGCATCTTGAGTTTCGTTCATATCCTCTCGATGCGATTGGCTTATTTCATTGCGCATTCGCTGGACTTCTTGTTGCAGGGTTGAGACTTGTTCTTGTAGTAGGGTTGAGACTTGATCTTGTAGTGTATGCAGAGTTATGTGCAAGGTTTCTACGTTTCAATTTTCCAACTCTGTGATTCTGGTTAGAATTGTTTCAAGAATGGCCATAACATCATGATTCCCTTGTTTATGATTATTCTATGGATCGTTTCTTCCATCGGAGTTATGAGCAAGTTGATCTTTCCTTGATAATCTTTTCCATATTGAGTTTTCTTTCAGCTCTCAATGAAAGCACCAATTGATAAAGAAATTTCTTCCTTTAGCATATTCTAGAATAGAATGTGTATATAAAATTTTGAGAATTGAAAGAGAAAAGGGAGGAAAGTAATAGAGTAGTTTGTATTGATATGAATTGCCCTTGTTTGATAGATATTGAGGTATTTATAGGTCTTCTCCTTCATGGTCGTTTACAATCATTTAATTAGATATAATAAATATTTAATATCATTATGACCATTAATTAATCACAGAGAGGGGAGTAACTGCCACTATCAGATCTGATACACATTTTACTGCCACATCATTATCTTTCATGACTTTGCCTCTTTCCAAGTCCCTCCATGTCGTCCATTTTGATTTTCTTTCTGCCACGTTGACGATCCATTATTATATGAATTAACCAACCTCATACATAGATAGTTTTTTCTTTAACCAACCTCTGCCCAATAAAAAATCTCAACATAATTATGAGACGTAACAATCTAATTGAAGTCACTCATTACTTACTTAATATGTTAGTATCACATTCGTAAAATCTTTTAATCATACAAAAAATATTGACTATTATTTTGTAATTAATTTAATATTGTAGATTTTTAGGTTTCATAAATAGTCGAACTGGACTAAACTGGTCGTTCCAAGGCGTTTACGTAATTGTTTGTATTCTAACCGCCAATTGCTTCATAAGACAGTTATCTCTCCTATTCTAATGAAGATTATATATTACATTTCGGCTCACAAATTAAAACTCGTAATCAAGATTCAGATATTTATTTTTTGTAATGTTTAATATTTTGGTTGATAGCACATTTTAAATTAATTGGGCACTTAAACCTTGTTTTTATGCACAATTCCGGGAATTTAATATAATGGAATCTTGGAAAATAGCAAAAACTCTAAATCCGCACCTTTCCAAAGGTCAAGGGGTAGAAGTAGAACATGCCAATAGTGGGTCATTGTGTTTTATATGTTGGGTTATATATTTAACACTTTGTCTTGAAGTTCATGAGATTCAAAGATTATGGCTTTATAGATTCCAAGCAAAATCCTATCTTCTGTTTCTCTTTGAAAAAAAAATAATCATACTTTTTTTTGTGTTTCTTGTTTTTGAATTTATCAAGAATGTTAGCTTGAATTTTCCCTTTAGGCCTCTCTACAAGAATACAAAATTATTATAATTTCATGTTACCATGGCCAACACATTGGGCAGATTTTTTCTTTACAAACTGACTAGCTTATAACCTCACATGTTAGGTCTTAAGTAAGTAATGAGTGACTTCAATTAGATTGTTACGTCTCATAATTATGTTGCGATTTTTTATTTGATTTTCATTAAAAATCATAAATTTTTATTTCCAAATGTCCATCTTTTTTTTAATACTTTTTGAGTTGGGGGCTAAAACTTGTTCTTTTTCCATGTTTCATTATATTGATCTAAAATGATATGGATTTTTAATAAAATGATTAACTAAAGTCGACAGCCTTAATTATCATCTCACATGCACCTATATTATATCTGAATTATAGAATAGGTTTTTTTATAATATTATCAAGCAATTATATAAGAATAATGGAGTATCAATCGGAAGAAGAATATATAACAAAGTTAGGTTCGGAATTGTTAGTTGTTCTGTCTCTCTAAGTCTCATCTCTTTTCGTCATTTATTTTTGTTATACACCAAAAACCTTTAAGAGACCTTGGGTCATTTTTCTAATTTTTAAATTAGGGAGACAAAAACAATGATTCCACGTCGGGGAGTCAACTGGCAAAAGAATATGCTATAATTTGTTCATATAGAATATCTATGATCAAAATGAAAATTTATTTTGAAAAATTTACAATTCAATTTATGAAAACAGAGAATTTTATCATTTAAAAAAAAGAAAAAAACAAGAATTCTAAGATATTTAACATTGTCAAATGATAATTTTATCATTAATTACTTGAAAAGTTCAAGTAGTTTGAAAGTTACCTTAAACTCTGTAGAAAAAGTAGACAATGATTAAAAACAGTTGTTTTTACAACAAAAACATGAAAGAAATTATGAGTTTTATAAAGTTTGATGATTCTTTCAAGTTTTATTCTAACAATTTTAAAGGTTCAAGTGGTTTTTCTGAGTAATTCTATAATGATAAGTTTTATTTGATCAATTGATCTATAAATAATTTATAAGTTTATTAAAAAAATTATTTTAATAAATGATAGAACATGAACCTATGAGTGATTGAAACATTATTCAGTCAAATAAAATTTAGTCAGTCTGACGTTATTATTTTTTCGAAGAGAGATTCAAGTTTTGTTTTTTGGTGAAAAGCTCAAATTACACTTGATAAAAAGAACATTAATGAAGGGTAAAATTATCATTTGACATGAAAACATGGAGTAAGATTCTAATTTTGGAAATATGTTATTAGTTTTCAAAATCACTTTTTTTACCACACTACTTTTAACTCTCGGCCTGATCTTTACTTAAAATAATCCTTCAAAAAGAAGAAAACGATTCAAGTACTTTCCATCCTCTACCTCATTTTCACATTTTCATTTCCTCTTCCAAAATGGCTCAGGTACACACTGTTTTTCTTTTCATCTCTCTCTCTCTCTATGTATCATGCTTTAAACAGTGAACACCATTTTCCATCTTTTCCATCATAAAATCTCTCATTTTCTTTCCCTTTTCTTTTGGAATCTGTAGCAGAAAGTAGTGTTAAAGGTCTTAACCATGACTGATGACAGAACAAAGCAGAAAGCAATTGAAGCTGCTGCCGACATCTATGGTTTTTTTTTTCTATTCAAAATATAAATCCGATCTCTCTTTTTTCAGTTCTTAACATGTTATATTGTATTTTTTCTTAATTTTATTTTTTGGGGGATTTTTATTTTGTGAATGATGAACAGGGGTTGATTCAATAGCAGCGAATCTGAAGGATCAAAAGCTGACAGTTATTGGATCAATGGATGCTGTGGCAATTGTGAAGAAATTGAAGAAGGTTGGGAAAGTTGACATTATTTCAGTTGGCACTGCTAAAGAAGAAAAGAAAGAAGACAAGAAGCAAGAAAAGAAAGTGGAAAAGAAAGATGAGAAAAAATGATTCACAAATAAGTAAATTATTTTTTTACTCAGATCCTTAATTTGTTTTTTTGGCATTTTGATGTTTTGTTCTGGCAATATAAAGTAAATATGGGGAAATAGAATTCTCTTTTATGGAGGATGAAAAATAGGTGTTAATTAATAATTATGAATTATTAGTTATATTTTTTAAAAACTCTTGTAATTTTCAGAAATTTTCGAGGTTTACTTGTATTTTGGAAATTTTTTAGTATCCTTGCCATGATCAATGTTGTGAACAACGTTTATATTTTTTTTATTAAACTGGAATATATTTTTTTATTAAACTGAAAACACGGACCCCTCTTCAATGCTGGTAACTTTTTTTCCAACCATTGGATGGTTTTTAAGTTTAACTTCCTTTGAAACCGGTAGAATAGATACTCAATTACCATCTTCTTCATCTTTTCCACTTCCCCCCTTCTTCAACTACAACATATATTTCCCCCCTTCTTCGACTACAACATCTCTAGGGTACGACGACGAATTTTTTCTCCTTTAAGTTGAAACACGCCTTATACAAATCTCAGAGCTCTGTCTCTCCGAGTTGATTCTGACAGAAGTTGGGTTTTTAATCTGAAGCGCGATTTAGGGCGATTTAGGATTTTTGATCGAGCTCTCTTCTCCATCTTTAGCCTTGGCGATTTTGATCGAGCCCTAGCCTCACTACTGCTCTCCGCATTTGGGTTTTTACTCTGAAGCGTGATTTAGGGTTTTTGTTCGGTAAGTTCGTCTTTGTCTTTGTTGTTGGTTTATTTGGTATAAATATTTATATATGATCGATTTAGCCGTTAGCTTGTCTTTGTTCATTTCCTTCGTCTTTTTCTTCTCTGAATTGAGATTTTATTTGATTTAGTCATTCGTCTTTGTTTTTGTTGCTGGTTTATTTGATATAAGTGTTTATATATCGATCGATTTATCCGTTAGTTTGTCTTTGTTAAATTCCTTCATCTTATTCTTCTTTGAGTTGGGATTTTATTTGATTTATCCATCAGTATGTCTTAGTTTGTCTTTGTTCATTTTCTTGGATCGATTTTAGCCATTTTTTTGTCTTTGGGTTAGGACTTCAAGCTGGAATTCTTTTTTGATGCTAATCCCTACTTTAAAAATTCAACCCTGACAAAAACGTATCACTTGATTGATGATGATGAGCCAATATTAGATAAATTCATTGGGTAACTTAATATCAACTGCTGATTTGAAAACTTATCTCCTTTCTTTTGTGACTTAGCTATTGTTTTTCTCTTTGGTTTAACATAGATGGTGGATGCTAGGAAGATGGAGCTTTGACGGTTGATGGAGGATTTGAGTAAAGCTTTAACCTTTAGTAGTTGAGCTAACTCTTCTATTATATATCTATTAGTATTCTTCAGTTAAAGAGTAATGAAGTTATCAACACATTCTCTCATTAAGCTTCATCAAGTATTCTCTTCCCTTTCTTCTAAACCCCTTCTTCTTCTTCATTGTCTATGTTTTCTCACACCCCATCTATATGGGTCATTGGTAAGATATGTATCTTTGTTGTCTTCCTTTAACTTGATGTTATTCCGTAATTTGAAAATTTATGCTATAAACTAAACTACGATTAAATTATTTTTGTTCATGGAAGGTATGGCTATGTAACTTTAGAAGATCTTCCCGAATTGCTTGATCAGAATATTACAAAGGAGAGATCATAAAAAGGCTTTGAAGGTTTGTATATTGGTTTTGCATTATCTAATCCTTGCTTGATTTGTCACTGCCGGTATGTTTATTATCCATATGATGTAAACTTGATTTGTCACCGTCGGTATGCTTAAATTTGCATTATTGTGATCTACTTGGATTCTGATTCGGGATCTTACTATTTATCTTGTTATTTGTCTTTAAGGAGATTATTATTCAGAGATTGGAAATATATTGAATACGATCTTGAGGGCACAAACGATGCAGCTAAAGCAAACATTAAAAAGTATCAGGATTAATGATCATTGAAGAAGCGTCTAGACAAATATAGTCCAACAAAGGAAGCAATTCTCGATCCATTCATTAGCGACTTAATAGTTAAAGAAGTCGATTGAGTTTAGAATTGAAAGGATTTTGTGATGAAAAATGAATATGCATATATAGTGATAGCAATGGATAATATGCTTTTTTTAAAGAGTTGTTATTTTATAAAGATTTACAATGAGATTAATATGTGAAAATGATCAAGTATGTAAAAATTTATATAAAGATTTACAATGAGATTAAATGTTAAAAAATGATCAACTGTAAAACAAAATGGCGATTGGGAGTGAGAATGGCAAAAACGGCTACCTTGTGAAAATGATTAAGTACATGAAAATAGTTGAGTTCCCTCAAAACACGTACATGATAATGACAAAGTAGAGAAAATTTCTAAGTGCATGAAAATATGGCTAAATGACAGAAAATGTGTGAAAGTGACCAAGTGTGTGAATATATAATTTATCGACTATGATAAAGTATGTGAAAATGTCTAAGTATATGAAATGACCACATTTTTTAAAATGATTATGTGTGACAAAATGACTAAGTGTGTGAAAATGTTTAAATATATGAAATTGACTAAGTTGTAAAAATTGCCAAGCGCGTGAAAATGACACGTAGCAGTTGGAGCCATTAAACTAGCATTTGGCAATAAAGAAATGACCAAGTATGTTAAATGATTAAGTTGCAAAAAGGGTTAAGTTGTGAAAATAACTAAGCACATGAAAATGACCAAATATGTTAAAATGGTTAAGGATATGAAAATGGTTAAATGTGCAAAAAAATAAAGTGTGTGAAAATGGTTAAGTGTGAAAATAAGAAAGTTCGTGAAAATGGTTAAGTGTTTGTAAATGACTAAGTGTGTGAAAATAGTTAAGTGTGTGAAATTAAGAAATTTTGCGAAAATGATGAAGTTTTGAAAATGATTAAGTGCAAGAAAATTGTTAAGTTTTTGAAAATGTCTAATTATGAATATAGCTAAGTGTGTATGAAAATTGTTAACAATAAAACGCCACAATGAGGACCTAAACGCCATCAGTACATGGCGATTCGCCTACCATGACTGGTGTTTGGGGCCTGCTGGACACATTTGAGCCCCAACCGCCATGCTAACATGCATTTGGCTCGTGTCCCAGTAATAGGGCTCAAACGCCTGTGTGTTTGGCGTTTAGGGCCCAAACGCCACCAGCAGGCCCCAAACGTTAGACACATAAACGTTTGGCCTAATACTCCCTATTAGATCGTGGCACGCACATGTCAACTTCCAGAGGGCATAACTTTTGACTTGGGTGGAACCACGTGGCTCGTAAGACATCAAATCAAAGCTTATTCAGATATCTATGTGTGTGACCTAGTTTACCAGTCGTAGCCCAATTTTTGGTTCAAAAAATAATGTTTTAGGTACTTTCAGAGGCCCGTAAGTTGTTTCGGTCTTAATTTTGGGGTTTCTCATAATTCTCATCTCTTTTAAATTAAAACGTAAATAGGTTATTTTCTAAATTTTATGGGATTATAATGTATAAAATTAATGGTTAAAATTTCAAATTTTAATATTCAATTTCAAACTTTTATCGGTATTGTTCAATTTATAGCTGACCTTGAGGGTTAATACTTGTTCGTCAAATCGATAAATATGATTTACCAACCATCATAACATCACGACCTATAATTATATATGGTGAAAACTCATTTCGCTCGGTACTTGTTACAAAAGTATAATAATATTATCAATGATAACTTTTAACGAGTTTACGAATAAGTGTTCAATTGTATCGAGAATCCTTTATTAATCCTTAATTTCACCAAAATATTTCATGTACAAAATTAATCATTCTTGGAGGGGTTCACACAAATATTTCAGGTACAAAATCAATAATTGTTCGAGTGGTTCACCAAAATATTTCACGAACAAAATTAATCATTCTTGAAGGGGTTTACCAAAATATTTAACGTACAAAATCAATCATTCTTGGAGGGCTTCAAAAAATATTTCACATACAAAATCAATAATTTTTCGAGGAGTTCACCAAAATATTTTACGTACAAAATTAATCATTTTTCGATGGGTTCACCAAAATGTTTCACGTACAAAATCGCCGAAAAAACAACAAAACCGCCAAAAAGTAAAAAAAATGTCAGGAACAACAGGTATTTGGCCTCAAACCGCCACTATTGGCCCAAAATCACCAGTATTGGTGCACAAAAACCGCCGGGTATTGGTTAGAGAAACCGTCGGGATAGATTGGTGAACCCTAGTACGTAATTGGTGAACCTCACTACGTAATTGGTGAACCCTAGTACGTATTTGGTGAATCCCTCCAAGAATTATTAATTTGTACGTAATTGGTGAACCCCTGCAAGAATTATTCTTTTGTACGTATTTGGTGAATCCCACTTCGTAATTGGTGAACCCCACTACGTAATGGGTGAACTTCACTACGTAATTGATGAACCCCTCCAATGATTATTCTTTTGTACGTATTTGGTGAACCTCACTACATAATTGGTGAACCCCGTTATGTAATTGGTGTACGTAATTAGTGAATCTTAGTACGTAATTAGTGAACCCCTCCAACAATTATTCCCGTGAACCCCTCCAAAAATTGTTCTTTTGTACGTATTTGGTGAACTCCAGTACGTAATTAGTGAACCCCAGTACGTAATTGGTGAACCCTTCCATGAATTATTTTTTTGTACGTAATTGGTGAACTCCAGTACATAATTTGTGAACTTCTCCAAGAATTATTATTCTGTACGTGGTGAACCCCACTACGTAATTGGTGAACTCAAGTACGTAATTGATGAACTCTTCCAAGAATTATTTTTTTGTACGTAATTGATGAATCACACTACATATTTAGTGAACTCAAAGAAAAAACAAAAAAATAAATAAAAATCTACTACCTGCTGAATTTTGTGTGGCTCAGATAACTCCAAATGCAATCTAAGAGGCACAATAACTTAATAGTCATGCCGTGAAAATTCACGACATGATAAAGTTTTTCCGAAAACACACCCAAAGGTGCAGACGTGGAAGCACTCTTGATAGATTATAAGTTTTACGTTGAAAAAACCTGTCAATAATTTTCTTTTCTTTTGGCATATGTTTGAAGAAGGGGATCATTGGTAAAAACTTATTAACTGTAAAGAGATAATTTCTCTTGTTTATGGCCGTTAGATGGGCTCATTCGATTACTCCCAAAAAAGCAAATTTTTTACTTTCTGCGTCTGTGGAATGACCAATGAACCTTATACATAGTAAATATTTTTATGTTAAAACTCTACAATGTTCTCATTTTTAATTGGAAGAAAATAATAAAAGATGGAGATTGAGCTTAAATAACGATATTTTAAATATAAATTATTAAGCCACTTATGGTTACAAGTCATTATTTATAAATTACCTAGTATTTTATGGTTGGCCATCAAAATAGATTTGATGGTTGATATTACTTGGTCATTTTGTGATCCTCTCATGTTTACTTCAAACATGACGGAATAATAATCTTAATTATATGAGCAATGTGTGAAACTGAAATGAAAAGTAATGTTAACTAATATTGGGTCTTCTGTGATCATGATCTCAGACTCTCCAACTTATGTAATGCAAACACTAATGTGTATTTCACTTATGATATAAACGTAGAGACTGTTATTCATAAAAGATATTAATATATAATAAAAAATGATACGTGCAACGTACATAACTTTGACGTAATTTCATAAATTCACGTACTTGAAAGGTTGGTTTTCACATGACAAAATGAAGGTTGAAATTTTAAATAGTTAAGTCATTTCTCAAAAAAATTTAATTTGTATTTTTCAATTTCCTCTTTATTCCTCTTCCTTTCTTTCTTTTTTCTTTTTTTTTCCAAAACTCATAAATTTAAAAAAAATTGAGAAAATACAGGACCTATTCAAGTCTTAAGAGGACATAATTATTAACCATGTTATGATGTTACTATATTTTTTTAGTAACTATCTATCTATATCTTATATATAAAAGTGTCGAAGTTGAGAAAATATTCTCACAATTATCTTTGAAGTATTTTACATTATTCTTAAACCAAAAAATAAACATATAAATCACATTCAGAGTTTTTCAATCATTTTGTTTAAATTCTCATTTTTAAAGACGTTTTATCTTCTCATTATTACTATATGAAATATAAACATACAAATTATAAGCTAAGGATTAGTCTCAAATTAACTTAATATTTCTGAAATTAACTATTTCAGGTAGCATGAATTAAAAGAATATATTAAAACTTAATGAAAGAAAATTAATAGTAAGCATATTAAGTGAATCTCTTTTTCTATAAATAACTTGTTTTACTCTATTCCACTCTAAATCTTTTTTCATCGTTGTTTATATCATTCTACATCTCGACTCAGAAAAAATTTGTAAATGAATTAAAATATGATAGGTCAAGCCACATGCATCGCAGTGATGCTTGACTAGTTTTTAAAAAAATTACAAAACAATCTAGAAATCAAACTGTATTTCGTCTAGAATTTCTGTAGAACATTGACATGCAAACACAAACAAATGTGGAATACAAACATAAATTGAATTTTTGCCAATCAATTTGAAGTAAAATGAAAGGATTCAAACCAGTAAATGAAAGTTTCCAAGCGAATTTGAACAAACAAAAGAAGAACGCGAGTACATATGAATGATTCTAGATGTGTATGATTTGATAATGTTTGTCTTTTTATTCAAGGAGGTTGACGAGAATATTGTGAGAGTATGGCTGGATTCGTCTCGATCGTTGAAGGCCCAAAGAGTTCAAGAAAATTTGAGTTCGATAAATTAATTAATAAAATCTTCAGTAAACCAAAGAGATTCTCGTCTTCATATCTACAAAGAACTAATTAAGAAAGTTATGAGCCACGAGTGGGATTGTGATGGGTTAATTATTTAACTTACTTTTAGAAACTTTAAAAGTGAAATACATATTTAATCTTGATGAATGAACGTACCATAAAAGAAATTAAGATTTCCTAATATTATATCACATGCACCACATATCAAATTGAATCAATCAATTAATTGTTTTATTTATTACAAATACTAAACCTATTTATTGTACATTCACCATGTTCACCAGAGCAATAATTAATAAGTTACGCATTTTAATGTACTAGTTATGTAGGATGTGTGGTGCACGTGATATAGTATTTAAAAATGTATAATATGTTGTGTTTCACGATTTAGAACTATTTATAACAGATGAAAATATCATATGATCACTTTCATTTTTCTTTTTTTCCATCATGACTAGTTCCATAACACCCCCCCCCCAAACGAGGGTTATAATGGAACATAACAAATGACGCCGAGCTATAAGTTACATCGACATAGTTGATTAAACCCTCACACTCAAACGTTAGAGATCGTATGTTTGAGTCATAATCTCTCATTCCCCTTAGAATTTATAATGTAAATTTAACAAAAAAAATCAATGTCAAGCCAATAACATCTTCATTCCTATATAATATTAATTGGTGAAATCATATTTTTTTTCTCAAAATTGAAACAAATCAGTAGACACGCTGCTCTTAGGAAGCAGTGCTAGAGCATGTCGGTTTTTTTTATGTTGAAACGATTTTTCTTTATCTATGGGCAATGAGTTTGAATATATTGGGAGTATTTGTATTTATAGAAGCTTTAATTGTCGCGCTCACCAAATTTAACTAATTATTTTATTTGTATTAGATAACAAATGAGGAAAAATAAAACATTTTTTTCTGCAATTAAGCCCATACTTATTTTGCGCTATCCTCCATTTTTATCGTATTACAATCCTCTTGTAATTTAATTAGTATGTTTGTTTGGTTTAATTCTTAATATTTATCGTATTAAAATTATAGTATGCAATCGTAGTTTACATACAATCCTAGTTTGCATGCAATCTTAATTTACAACTTGTTGAACAAATGAATTGCAGCAAAAAAAATTTCACTATACTTTGTATCGGAGAATTTCTGAACTGGCGGATTTTCTTCGAACGTTCTCCGTGTTCTTCAAGCTTCGGGATTTGAATCACGCACTTGAACACCAAGAACGATTTGTGAATTTCGTCCACCAACAACCACTCGTTAATTTCATAAATATATCTCATGAGAATTTTATGTAGAAATTTGAGTGTGAGCTTTAAAAACGATTGAAGGAAAAAATCGAATATTTTCCTTTAATACTGTATTTCGGCGGCAATCACTAGGGAAGGGAAAAAATTCTTTTTCTTTGTATCTGATATGAGATCTATATCTCTATCTCTCTATCTGTAATCAAATTTTTACTAGATATTTATAAAATCTAATTTTTGATATTTATAAATATACCCATATATTTTAAATTTTCAAAAATTCACCCCCATATATTCAAATTGCCAAAAATCAGTATATCTCCACAGAGCGCTCATTCCTTTTTTGAATGACTTCCCGAGGAATCTCTCGTACTGTATCGATCGGTCATCCGTGAACTCTTGCATCTATTTATCTTAGCTCTCATCTCGGTTTATAGAAAATGTTCTTCATGGCCCTTTTTCTTCTTTGCTAAATCGCGAGTTTACGGGGGTCTTTAGGGTCACGATAGGTCCCTTCAAATGCAAAAGATGGTCCGTTTATTGAAACTTGAATTCTATAAGTATAGTACGCAAGGAAGGACCTATTTGAAAGGATGGTAACGGCTGGCACATAGGGACATCGGTTTAAGCTCCGGGTAGCTAATCTCATTGGCGCTAGTTCATATGGAAGAGGTCTCTGGTTTGCTCATGTCCGCTCTTTGGTTATCTATCGGAAAGAGTCGTAATCTTTCCTTTCTGTCCACAAAGAAATTCTTTCTATTGATTCCCCCAAATCTAGAATCTCTGTAAGTATGGGCAAAGGGTCAAAGCGTTCTGATAAGGGAAGAAGATACGTAAGCCTCTTTTGTCTCAAAATTTATCAATCTAATTCATAGATTTAATTGATCATTATCAATCAATTAATTTATTTTATTTACTAATTATTCAACAATTAGAAATTAATCAATTAATTAATTTTAATACTATTAATCACACTTAACCAATTAAATGACATCATTCATCATATATAGGTGTAGGAAATATGTCTTGGCATTAAAACATTTTGACTCAATTTACTTTGTTTCTCTATTCCTGTTCTCGTGAGCTATTTTTTAGACTGATAGACTTCACATGAACAAAGATAAGAATTCAAATACCTGGCAAATTTATCCATAAATTCCTGACCAATTTAATTCTAACATCGTGCGATTTCACTATAGGTTCGATGCCAAATCAACTCTCGATTCATGCGCGTTACTTTTCTGTTGGTGTAAATAACCCTTTTTATTTTCACGGTCCACATAATACCCATCGTGAATATCAATCACAAGAGCAGAATATAAAATTATCATTTTACCCCTCTGGTTATTATTTCCTTAACTACTTTATTAACTATAAATAAGAAAGACATAATAGTGAATTGTCTCGTACAATTCACAAGTCTTAATCAATGACTCAATTCATTGAATACCTAGTTAGGTTAATTTATTCACACACCCATCAATAAAACATAAGATGATATTGTTGTTTTCGCAATCTAACCATGAATATCTATATTTGTGAATCACATAACTCCAACTTAATTAAATGAATTACAATCTCATCAGTCGAGGTATTGTCCGTCAATTCGAACTCACTCATTTGACATATCATAGATTGCAGCTAACTAAGTCAAGCTATGTATTCACCTTAGGATTAAGGTAATTATGAAAATACCCTTAAGGTATAACAATTAGAATTAGATCTACGATTTTGGGCTCTAAACTAATTTGTTACCGGTCTATTCAATATGTTAATAATATGTCTAAGTTAGCCGTTTGAGTCTCCACTTCCATGCCCCATGACTGGTATCCATTAGTTCAATCTAACATTCGTAATCGATTCGATTGCCAGTCGATCCTAAAATTACAAATATCGTTCTGAACTAAAAAGAGTTCGTCTGGAGATGCCTCTATCTTTACTCTTCGTTCATTGATGAAAGTTTCAGGACTTGAGTAATTTACAAACACACTTTAACTTAAAATAAAACTTTCAATTTATTCATAAAAATTCAATAATACTAATGTTTGAGAAATAATTAAATATAAATAACAGTTATCCCCAAGCCCTGCCAGTTTGTTGACCATCGAAATATGCGTAACCACAATGTCTCTATGCTGAATGATTTCTCTAATAAGGTGATATTTATTTCTATGTGTTTGGATCTCTTATGCCTTCTAGGTTCCTTAGAATTTGCTATAGTCCCACTATTATCACAATAAAGTGTCATGAGATTGTTAGCGTCTAGAATAACTTCTAGAGTCTTCAAAAACTTCCTAAGTCATAGAGCCTCCTTTGCAGCTTCACAAGCTACTATATTCAGCTTCCATGGTAGAATCAGCAATGCAAGATTGCTTGATACTTCTCTATACAACTACTCCACCGTTCAGGATGAGCACCGATCCTAAAGTCGACCTCCTGGAATCCTTATCAGCTTGGAAATCATAATCTGTATACCCTATCATATTCAAGTCACTACATGAATACACAAGCATGTAATTCCTTATTCTCCTAAGATACTTAAGGATATGTTTGACGCATTCCAATGCTCAATTCTAGGATTAGATTGGAAATGACTCACCACGCCCACGGCATAGAAAATGTCTTGCCTAGTGGAAAGCATTGCATACGTGAGACTTTCTACGGCTGAAGCATAAAGAATATTTCTCATGTTTCCTCTTCTTGAGGAGTCTTGGGAGACTGCCCCTTGGAGAGGCTGACACCATATCTTAAAAAAATCTTTTTTGGAGTTTTGCATATTGAAGCGATCCAACACCTTATCAATATAAGATGTTTGAGATAGTGTCAATTGTCTGTTCTTCTCATCTCAAAATATCTGAATACCTACGGCAAATGTAGTTTATCTAAGATCCTTCATATTAAATTACTTTGCAAGCCAAATCTTGACATCAAATAATTTTTCTACATCATTCTCAACGAGTATAATACCATTTACATACAAGACTAGAAAACCACATTCCCTTCGTGTATCAGCTTATACACAGAGGGCTCGTCCACTAACTGTTCAAAACCATAGTTCTTAACAGTTTTCTCAAATCTAATATTCCATCACTGTGACATTTGCTTAAGTCCATAAATGGACTTCTCAGTTCGTAAACTTTTCCCTATTGGCTTTTCTCCATGAGCCCATCTGGTTGAGCCATATAAATGCGCTCATCAAGATTACCATTCAGAAAAATAGTCTTGACGTCCATTGGCCACATTTCATAATCAAGGGTAGCAACAACGGACAAAAGAACTCGGATGAATTTAAGCATGGCCACTGGCGATAATGTATTTTAATATTCTATTCCTTTATTTGGGTGTAGCCCTTGGCTACAAGCCTAGCTTTGAATGTCTCTACATTCCCAACCAGACCTATTTTCTTCTTATATAACCATTTGCATCCTACTAGTTTTACCCCTTCAGGAGGATCTATAAGCTTCTAGATTGCGTTCAAGTACATCGAATGTATCTCAATGTCCATGGCTTCTTGCCATAAGTTTGCTTCAGAACCATCCATGGCTTCTGAGTAGGAGACAAGTTCATCAAGGTCCTTATCTAAGACAACTCTCAAAGCTTCTCCGTAGGACATATACCTCTCACGTTGTCTCACAATCCTCCCACTACGTCGAGGCTCCATAGACTCTGGCTCTTGTCGTGGTTCTTCCATTATTGAATCAGAAATAATTTCTGATTGGGGAGTCGATGTCCTCCCACTTAATAATTCCTCTAGCAAAATTATGCTTCTCGACAGTACACTTTTAATGTAATCTTCTACAAGTAAACAAGCATTTTTGCCAACGAATGTTTTCTGATAAATCGTACTACATAAGATGTACCCATTCATTCCTTTAGAATGTCCTACGAACATGCATAATTCTAAATGACTGGTCCACTTGCATGTCTTCAGTTTTAGAACATGTGCTGGGCACCCCCATATTTTCAAATGGTTAATAGAAGACTTTCGTCCATACCATTTTTCATATGATGTACCAGGCACCGTCTTCGACGGAACTTTGTTCAAAATATATGCCACTGTTTCCAAGGCATATCCCTAGAAGGAATCTGGGAGGGATGAGTAACTCATCATGGATCTAACCATATCCGTCAGAGTTCGATTCTTTCTCTCTGACACACCATTCTGCTATGGCGTATCAGGTGCTGTAAGCTGAGAAAGAATACATTCTTCCTTAAGAAAGTCATCGAACTCTCCTAGCAAGCACTCTCTACCACGATCGGATCGTAGTGTTTTGATTTGTTTTTCTAATGGATTTTCAACTAAGGCCTTCTTTGAACTTTTCAAAGGTTTCAGACTTTTGACGCATTAGATAAATATGACCAAAATGAGTAATCATCAGTGAAGGTTATGACGTATTCATGAACTCTTCTTGCTTGGATATTCAATGGCCCACATACATCACTATGTATGAGTTCAAGGCATTAATTAACTCTTTCACATTTTGCTGAAAAATGGTCTCTTGGTCATTTTACCTTCAATACAGGATTCACATTTAGGTAGTGATACGACACTTAAAATTTACAAAAGACCATCCTTCACAAGTCTTTTAATCTTGTCCAGGCTAATATGCTCATGGGATAAGTGTCACAAATAGGTTATATCGGTTGAGTGATACTTCAATCTTTTACTATTCCTTTGTGAATCATTATTCACTTCACTATTGGATTTATGTGAAATAATTTATTAAATATGCGTGCAACAGTAATTAGGTATTCATTTATTAAAATATCAATATCTTTATTAATGAATTTAAGATCAAATCCTTGCTGAATTAGTGCACCAATAGAAATAAGATTCTTCCAAAAAAAATTGGGATATAATAACATCACGTAAGATAATAAAATATTTCTCAAAACATAATTTAATAATTCAATCAGAAGTTGTACTCGCCCTTGTCAAGCCTTTTGACTTCCCTGAACCCCTGCAAGGAGCAACATATATGGTTAGTAGTTGCAGAGTTTACAATCCAAGATAAAGTAGAATCAGCTACATAACAGGCCTCAGTAACCAATACTATACATTTAGATCTCAACACTTTGAGATACTCTGTGAAGTTGCGTTTCCAATTACCAGCAGCTCCACAGTGATGACGCTTGTCTTTCGACTTGATATTGGCTTATCTCTAGTTTTATATGACATGTTATATGATCATGCACGATTCAAATTCAACCATAAATTTAAAATCAAGCTCCCTATTAGCTCATTTCTAATAACAACCCAAAAAAATAATTATAAATTACTTTATAAATTAATCTTCATGGCGTCTGTAATTTCCTTCTCCTTCTCCATCATATCCCACCACTTTGTAACTCTTTACAAAATTCCATTCCCATTTTAAAATTCAAATTTAAAACTCAAAATTCAATTTCAAATTCAAATTTCAAATTTCAAAATTCAAAATTCAAAATTCAAAATTCAAAATTCAAAATTCAAAATTTAAAATCAAAAATTCAAAATTTAAATTTTTATTAAAACTCTTTAGTTAAGGAAAACTATTTTCCTAATTAAATAATCTAATTAATTATCTCATTTTTCCTTTTTTAATAAAACAAAAAGATAACATTGATAATTATCTTTTGAATTAAAAATTTAAAAGATAAAAAGATAAAAAGATAATTATCTTTGAATTTAAAATTTAAAAGATATAAAGACTATATAGATAATTATCTTTCATTCGTTTAAAATTTAAAACTTAAATTAAAAAATTTAAAAGAAAAAAATAGGATAAGGGTTATTGTGAAACATTATAGGGTTTCCCAAACCCAAATTATTATCGCCTAGGGTTTCACAAACCCTATTCATCATGCAGGGCACGAATACGGACAGTGGCGGTGATGATGCTAAAATAGTATCGTCGGCTGTCGAAATAGTAACTCTGGCATGAACAATGATTCTGGCGTGAACAGTAATTCAACGTGGATAGTACTCCAACGTCGATTTCGAGGCAACGGCGATTTTACATCAAATTTATAAAATTACAACTTTGCAAAAAAATAAATTATATAAAATTCTATGCCTCAAATTCGGCGTACATCAATTATAAATTGATATAAAAATGCTTAGAGCCAATAGTTAGCGGTCCAATCACATAACACATTCAAAATAGTTTTGAATCTACCATACAAAATCATATGCCAATTTCTAGGATCAAATATACATATGCATAATCAAGAACCTATAGCTCTGATACCAATTACTAGGATCACTAGGCTTTAAAATTAACAAAAAAATAAGTTTAAACCACGAACGGTTCATGAGCGGAATATAAAAAAACTCAATTAACTTATTTAATCAAATTAAATAATTTAAAACCAAACAACGTGCGATTATGCATATACGATATTAGACAAGAAGATAAGGTTAGAAACAATTTTTCACCTATACTTTGTATTGGAGAATTTCTGAACTGGCAGATTTCAATCGAGCGTTCTTCATGTTCTTCAAGATTCGAGATCCGAATCACGCACTTGAACTCCAAGAACGATTTGTAAATTTCATCCACTAACAGCAACTCATTAATTTCAGAAATATATCTCACGAGAATTTTGTCTAGGAGTTTGAGTGTGAGCTCTCAAAATGATTGAAAGAAAAAATCAAATATTTTCCTTCAGTAGTGTATTTTGGCGGCAATTACTAGGGATGAGAGAAAACTTTTTTTCTCTGTGTGTGATATGAGATATATATCTCTATCTGTCTATCTGCAATTAAATTACTATTAGATATTTATAAAATCTAATTTTTTATATTTACAAATATATCTATATATTTTAAATTTATGAAAATTCATCCCCATAAATTCAAATTGCCGAAAATAAGTATATCTCCACAATGTTAGAGTTGTATCGAAATTTATCAATCCAATTGATCATTATCAATTACTTAATTTATTTTTATTTACTACTTATCCAATATTAGAAAATAATAAATAAATTAATTTCAATAAAATTAATCACACTTAACCAATTTAGTGACATCACCCATCACATATAGGTGTAGAAAATATGCCTTGGAACCAAAACACATTTTGATCCAATGTACTTTGTCTCTCTATTTCTATTCTCATGAGTTATTTCTGAGACCGGATGGATCCACATGAACAAAGTTAAGGATTCAAATACCCGTCTAATTTATCTCCATAAATTTCTGACCTATTTAATCTTGTTATCGTACGACTCCACTATAGGTTCGATGACGAATCAACTCTCGATTCATGCACGCTACTTTTTTGTTGGTGTAAATAATCCCTGTGTATTTTCATGATCCACAAAATATTTTAACATAATACCCATCGTGAATATCAATAACAAGAGCGGAATTTAAAATTATATATTTACCCCTCTTGTTATTATTTCTTTAACTCATTTATTGCTGTGAATAAAAAAAACATAATAGTGAATTGTCTCATATAATTCATAATCTTGATCAATGACTCAATTCAATGAATATCTGGATAGGTTAATTTATTTCCACACCCATCAATAAGTTATAAGGTGATATTTTTGCTTTCACAATTCAACCACGAATTTTTATACTATGAATCACGTAAGTCCAACTTAATTGAATTACAATCCCAACAGTCGAGGTATTGCCCGCCAATTCGAACATACTAATCTGACATATCAAAGATTGCAATTAACTAAGTCAAGCTACGTATTCACCTTCAAATTAAGGTAATTATAAAAATACCCTTTAGGTGTAACAATTAGATTTAGAGCTAGGTGAACAATTTTAGGCTCTAAACTAATTTGTTAACGGTCTATTCAACATGTTCATAACTTCTCTAGTTAACCATTTGAATCTCCAATCTGATGTTCCATGACTGACATCTATTGGTTTAACCTAACAGTCGTAATCAGATTCAATTGCCAAGTCGATCCTAAGACTGCGAATATCGTTCTGAACTTTCTCAGAAGAGTTCATCTAGAGACGTCTCTATCTTCACTCTTTGTTCATTGATTAAAGGTTCAAGACTTGAGTAATTTACAAACACACTTTAATTTAAAATAAAACATTCAATTTATTCATAAAAATCTAATAATACTAATGTCTGAGAAATAACTAAATACATTAAATAGTTATTACATGTTACTTTATGGACATATTCCAACATAATGACCCCATCATTTTATACTAAATTAAATATCAAAATGACGGGGTCTAGTGACCCTGTCATAAGTGAGACAACGAAAAACATGACGGGGTCTCAAGGCCCCGTCGTTTTGTTCTTTAACTAGACCAATATGACGGGGTCTTGGAGCCCGCCGTTTTGTTAGTGACAAGCACAACGCTGTCTCGATACCTTGTCATGCTTGGTGACTTTATATTTTAAAACCCTATAATTTTTTAATTCGTCTTCTCCCCTACCCCATACCTGAAGTTTCTGCCCCCACCATCTTTGTCTTGTAGCGCCAAGATTCTTGCCTCCTTCCACCGTTGTAGTTTTCCGTCCATCATTGTATATTTTGCATCCATCATCGTGTCATCTCTACCACCATCATCTTCATTATTTTCAGGTCTGCCCTCAGTCGCGCACCTCTTCTGCCATCATTTGACACCACAGCATTGTTGCTTTGATTTTCTTTTTTCTTTGTTATTTTTGCTGAATCTTTGATATTTTTGCCATATTATTTATGCCATTGTTTTCTTTCTCTTGCATTAGTTCATCCCCCCCTCGGGCCATATTCTTAGTTGTAGAATGGTTGCCAGTGATGCATTTGCGCTATTGTTTGATATTTTTACCATATTATTTCTGCCACTGTTTGATATTTTTGCCCTAATCTCTGCGTTATTTCTGCCATTGTTTGACATTTTTACCATGAATCTATTTACTTAAATTTTTTGGGCTATATGAATTGACTATGGACATAAGAAATCCAAATGAGTTTTCTTGGGGTTTTTGTGACTACACAATGTTTTTGCTACTACCTATATGAATTTCCTTTTGAGTTATATGAAATGACTATGAACTTGATGATCAATAGCTCAACCGTAGGTGCACCTTTGATTAATTAATTCATTCAACTTTACCCTATTGGGTTATGTGGTCTATTATTTTACTCTTTTTCCTATCTCATGTGTACTTGAATGAATAATTAATATGTTATGCTATTCTGTAACTTGTAGATATAGATAGAGAAGACTCGAGTGATGATAATTTGAATATAAATAACTTACATAGATTGAATATGGATATGATGACTAGTACGACAAAAAGAAGAGGGATAAGAGGGCCAACTTACCTCAATTCCTTGAAACTTGATAGAAGGAATTTTGAAAAAAAAAGTTATCACAACAAATATTAAGGGACAACCTGTAGGTGAGAATGTTCACAAATTTAAAAGCTTTTTTGGAAGTTGTGTACGTTCAATTGTTCCAATAACTTACAAGGATTGGGACCGTCATATTCCAAAACAGGTGAAGGAGAAGGTGTACGAAGTTATTGAGGTATTTGCACGTTTTAATAAATTATTTTTAGTTGTTATTCATAATTCAAATTAAAGCTTTATTAATCTTTATTATTTACTTTTTGTGTAGACTCAATATGTGGGAATATCTTAATGAATGCTAGCGAACTATGGCATAAATTTAAGTACAGCCTCGGTCAAAAATTTATTTTCCGTTATTTGGAAGACCCTGAAAAGTTAAGGCAATCACCTATCAAGTATAACTTCATCGAGCAATTGCATTGGGATGAGTTTGTGAAATCTCATCTTACTCCAAAAATTTTGCTAAAATCATTTACTTTGCGTAATCTCGAACATGGTGGTCGGGCAAGGGATTTTGGCCATTTTGTGATCCTAACCAGATATTTTAAACTTCCTCGACACAACTGAAAGGCTAGAATTGAGCAGAAATTGACTCAAGTTCGTGAGCAAGTTATGAATAAGGAGAATTTAAAGTAAAGTGCCAAATTTAAGGAGTTGGAACAAGAGACACTTAAAGGTCATCCTAAAATAACTCCTCAATCGGATAAAGTGAGCTGCTCCAAATGCCAGGATGGGCTTTCTATGTTTCGGATGAAAGCTATAATGGTATTTTCAATAAGTTATAAACTTGATTTATTTTTTTAGTAAATAATATTTATACATACGCATACTCATAGTGTTTTAAATTATTTTAGAAAATTGTGTGCAAGTTGTTTGTGGATGTTGATAATGAGGTTGTCGCATATGGCATAATTATTGACACAACAAGTAATGTTGTTCTGGTAGGAGAGGGGAATGTATGTGTGTCAATTGATTTAGTCATGATTGATGATGCCCCTCTACCTATCCTAGTTTAGGATGAGCTGCATATTGTGGGTCAGGCTCTAGGGTGTCATGTCCATTGGCCTGAACATCTAGTCAGACTTATAGAGGTAATGCATTTTTTGTATTTATTAGTTATTTAGAAGTTGTAATGATCTTGTGTGAAACACTAAATTAGCTTTGCATTCAGGACAAATCTCTTAAGAATAAATCTCTATGAAGCCTTTTACACAAAGCCCAATGCCTGTAAACATTCCATGAGGCCTAAAGTATCTCTACATAATGGATGAGAAGATGGGAGCGGATGAGGCCATTATAATCGATTATGAGAGAGCCATTTTTGGTTATGATAATGCTAGAACATTTTGTGATAAATATAATATTAAGAAATTATGTGAAATGCGTGAGATATCTTTTAGTATAGTGTCAATTTATAAGGAGTATGATGCTTATTAATCAACTAAATAATTATATACATCTTTTATAAGATGTTGCTAATTGCTTATATTTTGGTGTTTTATTTATTGTAGGTCCCTTTATTGGAAGATACGAGAGCAACACATCAGCTTATTTGTCTTTGTCGATCCCTCACTCATAGGTGCATCATGGGGAAATTCAGACGACAGAGCACATTACATTTCCAATATTTTGATAGCCACGCGACCTGGGCAATATGTTTTTGCTATTTCTTCCATCGTTGGATATTGGTCGTTCTGGATTTTCACGAGAGCAATGCATATATCTTTGACTCTATTAATAATTTTAGTTATAAGGACCCGAAAGATGTTGTTACGAAGTAAGTTTTACTCTATAGTTAATAATTAAATGTATTATGAGTTACACTATGAAGATATAATTAAGGGTTAAAATTTGTGATGCAGGGCTTTCAATATTGCTAGAATTATGTTAGGAAATCCTTGAAGTGGATAAAACCTCAAGTATTAATTTATACATTTATATTTTATGTCTATGCTAAGTGTTTGGATTTATTAATCTATATAATTAATTTATATAATAGTGTCCTAAGAAGCTGGGAGCGTTGAATGTGGCTATTTTGTTATGCATTTCATGAAACATATAATCAAGAATCGTTATAAGTCTATGAATGAAATAGTACGTAAACTAGTTATTCTTTCACTATATTTATGGCAATTAACGAACAAATCAACATATAGACAAGAAGAGATTGATGAAGTACGATTTGAATGGTCTGATCGCTTCGCTGAGTATATGTGTTGCTGGTTGGGATAAATAGCTTTAGGTTGCATTTGGATTTTTATGATTGTAAATAAGTTACTCAGTGTAATAAGTTACATTTTAAATAGTAATAGAATTGGTTTACAAACTATTATGAATGAATTCTGAGTTTGTGGTCATATTCTATGTAGACTTGTACATATTTTTATTTGTAGGATTGAGGATTAATAAAATTAAATTTTATTTTTTAAATTTTGTTGCATCAAACGTGACACTTTATATATACCCCTTCGTTAATGAAGTTTCAAAAATGATGCTTTCTATATCAACCGTCGTTTTTTATGTTGTTCAACAACGACGGGTTTTTTAGAACCCGTTGTTCTAGAAACTACATTGAGGACAACTTATATAGCCCACCCATTGTGTTTTAACACTTTACACCACGTGCCTTTAAATTTTTTATTCATACACGTGGAACTGGTCATCATTCACGATGTGGTATATATAACCCCTCATCCTTTATCACACGTTTTAACCTAAAAATAACCACGTGACTTCTTTTCTCTTATTCTCTTCACTGTTTCTAACATATCGATACTGTCTCTGCGTCTCATCGTTATTCGATTCTCTATTTCTCCTTCGAATCAATTATTTCCTCATCTACATAAACTTGAGATCTCATTTACATTCAACTATGATTCTCTTATTTCTTTTTTATGCATTCAACACACGAATTTGGAAGGTATATTTCTTTTTTTCTCCATCTTTTTTAATTTAATTACGTTAATTCTAGGGTAATAATGAGTTTTTAATATATTTTTGTATTCTCAGGATGGATAAATCATGGATGTTTATGGAGAGAACATCTACAAATTATGACATTGGTGTTGACAATTTTCTCAAGTATGTGATGGAGCATGGTAATGTCCATTGTTTCTTACGTTGTCTGTGTATGGAATGTGGGAATCTCAAATGTTTCACTTTCTCTTAGGTAAGAAATCACTTATTCATCAATGGTATAGATCAAGGATATTAAACATGGGTGTGACATGGAGAATTAGATAATCCTAGAAAAAGTATGTTTGGTATAAACTAAATAATTTATAATACAACACATGAGTGGATAAACGAAGCAGTAAATATCAAATCAGTAAAACATGTATGAATGACAACTTTCAATACTCTTTTACTTTACTTTGTAATAAATTAATGGGTTAAACTAACTTTTATTTTTTGCAGGGTTCAACAACTAAGTAGATCAATTTGGGAGCAACCATAACAACTTAAAGAAGCATCAAAGTTCATTAGTTTCAATGGAAACTTTCAATACTCTTTTACTTTACTTTGTAATAAATTGATGGGTTAAATCAACCTTTATTTTTTTACAGGGTTCAACAACTACGTAGATCAATTTGGGAGCAAGTATAACAACTTAAATAAGTATTCAAAGTTCATTAGTTTCAAGGTTTTTTTAATTAATTACATTATTTGCTTTTCTGGTCTACAATGTAAGAAATTTTGAGGAAAAAATTTATTGTGTGCAATGAAGAGTTATATTGTCTGCTAGGATATTTGTGGTATTTTTCTGTTTTTATTTATTGTTCAATTCTAATAGGTTGGCTTAATTATGCTGTAAATAAATTTTAAAAAAATATATCATCACAGACGACGGTTTGTCTACAAACCGTCGTAAAACTATAACAAAAATGACGACGGTGTGTGCAGCAACCATCGTCGAAGAACTACACAATAGTCGTCGTTCTAGTGTGTTTGAAGACGACTGTGTCTGGAACAGCCGTCATTTTTTATCCGTCATAAAAAATATGTAATTTTTGACGACACCTTTTAAGACAATGGGTGATTACCCGTCATCTTTGATTTTTAATGACGGAAAATTCATGTAATTAAAAGACAGTTTTGTCGTAGTGTTTGGATTGGAGAGTACATTTTGTTTGCGAAAAAGCAATTAGCAGAAGTACGATTGGATACTCCACAATAATGCTAAAATGACAAATATTTCATGTACTTTGAACTACATCTCTTACACAATATTATTGCTACTTTATAAGTTGGAGCATAGAGCAAGTTTGTTGTTTGGTAACTGTGCTTATAAGAGACACATTGTCGATCTAAATTCAAAATTATTTTCTTAACTTAATAAATTTTTAGATACATAAAAATAAATAGACATAAGACATGTATTGTCAAAAACATTTAATTGGAAATTATCTGAACATATAACATAACAAATACAACTAGAACGATGCCCTAAATTTTAAAAGATTACTTACATATGAACAAAGAACAATAATTATTTTAAAGAAAAAATAATTATAAAGACAATATGGAAACATCGCAAGATTTATTCAAAAAATAGGATAAATTTTATGGGTATCAATTCCTAAAAGCTACTCTTCAATTGCTTTTAAAAACTGTTATGGAAAAACAAAAATCGAGATTTCATTTGAATTCAGACTTACCAAACGCCTAAAATTGCTTAAATTTCAGAAAAATCACTTGTGTACACCCTAAAAGCAATACCAAACCGGACCTAAGTAAGTTTCCTAGTCCCATGAAGTCAAGAGCACAAATGACTTAAATCAACTTAAATGGTAATATGAGTTAAAAAAAACTTCATACTAATATGTATAAAAAATGAAATAAAGAAATTTTATTGACTTTCTCTATTATTAAGCACAAAGAAATTATAAATTGTGATTATAAAGATGCTAAAAATAACAGATTTTATTAAGTGGAAACTAAACTAAAAAAACAACAACTTGTGTGTTAGGGTTGTGATTGCAAAAATGTTTAAATATAAGGTATTTTTTTGCAATTTTAACCTACAAAAATCATTTTTACAATTCTTTATATTTGGAAAACTATTCTTGCCAACATAGATAGTATAGATGTCAATGGAGCAGGATGAGACAGGACGGTCTTCCCCATCCCCACCCCACCTTAGTATGTCCACCACATCCGACCCATTTCTCAAGGGGTGACAGGTCGGGGTGGGCGATCCCTGTTAGGGTAGGTTACCCACAGGTTCATTGTCTATTCGCCAAAATTATGTCTAGAATTTTTTTTAAAAATATAAAATTAATAATTTCATAAGACGCAAACTCTCAATCTCAGCCGTGTTGCTTCTCCCCAGAGCTTGAGTACTCATTCCCTCATTCTCTTTGGTTTTTAGTTTATTTTCATCTAAATATTCATCTCTCTCTCCCTCTCTCCCCCTTGATCTGGTCTGTCGATGTTTTTGCTAGCGATAAAATTTTAAGGTTGTGGTTTTGGAATTTGTTTAGCATATGGTCTGTGATTCAGGTATATAGATTAATTGCTACTTTTTATGACTAATTATTTCTATTTCTCATTTTCGTGCAATTCTGATAATGTATTGGACTGAAAGAAAGTTATATTTATTTGATAGTTCAATCAGTAAAACTTGTAGGCAGTATCTATGCCTAATATTTTAAAGAAGATAAGTAAGTATTTTTTTGGTTCTTACATGATGTTGAAGAAGTGAAGCTTAATATTTTAAACTACAGCACAATTTCATGTGCAGAGAAGCAGTTCTGTTACTCAGCAGTGAAAAAAAGTTGTACGTGCTTCTCGTTAGTGTCGGGAACAATGAGTCAGGTTGGATTCTGAAGATTTTTCATGTTGCCGACTTCTAAAATAATTTATCTTGATTCCTTGTAGTCTCTCTGCTAAGAACCTTCTAAAATATTACTTGGTTAACCTCACTTTTCTTGGAAATTACTTGGTTAAGTAAGTTTGGTATGTTTACAGGAACCATGCAGAGTTTGTTGGATTCTTGTAACACATAAGATATTAAAGAAGTATTAGTTGGCCTAGGACTTCAGGCTGTGAGGTGTGTGATCTCTGTTCTCAACATCTATTTGAATTTTGAGCAAGTCACTCCTCTTGAACTGTCCTTTCTCTAATATTTCTTGGGTTCTGCTTTGAGAGGGATGCCACATACGTAGTTTTAACTAGAAGCATCGAGAAATCAAGACAATTACTTGAAGAACTTGATATGTTTGCACCTAAAGATTAATGCCACTTTAGAAGGTAACCAAACCTGTTGTTGCAGTTGCACAATGCTTCCCCCNCCCCCCCCCCCCCCCCCCCCCCCCCCCCCAACTCAGAAGATTTATTTTGTTGATCTGTGAATTAATCATGTCTACCTCAACTAGATCTATTTGTTTACTGTCTCTATTATGAAAGATTGGGTTTTTGGAAATTTAAATGGCAGTTTGGAGAAGTTCCAGGTACAATTATTCAAGAAACAATTATATGGAGGTTCAAAAGTGAGCATATTTCAATATTATATCAAGAAATATGGCTAGCTACAAGAGACAGAAATCCCCGTGAAAAATAATCCATAAGGATCATGCGGTACATGTGACAATCCCTCATATTAAAAGTTCACGTTTTTTACGAGACGTAACACCTCCAGTGAAGACCCCTGTAGTATCTTACTTTTTACAGGATTTTTTTACTCCTGTACAATGTTGTTTAATGTGGTTTTGCGACTCATGTTATTTTTATTCAACAAGCTTATTTTCACCGCCGCCAAAAATTTATGCGGTAAAGATTTTTGGTGCAGTTTTGCCAACTGCCAGAGGACCGCTAGCAAAAATGTGCTTTTGTCGGCGGTTTGTTTTTACATTTACAGCGGTTTCAAACCGCCTCTAAATGATTAAACTTACAAAATATATGGGGGTGGTTTTGCAAAACCGCCGACATAGGTCGAATTATTTAAAAAAAATTGAAGCTCATGTCCCCTTCAAATGCACTCTTCACAAGAAGTGGCACAATTATGTCCCCTTCAGATTTCTTTATGCTTCCGACGTATAGATCAATTAACTCTAAAAAAAGTATGTGGAGCGTGATTGCAAAATATAATTAAAGAGTGCCTCGATATTAAGCCTTCTATTTTTAATGATAACAAGTCCAAAATTATAAGCAAGCAATTCCAAAGGAAGAACGAAAATATAAGCCAGTAATTCTTACGACCAACATCAATTTATTATTCAATATAGAAAAACATGTGGTTCTTGTCAATATAAACTCATGTTTACTAGCATAGCTTTCACTTACAAAAATAAAAATACAAAGTAATATCATAAATCCATACTAAACTGCATATTAATTGTAAAGCAAAATATAAATACAAACTAATAACATGTCTATTTAATGAACATGAACCAAGTATTGTATTTGCAAGTTAATTTTAGCTCACCTTATTTTCTAATTAATCTTTATGTTCCTCACACTACTCTAGGAAAAGGTGCATCCCAAATATAGATTCAAACGACTGCTACCACCTCAGCTTGTAAAGGTATGAGCATTTGAAATCAGTAAATTGATCAGAAAAGAAAGAGAGAAAATCACTACTACTTTAAAAAAGAAAATCAAAACTACTATTAGCAAAATCAAGGGTAAAAACAAAAATGAACAACCCTACAATGAAAAATAAAAAGAAAACTTAATAACGGGACTCATTTTGTAAACTTAATAACCATTCAATACTCAGGAGTCAAGACACTAAATTAGCCCTTCTTTACTTTAGAATCCACCATCTATCCTTGAACCATAAGAAATGTACTTTGCTAGTTTTTCTATAGAAGTGGAACTCAAATCATCCAAACTTCAAATTTAACTTAGTTTGATGCTAGTTCCTTTTGTATGTCTATGCTAACTCCACACAGAGGAGGAGTAGTGTTGATAGTTCAGATTTAAAGAATAAGCAATTACAAGAAGCATAAGTTGCATCATATCAAGAGTATTAAAAGAAAAAAGAGTTCCAACAAAAAAAAAAGATTCCTCACTAAGGAAATAAAAAGTTTTCGGGCAAATGCAGTGGCAAGGTAACTTTGTTTGAGATATTATATTCCTGGAATTTTTTAAAAATACTGTAAAGAACGTGAAAGTACGGTAGAGTATTAAAGATTAAATTGAAGTCAAGCACTTCATTTGGAAGACAAGAAAATATAGTGGGAGATAAGCAATTAAGTTTTCCGTGTACTTTACAGTTTAAACTCCACCTAAATTCTCTCTTTAGTTTTAATTTTCTTAATTTGGTCTTTGTACTTTTCATTTTGCTCCAATTCGTTCTTTCATTCATTTCTGTCCAATTTTGTACACCTTTTATCATTTCTACAGCAGCTTAAGAAGCTTTATGTGTAGAGATTGACTTATACATGCATAACTGAAATTTTAACAAAATTGCAGAGATTTTGTATAATAGCAGAGAGAGATAGAGAGTTATCAGTAGACGAACGGTGATGGGTGGAAGAACGACGGCGAGGAGTGATTGGGAGACAGCGCGGTAAAAAATCGCCTGAGAGATGGTTCGGCTGGAAAGTTGCAGCTTTAAGGGTTTCAAGGGAAAAGACGCGAGCAAGGGAATGGGATTTTAAAAGAACTTTTAACGGCGGTTTGTACAAACCGCCGCCGTACACCGATTTCTTGTAATGTATAGCGGCAGTGTTTAAAAACTGCCGCTCAAAGTTTTGTCACTTTTTTTGCGGCGGTTGCTAGAACTGCCACCGTAAAACCGTCGTGAAATACCATTTTTCTTGTCGTGTAAGCCTTTTTAATTCTTGTGAATTAATATTCATAGGTATTTTTGTATCCTATTAAATCATATACCATAAGATTTTTTGAATCTCACTCATATAGTTTTTGGTTATAAAATTATGTCTCTTATAAAGAGATTTTCCTGGCATTTTATAAATATTTTTTTTTACAATCAATTTATATGCACTTGTTTACATACCTATTTAAGCATTCAAAATAAATGCTTTACTAGACTAAAAGACATTCAAACATCATTTCATTTTCACAAAATATTATCCATAAATATCATCTAAAAGTATTAGTAATTAGTCTACTAATACAACGTGCTATTTAAAAAACAAAAAATATCTAAAAATTTCACAGACGCTACAAAATAACTTCAAATTTTCATAGCTTAACTCTTCAAATTATGATACCAAGTTGAAAAGTCTCAAGAGATTGTAGGTCCTGCATCTATAAGAAAATATATAGTCAATGTACTTGTTTAAATTTTCACAACTAATATACACTACAATTACAATGAATTGAATCCAAAGTCCTATTAATATAAAATTATGAAAATATAAAATACTAATGCAGCAAATAGATTCCTCACTAGTAAAAAATTACGAACATATATAAAGATACTCACTAGTAAAAAAATGAGGTAGAAGTATACAAATACTCATTAATGCAGCAAATAGAATCCGACGTCATATCTTTTTATGTTCAAGTTCTAATCTTGCGGAAAGTCTTATCACCATTGCTGCCACAGATACAAATATAACACTAGAATGCTATAAAACAACACATAACACGGTGATTTGTGCTCATCAGGTCACAGGAAGTTGCATCTGTTGAGCCGCTTGTAATAAAACAAGGCATAAGCAAACATTTAATATGGAATAAATAAGGAACATAAATATTGAATAAATCCACCCTGAATGACAATGAACAATGAAACTTCAAACCTTCCACTAGTGAACATTTTTAATTGAATAAAGTACTAAGCACTATCGTAAAATTATGTAAAAGAAAGAGCATAAAATAGCACAAACCCCAATCACACACTGATTATGGTGAATATCAAGACAAGGTAGTTTTGAAAGCTAGAGAAGATTAAGAGGTCTAAACAGAATGGTTCTTAGCAGAATAAATCACTAAAAGACGAAAGTTAAAGCGCAGTGCATTTAATGACATGAAATAAATATTTTTATAAGCACAAAGAGCTTAAAAATCTCTGTGCAACACTGATGCATGACCACTCAAAATAGAAGTTGAGGTATTCACTACTATAAAATGGGATTAGATGACAGGTAAAACCCGACATTATTATCCTATATTGATGGCAGACCGACTGTCATCTACCAGACTATCATCATTTAAAAAATCGTCATTATAATGGTGTACAATGATGGGGAATCCTCGTCATTGTAGGTACCACGAAAAGTAGATAGATGACGGGGATTCCCTACCATCTAAACTTACTCCACATAGACTTTAGATGACAGAGATTCACCGTCATCTTAGGTACCATAAAAAGTAGATAGATGACGGGGAATTTCCATCATCTAAAGTTACTCCACACGTAGACTTTAGATGATGGGGAATCTCTGTCAGCTTAGGTACCGTGAAAAGTAAATAAATGACAGAGATTTTCCGTCATCTAAAGTTACTCCATGTATACTTTAGATGATGGGGAATTCCCGTCATCTTTGGTAGCGCGAAAAGAAAATAGATGACGGGGAATCCCCATCATCTAAAGTTACTCCACGTAGACTTTAGATGACGAGAAATCCCCATCATATTCGGTAATGCGATAAGCAAATAGACGATAAGGAATCCCTGTCATCTAAAGTTCAAGAAAAGAAAAATAAAATAAAATTTTATTTATTTAATTAAATAAAATCTTGGCAAATAGAAGATGTTTTCCAGTTTAAAGTAAACAAATTTTTTATCTGAAAAATGTATAAACAATAGCCATCCTAGAGTTTCTTCTTCCAACTTTTCATCACTAACATTATCTAATACGCTAACTCATTCTAATTTTCATTCATTTTAATCTAGAACCATGGATCAAAATAATACTTTAGTTAAGTATATAGTACATAATCAAATTCATTGCAAAATGGTAGTAAAATTGATAGGAAAATCATATTAGTTGTTGATTAAAAGTTATTACAAATCATAACTTTTGCCCACAAGTGCATGTTTCAATGATAATGGATTACCTAATGCATAAAGTACTAAGAATGTGCTGAAAGAAAATAGTATAATAAGTTTAATACAAATCACAACAATCCAGAATAGCACAATATATATCCTCTATGCTACCTGATTTATAGGTGGAACAGACACACTTGATGCTCCACTTGATGAGACCTTATTCTACATTGTATGACCATGTGCCTATTAGTAGTTGAAACAAACAGCCTAAAATAATAATAATTCTTGAACGAAATTAAAAATGATACATGCCCTTATTGCTGTAAAAAATTTGTAAAATATAGAACTAGAAAAAAGACAAAATAGCAATAGTGAAGTAAATAAAAGGAAGAAAGACCAGCAAAACGAAATGTTAGGAAAAACATCTATGATAGACTTTCTACATGAAGTAACCCAACTTACCTTAGTTAACATGATGACAATAAAACTATTTTTAACAGCTTTATTTTCTTACAATGTTGAATCCTTAAGAACCAAGCCAAAACTAGTCAATCAAAAAGGTCATCGATCACCCCCCCCCCAAGCCAAAACTATTAGAATCAATAGCCTAAAAATCTTTATAAAGTGGTACCAAGTACTCTCAAATGATCAGAAAGAAGAAAAATAAAGCTCAAATCTTAAAAGAACAACCATTTCACGTTTATAAATCATTAGAACTATTGTTTCAATGAATAATCAAAGATAATACAAGCAAGATACTTTTACATTCTCAATGAATAAGAGCAAGTAATCATCATTGCAACATATTTACATCATAAAGAATCATAAAGATAATACAAGTAACATACTTATACATTCTCAATGAATAATGGCACATAATTATCACTGTAGTATATTTACATAATAAATAATTAGCGGAATGTAACTCACAATCCACAACTTGTGTGAGTGTTGGCTTAACTATTTGTTTATCCATAGGATTTTCATAACTATATAGTGAATCTCACGGACAAGTACATGGGGAAGGAAGGGTCTGGACATGCACACAAGAATAAGTTTGGTTCTTAAAAAGGCCTCCAAAGACCTAGAGATATAGAACGCCATTAGTGCAGGAATGAGAGTTTTACTTATCCAC
This sequence comes from Datisca glomerata, assembly GCA_003255025.1. Lineage (NCBI taxonomy): Eukaryota > Viridiplantae > Streptophyta > Magnoliopsida > Cucurbitales > Datiscaceae > Datisca > Datisca glomerata. The sequence continues at coordinate 381,366 of QANY01013442.1, read as the reverse complement.
ATCTTTTGATTACTCTCGAGTCTAAAGAGGATACATTTTTTTTAACCATGGGAGTCGGGATCAACTTATGGCAACCATGACTAATCCCAAAAGTTCTATACTGTGTGACTTTAAAAGTCTTTCTACACGAATCACGTTAAGTCATTATCTTTAAACATGGCCATACATTTGAAGTTAGTTTTCAAATATTTGATAATGCATTAATATGCATTAGCAGGTCAACAATAAATATGCAAATTATAAAGTCATAGAGAAGGGTCAAATATATTTTTCTAAGATATTTGACGCTTCTCCAAGACTTTATAATTTGCATATTTATCCTTGATCTACTAATTCATTATAAAACATGTGTTAATCCTATATGCATTAAACAATAGAGTGCAATTATAGTTTAAAGTGGCACGAAACTAATACAGTTTCTTTGTGAATAGTACAACTTCTTGGGACTTTAAGACCAATGCACTTTATTTTACCATTGATCAAAAGGAAAAAGAACAAAAAAAGACAAATGACTTACAAGAAAGGTTAGACATGTTGTTGTGCTAGCTATTGACAAGCCCTTCCTTGTAAAAGTTAATGGACCTAGCTTCATGATTAAACTCTAGTAGCCTCCCAAAGATGCAGTAAGACTAGGTAAACCCATCACTTCTGGAGGTGGTGTTCTTTGTTGAATAAGGGGTGGTACTTCGTTTGAACCTAGGGCCAGCATGACGAACAAAATTCCTGAGAGAAGAGACACTCTTCCCAATTGATCCTAGAAGAGATGTTGGAAATTAATCAAGAAGCTTTTCGTTTTAGCATATTGCTGAACTATTCTAAATAAGAATAGTTAGCCACATGTATTTCTAAGCCAGAAGCTTGAATTGATAACTCGGACACATAAATATGCGATTTAGCTAAAAACAACCTAGTAATTATAATGCAAAAGCTAAGCATAACATCCACGTATATTTTGGGAGAATCTATATTGACAGAAGAGCCAAGTATATCACTAATCCAAAATGAATTATTATATTTGACCTTGCTAGTAAAACAACAAGAGCCAAAACCCATACCTACACATTTAAGGAAAATATTAACCAAAAGATGCCTGATATCTTTTATCATCAAGGATGGCCAATAACATTTATAGCATATATCTACCACTGTATTATAATCCAAGTGCGAGTACTGTAAAAAGCTATTGGAGTAATCAGATTTATAAGGTACTGAAAGTTTGAACAACCTATAGCGAGTTATATTTTCCAGATCATATGTAAATGCATTATAAGACAAGATCTTTTGCTAAAGATAATCCTACAATAATTGGCATAATGATCTACAAATCAATTATGATACACACTTGGACTCTCCCCTATAATGAGTTATCATTTTCAGATCACATGGAAATGCATTATAAGATAAGACCTTTTGCTAAAGATAATCCTATAATAATGAGCATAATGATCTATAAATCAATTATGATACACACTTGGACTCTCCCCTATAACGAGTTATCATTTTCAGATCATATGTAAATGCATTATAAGACAAGACCTTTTGCTAAAGATAATCCTACAATAATGGGCATAATGATCTGTAAATTAATTATGACACACACTTGGCCTCTCCCCTACTTTTGTGTTGGATATTCAATTGATAGTTATAACGTCTAATCACTTACCATGTTATCATGGTCATATACACTTACTTGTTAGCCTTATGAGGTGTGGTAGGGGCATGAGATAGAGCATAACTGCCACAAAATAAGAAAATGAGGTCGTAACTTGCATCTTAGCTAATAGCTACAACTTTTTGCTCAATAATAAGCGCTTGATTCTAACATTATTCACCTCCGATTCACTCTTTAGGAACCCCATAACCACTCACTCAACAGGGCTTTACTAATAAAAATCATCGTTCACTAAACTTCAATAAAGCAATCTTAAATAATGTATATATATATACATATACAATTATGAGAAACCTTAACATTATATAAATGAAATATATTTACTCGCTTTTGTTCACCCAAATAAGACTTAGCTCTGTTTTCCTAAGAATGCTAGCGCTTCTCCTCCTATAAACCTCTCTATGAATTTTCCTTATACATGAGGATGTTGTTAATGCCTAGTTTGACCCTTCCAAATGAGGGCTTTAAGTTCTTTGGGTGAAAACTCTTGATACTAACCAAACACCATTCACGCTCCATTCCGTATAGACCATGGTGGTTTCTAAATTAACATATCGGGAACAAAGCTGCAATAGATTTCCTGAGTCCTGACATCCAAATTCCAGGACAATGCTTTTGTAAAATTCAACATGATACTAATAATCCTATCTAAGCCTACTCCAAGGACCACGACTACCCTTGCGATATTCCAGACTTTAAAGAAACCACAATTCTCACTTAATTTCTCTTTGTTTGTTAATCTGAAAACTGGTGCGTTTTTCAATTTTCACATTCTACGGTTCAACCAAAACTATGTCAACAAATCTATCAGTATAAAGATGAAAGTAAAAGAAAACAGATTTTTAAAACATGCGTATCTGAACCACACACACATAAAGTCCAAAACACAAAGCACCTAGAAAGATGAAATTACCAATTTGATTTTAGGATCCACAGAGTGAAGAAATGTGGTTGGCGACGAGATAAACTGTATCAAAGATAATACAAGTAACGTACTTAAACATCCTGATACCTTACAGACATAATAACCCTAAGAAAATGTACTTTCTTATAGGCAGGAAACAGAACCCTAAGAAAATGTACTTGTGATAAGGTATCGCAAAAAAAGTTTGTGAAAGCCATATTATTGTAAGGGAAGGGTTAAAATCAACTCTTAAATACAAAAAAGAGAGTTAAATTTTACCAATGCTTTTTTGTAGTGAGTCTTTCTTGGGGATCGTAACGTAGTAATTTGTCAACGAAGTCAATGGCCTTCAAAATGCAAAGTGCTAAAGATAAACAATGAAACTTAAAAAAACTAGGCTACTAATCACCAGGGATGACAAGAAGTTTTACCCCAGGGACTGCCGAATGTTGATTATCAACACAAAAGAACTTCGTCCACAGTTTCCAGTTATGCCTTCATCAAGTAAATAATAACTTCTTAATTTTTATATTTATTTTATAGAAAAATAGCTTCTTAGTTAAAATAACTAACAATTAGTGCAAAACTATATAAAGAAATAAAAAAAATCAAACACTGGGTCTGCACTAACCTACTAACAAGAGCTATAAGATGCAGGTCTAATTAAATCATGTATTTATTGAGATAGGATTAAGTGCATATGTCCAAAGCACTTGTTGAGCATAAACCATTAACTTTGAGTTAACTTTGATGTCTCTGATCACTCAACTCTCTATAAATCAGGTACAAAACCATTTGGTCAGAAGAGTTCTTAACCATTCATAAGCAAATTGAAACCAAAAGAAAAGGACCTTGCAAAGTATTTGGTAAATCATTCTACATACAATGGGTATTTTAACTAGTTGATCATAATTATCATGCCCATAAAAGAAAGGTTCCTTACGAATATCTCTAAAGCACAACCTTCAATAGTCAGAATCACATATGTGGTAATCGGTATAGAATGTTGACACCCTCACTATCTGCTAAGATATTAGCAGTGACATAAATAAAATACCAGCACCAGCACACTCATTTGTGAAGATACCACCCTCAAATGGCACTAAGATCAAAACATCAGGGCTAATTTTTTGGTAGCCTAGGAGAAAAGTCCCTTCCAGAGTTAACTAATAAACCATACTAGTAGTTGAGAATTACAGTGTAAACCTATAAATCCTTATTCATAGAAAATATAGGAAATCCGTTTGAAATAGTGAGAGTAAAGAGTCTCAATCCAGATCCAAAATAAAAATTACATATTTTACAGTGATGGAGAAAGAAAACCTTCATTGTCGAAGAAGAAATTACAAAAATGGAGGGAGAAGACGCGTAGAAGAAGAAAACCCTTTTCCAGTCGCTAGCTTAGAGTTGAGGACGAAAACCTTGCTCGACTCGTAGTGGAAGCTCACCGTGGAAGACACCGTCAAAACTCATCGAGAAGCTCGCCTGGTAGCCGCCGTGAAGTTCTACTAGCGCGCGGTCGAGAATAGGAAGAGTCGATCGCCATTGCCCTGTCCAAAGAAAAATAAAACAAAGTAAAATTAAAATTAGGGTTAGATTGGTTATATAGGATGGTATTTTCGTAAATAAAATGATCTTTGAAATAATTAGTAAATTTTTTACACTATAAAACAATGACAAATTATTTTTTCCTGTCATTATAAGAAGTAACAAAATCGATACAATACATAGCAACCACTACTTAAGGAAGATATGCTTTAAAAAAAACAAGAAACCATAAACATTTGCTGATTTCATAAACTAAAATGACCCTTCATGTGTTGAACAATAAAGTACAGAAACTCATATTCCAAAACCCATAAGTGGTACTTTCTCAAATGCTTATGAAATCTAATTTGGACAACCATTGCTTGTATCTAACACCAAAGAGGATGAAGTAAATGTTACATTCAACAAGCTGCACTGTTGAGCTCAATGCAAGGAAATTACCTAGAAAATTGGAACACATTAGAGAAGAACAAAGTTCATAGAAATACATAACAGATAAGAAAATCCACATTACAGAAGAACAAAATCCCAAAAAATCATAACAAAAAATCAGAAATGGTGATTAGAAAATGAGACCAAACTTGAAACTTCGAAAAACCTAGCCCTACTTCGCTCTTTGTTTTTTTAACAAGAGAACGAGAGAGAAGCTAATCGATGAGCTTTACTCGCTCTCCTTCGATGAAGGCCTAGCCCTAGGTTGTCTGTTTGTATTTTGAGAGGAAGAAGTTGCGCGAGAGAAGCTCTTTGTGCTTTATATTTTGAGAAGAACTGAGAGAGAGAGAGAGAGAGAGAAAGAACAGAGCGGCTCATGAGGCAACTCTAAGGATGAGAACACCTGCCATAGAGTCTGAGAATGGACGTTAGAGCTCAAACATGGCCACAAACATGGTTAGGCTATCACCAAGCCAAATTCAAGCCATAAATGATCATAAATATTAGAGTATCATTGATTGGTGTCATAAATATTGATCAACAAAAAGATAAAAAAGTTACTTTGTGATTATAACTCACCTTGAAGTACCCATACTATCCTTCTAAGCACCTTTGCATCAAACACAACATATTTCTTCTTTATCTCTGCACTTCCTTTCTCAGGAATTGAATCCACTTGGTCCTCAAACATCTCGAATAAGACAGAACCCACAATCAAGCTATTACCTTTATTTATGTGTTATCACCAACTTAAATGAATCTTATTGCCAAGAAAAGTAGGAAACCAATTTGTGTGTTATCAAAAGCCCAGTGCGATCAATAAACAAACTAAGTGACCAACATAATCAAATAAGACCTATAGCAACAGCAGAGACGCCAATTTCTTCTTCGGAATCTTCAACTTTCTCATCTCCATATCATTTCTTCTGATTCTAAGTCGCGAACGCATGAGGCTAGGTTTGGTTCTGGTTCTGAGTCAATCTATGCCCATAAATTGGGAACATAAACCCTAATCGACTAAAAAACCTTAAAAATCATATAATAAGGAAAAAATCACTAAAACCAGACAAAAATTTGAGAATTAAACCCTCACTTATGGTTCTGAGTTGCGAATCGAACTGAGCTTTGAGAGAGAGCTCGCTAGTAAGATTGAGAGAGGGAAAGAGTTGCACGTGGAATGAAGCTACTGTACTGAGAGACGCGGGTTGGGGGATATTTTCTTCTTTGAACCAAGCTAACCCTAGTTCTTTGTCTAAGTTTTTTAGAGAGATTGAGGGAGAAACTAAAAGAGAGAGACGTACCGATAAAAAAAATAGAGAGAGAGAGAGGTTATTGAGAGAGTCTGTAGGCATGGCGGAGCATCTCGAGAAGAAATTGAGAGAGAAAACTAAAGAGGAAAAGGTTTGGGTGTAATCGAGCGCCTCTCTTCAATAAAACTTTCACTCTTGCATTGTTTTTAGAAGTCCCGCTTCTCTTAAAAATCATCCCGCTTAGTTTTTCTTAATTTTTAGTACGAATTGTTTTTACGTGGTTCATAAAGAGTCTTGTTATTTTGAGTTTTTTTCTAGGAGGAGACTATGAACCTTATATTTAAGTCTTGTAAAATGTCATATTTATTGTAGTGTATGGTACTTTTCTGGTGCAGTAAAAATGACCGTAAGTTTCTCCATTACATTTTGGGACGCCATTGGAATGTTTAACTAGCATATCATATTTATCATGTTGATTTAAAATAAAGAATCAATAAATGGAGGTTCAAAAGTAAGCATGTTCCAATATTATGTTCTTTTTTTTTCGGTATCTTTTGACAGTGAGAAATGAATCTGAGTCTCCACTTTGCATAATCGTTCGTTAATGTTATTCATGATGTTTGACTACCATATGTTTCATTTATAACCTTGATGATCATGAAAAGGAAAAGGTATCTAGGACTTAGGAAAAATATGTAGCTGCTAGTTGGTATTACAATTTTTGTAATAAAAAAGACACCTTTCAATTTTCAGTAATTCCATCAAGAAGGAAAATTAACATTGATGGGTGTTTTACTTAACCAGTTACGCCAATAATCTTCTCAATAATTATAGTTCTAGTTCTAGAAGCTTTTACATTAAGGGGAATAGTGCCATCGCTGCTGATTAGGTATTGTGTGATCATGCTTTATCCTTGCAGAGATAAACTTTAAATGATGTTGGATTCTACTGCTTGTGTATGCCATAAATTGGAAGAGTATTACAGAGAACTTATAATAAGTACCTAAACTATGGAAGACAGAAGGAACTCCAGGCCATATTCCTCTTATTGTTGTTCAAATGATTTTGAAGCTTACAGGTTCGGAGTCTTGGACACACATATACTCCTTCGAATTTTGTTAGGTACTATTTATATTCTCATGTATTTCTTTTCTACTTAAGATCAACGACTATGATTAAGAATAAGCAAATGCACATATTCAACTTGATGAAATGGGCTTTTATTAGGTAATTGTCACAAATTCAACCTAGCTCTGGCGTAAAATTACTTGCATTGGTGGCAATCATCAATTATTTATTAAATTCTGTGAAAGAGGTCCAAGAGTATTGATAATTGCGAATTGCGAGTACCCAACACCTTGAACAACTCTATAGGATAACTTTATTTCAATTATTAATTATTGTAATTATGTAAAGTAAATGTACATTATTTTTAAATTTATTTATGTGATAGTACTATATATTGAATGAATTGCGTGAAATTTTGAAGCCTTATATGAAAAATTGTATATGATGAGTATGGTAGATTCATTGTCATTTATAGCTTTATATTTTTATAATGATATCTAAAACTCACATGGCGTTACATGGATTTTATATATGTTACTTATAATATTTTTTACGACGGTTTGTTAAATGACTGTCGTTAAAAGTGTACTATTTACGACGGTGCTATCATTTTTATGACGGTTGGTCAATGCGCTGTCATAAAAAGGTACATTTCTTACGACAATTGGTCAATGCACAGTCGTAAAAGTGTATTTTTGACGACGGTTTGTAAGTGAACTGATGTAAAAAAACCTTCATTTACGTAGTACTAGGATGGAGGTGCCCTTCGTAAAATGGTACATTCACGACAGTTGGTATGCCAACCATCATGAAATTGTACCCGTCGTAAAAAATCAATGATTTTTTACGATGCCTTTTTACACGACCAATATGTACCCGTCGTCAATTGTCTTTCATGACGGGGATTTCTTATCGTGAAAAATTAATTTTGTAGTAGACATCTGATTAAAATATGCAGAGAGAAATTAAAACATTTTAAACAAAATAATATATAGATAAATTTAAACATGTTTCAAATAAACACCATAATAAATGTTCAAGTTAAGTTATCAAAATTGAGTCTAACCCCTATATTAATTTATAATTTTTGGAAGTGGGAAGTCTTTTAACTTATAAATTTGATATATTAAAAATACATTAAAATGTAAATAAAAATAAATGGGGTGGGGATTGGGTGGGTAATGGGGCGGGGACGATTATATGTAATGCTGAAAACTTCAATAGTAGTGTCACATGCAATCACCCCTCTAGCTGGAGCTCCCTATAACCTCAATGTCTGCAAAACATAAACAAAGAACTCACAGAGCGAGATAACCAAGGGGTGGTTGCCTCACCTAAGGACTTCTGATGCCTAAGTCAGTAGTCTGGTGTTATTGACATAGTTTACTTAGGGGAGAAAATGGCATACCTCTTTCCTTCGTAGATGGGGGTATTTATACCTGGAGCCCTGTGGAGAAAGTGTGTCGAGGAAGTCTCGTGAGCGTGTTGGGGAAGCTTCTTTGGACATGATGTCTGCAAGGACTGTCTTTGATTTGACGAAAGGGATGCCATTGACATAAAGTGATGGGTATTAAATGTAGATGTGCTTTTAATGTGACATATCAGGGGCTAGTCTGGCATTCTATAGCGACGATCGGACTTGTTAGGCACTCGGGCCTATGGGGGGCTGCCATATGAGATGTTACTTTTGGCGGGTAATGATGACCTCGATACTCGAGGTAACCAGAGCTCTCTTCGTGGATTCCATTTGTGGTCTGGCATATGTTCGAGTCTTTGTGACCCGAGCTCCCCTGGAGCTGACCAGCTGAGGTCGGTTCTTCTCCTCATCGTTGGCTCTCTGTAGCGGTACGATACGTGTTGCCTTGTCATTTGTGCTTGAGAAAACACTCAAACTAGTTGTCCTCAGTCGAGGATTTGGGTTGCTTCATTCTACCCAGTCCAAAGACTTATTTATCCAATCTCTTTGTTTGAGTTGCCTTTGTGTGGCGGTAAGATCAGGGCTTCGTGCGTTCCGGGTACTTCATATTTGTACTTGACGTTTGTCTGGTTGGGAAGCATGTACCGAATGGGATTAATTACATGACCATTTCTATCGCAACTCATCTATCACGCATATGTCATTTCATCTTTTTCGTGACTCAAGGCCATCAATCTCTTGGGAGTGGAGGCATTAATGGCGTGTGGGTATGCGTAAAGGAGCCTGACTCTTCGATGTGTCACTTGATTCCCAATGCGTCCTTTCATCCTTACGGTCATTTGAACATTGTTTGGTCTTCTGAAATTATCTCAATGGTTCATGAAACAACCGTTTATTGGGGGTGGGATTGCCTCAACGGTTGCCAACATGACCTATTTTAAAATCCCATTAAATAACCGGTTTTCTTCCTTAAGATCTATAGTGGTTTCCTTCTCATTTCCTTCATCCTTGCCTTCCTTACAATGTCAAAACATTCATTATTTCCCCCATTCATTCTTTTCTTCCTTTGGAAAATAGTGATCCTTCCCCTTTTGGGACCTCGTCCATTGTGAGGCTTCCTCTTGAGATCCTCCTGGCTTTTTTTTCCATGGTTGTCATTTCCCTCTTTGTCATCATTTAAATGTCGCACTTCAAAGTCGCTAATGTGCTATTGACGGTGATTTCCTAATCGTTGATAAGCCTGTTTGACGAACCTTTTTCTTTCGTTGGTTACTGACCCTTGGTTGTAGAAACATCATCCTTGAAGAAGGCTTGTGACCTGGCCGGTAACCTTGACCTTTGATCCGTAACGAAGCATCTTTACCAGTTACAACCCACTCCCTTCCTTCCGCGTCCCCATTCCCTTCTTTCACCACCTCTGTCCTTTTGGACCTCCAACTACTCATTACAACATGCGCCAGCATGCTTCAGAAGTGTGGCGTAATTGCTATTCCACTCGTATCCTTCGGGATCGTCTCAAACCTAGGTGCGGTGGCTTCCTTCCTTAAGCTCAGAAATGGAGATATTGATGTATTTTTTGTCCTCAGCTCAGAAATTATGTACTGCTCGTGGGTTGAGTTGACTTTTTAGCTCGACTTAGTGTGGGCCTCAGGCCAAGACATGTTGTTCCTCAGTCGATAAGCGACTGGAGCCTTCAAGACCTTAGAATAGTTCAAGAAAGCTATGGAGATCCTACGACCACCAACCCCGACGTGGGGTACCCCCTACGAGAATGAACTTTATTTTAGGTTAACCTATGAGAGGGTTCGCCTAAGAGGGGATACGCCCCCTAACTGAGGAAGAGATTTTCCTTTGCTTGCACTTGTAATCTTTTCACCTTATTAATGAAAATGAACTTTCTTCAATAACTTTGACTTCTTCTTTCAGCTTTGCTTTTGCTTATTTTCTTTGTCATAATATCTCATCTTTGTTAATTCCTGCTAACTTAAGTTGTGAGATTGCTCTAACCCTGAGCCTTAATGGGCCTTGAAAATGACTTGACCCTTTATAATAAGCTACCCCCTTTGAGGGCGGTCTGGTTAAAAAGACCAGTCATGCTCTTTATGGCGTCTGTAAGCAAAGTTATGCTGTCTGGCTATATCTTTAATCCTATCCGGTGAGCCAAAGTGCTCGACATACATCACTTCTTTACTTGATGTCTAGCCAGACATGCATGCTCTGACTAGACTCTTGATCTCGTCTGGTGAGCTTGAGTATTTGGCATACATCATTTTTTACCTTGATATCTAAACATGCGTGCCTGCTCTGGCTAGATCCTTGATCTCGTCTAGCAAGACAGCATACTTAGTGTGATCACTTTTTACCTTGATACCTAGTCACGCATGCCTGCACTGGCTAGATCCTTGATCCCTTCTGACGTGCTAGGGTGCTCGGCAAACACCACTTTTTACCTTGATATCTACCCAGGCGTGCCTGCTCTGGCTAGATCCTTAATCCCATCTAACGAGCTGGGGTGCTCGACAAACATCACTTTTTACCTTGATATATAGCCAGTCGTGCCTGCTCTGGCTAGATCATTGATCCTGTCTGGCGAGTTGGGGTGCTTGGCAGATATCACTTTTTACCTTGATATCTAGCCAGACGTGTCTGCTCTGGCGAGCTAAGGTGCTCGGAAAACATCACTTTTTACCTTGATGTCTAGCCAAGCGTGCTTGCTCTAGCTAGACCTTTGATCCCCTCTAGCGAGCTAGGGTGCTCAACATATATCACTTTTTAATCCCAATGGGTGGGCTAGATTTCACCACCAGTCATCACTTTTTAATACTGACTGGTGGGTTAGATTGTCACACGACTCATCACTTTTTAATCATGACTGGTGGGCTAGATTGCCGCACCAGTCATCACTTTTTAATCATTTGTGACACTTGGTGAAAAAGTCGATTTTCTCATTTTATTTAACAAATGTCTCGGAGTACATGATCTTTGTTGGCCGTTACACCTTGGCGTCGGTCGTTAAAAAAGGAGACTACTTCCTATGTCCTGACTGGGGGGAAAAAGACTGAAATGGAGATTTAAAGATGACCGGCTTCTTATTACCCGGGTTGGCGCCCTCCACCTCTTGTTAGAGCATCCTTCTTTTTTAGATTCATCATTTGCCTTAATGGTGGGTCCCCTATGCTCCACATTATACTCATCAACTGGAATCGATTTGTCCTGAACCACCTTTCTCATATGCTCTGGTGGGGGAATGATTGACCGCTCTAGGGTTTTAAGTTCCTCCCAAGGGTTATTATTGGGCGGTGTGCCAATTACTGGCTACTTTACTCCTGTGAGTTTATCTGCTTCATGTGGGAGCATGGGAGAGACATGCTCGCATGCCTCACTACTAAAGCCTGATCTTGTTGGGAATTGGCGTAAAGGGTCTTGTGACCGCCCTTACCCTCACATCATGGCTTCAGGTCCTGACTTGGATTGCCAGCCATCGTGATGATACATGGTGTGAAAATTGGGAAATGCATGTTGCGGAGGATTGATGCGAGGCTGTGTATTCCAACTGGGAATGACCTCATACCCGTTTATCCATCCTGTGTGGCTTTGATTTACGCAAGAGTCTTGTAAAATTGTTGGTGGCCAAAAGGACACCAAGGAGTTGGGCGGAGGGTGGCCTACCGATACTTTCCTCCATCTTCTACAACTGCTCATATATTGCCCCTAGAAAGTTCCTTAGAGGTCTCTGCCTTTGCTCATTCTTCGGCATCCCTGTTCTCCTCATTCGCCTAGCAACATGGTAAGCAGTCGTAAACACGTTTGTGGTTGTTTTACGGGATGTGCTTAATATGCCACTCATTCCTTTGTGTTCTTGGGATGACCCTAACCAGAACCTCCACCTTTAAAGGGGAGCTTGGCCATCTGGTGCCTGGTTTCACTTTGGTCCTGGTTTCCTTAAGAGGTGGTAGTTTTTCTGTGGCAAGGCGTTGCCTCGTCCTTTCTTAGATAGTCTCCCCTAGGGTTCTGCAAGTACGTGATGACTCTGGCATCGAGCCTTCAAGTCATGGGGAGGATCATTCCCATGCAAGAGACCGTTATGACTTGAGCGATGACTGACACGCCTTTCCTCTTCTTCTTGGTTACGTCACATGTTACAACCATCGTATCATTCTTCCTTCGCCGTGTAATCATTATGATGGCAAAGGTCCTCCCACTGGAGGAAGGGTGAATTCTCTTTCTCACCTTGGACTTTGTCGGCATAAGATGCCAAACCCATCCACTCCTTGTGGGAGGATTAGGGTTTTAAATGCTTTGAATAGGAACACTTTTATTATCGTCCCCACAGATGGCGCCAACTGTTGATGCAAAAACTTCAACAGTAATGTTGCATGCAATCTCCCCTCTGGATGGAGCTCCCTATCACCTCAATGTCTGCAAAAAAAAAAAACAAAGAACCCAAAGAGTGAGGGAACTGGGGGTGGTTGCCTCGTTTAAGGGCCTTCGATGTCTAAGTCAGTATCCTGGCGTTATTTTGACATAGTTTCCTTAGGAGAGAAAATGGAATACCTTTTTCCTTCATAGATGCGGGTATTTGTACCTGGAGCCCTGTGGAGAAAGTGTGTCAAAGAAGTCTCGGGAGTGTGCTAGGGAAGCTTCCAGGGACACGATGTCTGCAATGAATTTCTTTGATTAGACAGAAGGGAGACGACTTTTGACATAAAGTGATGGGAAATAAACGTCAATGTGCTTTCAAGGCAACATATCGAGGGCTATTCTGACATTTTGTTGCTACGATTGGCTCGTCGGGTGTTCAGGCTTATGGGAAGCTGCCATATGAGGTATTACTTTTACCGGGCAATGATGACCTCAGAACTCGAGGTTAACTGAGCTATCTTCGTGAATTCCATTTGTGATCTGGTATATGCTCAGGTCTGTGCAACCCAAGATCCCTTGAGGCTGACTAGCTAAGGACGGTTCTTCTCCTTGTCATTGGCTCTCTGCTAAGGTGCGATACGTGTTACCCTATCACTGGTGCTCAAGAAAACAATCACAACAATATCCATCCTTGCCTCAACTCATACAAGTTTATATGTAAACACCCAGCACCCGCCTCGTCACCTGTTTATCCACAAAAACTCTAACCTATTTAAAGGCGGGTCTTGATGGGTTTGATGACCCATGAGTGATTTTGACATCCCTAATAGTCAAATTTATGTGGAGTAGTGAAGAATTATGAACCAATATAAGTGATATGAAGGGTCAAATTTATCAATTCTCTCGAGAGGCCCCAATTATAGCAAGCAAACATATTAATGATGAGGAATACATTTTGCTATTCTACTAATACCTGTACTTGCGCTGCTATTCTGCCCAAGCCTCGCTGAGGAAGAATTACCCATCTTTAACGACCAGCTTCTCTTTACCATTGTATTAATTTACAAAGTGGAAGTTATTCGGATTAGTTGTAATGTTATTTGTTGCAACATTGTCAACATACCAACTTGGATCAGAAATCATATTAGAGGTTACAATCATCGCATTCTGAGTATAACTTCCATTCTGGCCATGTTGTGAGCTTGAAAAAAATGTGCCTCATATCTAATAATAGTTCTTATCATATATATGATAACATGATAATATTTCATGAACTATCTTTCCACATACCTAACAAATCAGTTTATTAGTACCTCTACCCTTTATTCCCCTTCTTCCAATATTAAAACCTGCATGAGGCCCTTCTTGTGGAGCAAAAATTCTTCCTCTAACATTGTCTTCAATATTCATATTATTTCTCCTCCCACTTTTATTGTCAGCAAAATTGACTGACATAGAATTCTTGACACGAAGTTCAATGTCATAATTCATTCTCTCCATACTACACTCATAACTCATCAAGAGTGCTTGTACTTCTTCAATTGTTAACTCCACACATTGAAACTGTGGTATGTTCAATAGCTGGACTGAATGTCTCATTATAATCAAGACTAGGGGTTTGATGGAAACCATTAGCCACAAGCCTTGCCTTATGCCGCTGCACACTACCATCAACATTAAATTTCAACTTAAGCACTCAACTATTACCTAGTAAAATTAGATAAGGGGAGTGAGGAACTAGATCCATAGTCCTATTTTGTATAAGAGCTTTGTATTCCATCCCCATGGCATGTTTCGACTTTGGATTCGATAAGGCTTTTGAATCTGAGATCAGTTATGATAAGGAGGAACAAGATGATATTGGACACAGTGTTAGCGAAAAGTGAATTTGATGAACATTGAGATATAAAAGGAACAATAATCTATGGAACACTATCAAAAAATGAAGAAGACTGAGTAGGAGAAGATGGTACCTGCTTGTGTTTCGAAGGACCCAAGTCAGCTTGAGTAGTTCTTAACTAAATTGAGACTTCAGGAGGTGTGTAAAACTAATCTTCTAAATTTGATGTGAGAATTTCCTAGGACAATGTGAAGGCAAAAACTGGAAGCTAGCCCTTGATGCAGGAGAAGCCAAGTTATATTGTGCACCAGAAGAGAGAAAACCTTTAGCAAATAGAATATTAATTTAATTGAAAATGACATCTATGGATATATAAACTCTACCAGAAGGATGGAGACATATATAACCTTTGTGAGAAGGAAAATATACTATAAACATACACATTTTACTGTGAACATTCAATTTATGTTTGTTATATGGTCTTAAATGAGGATAACATGCACATACAAACGGTTCAAGAATATGATAATTGGAAAGCTTACCAAATAAAGTTGACAAGGCAAAGAGTCAGCATGCAAAGATGTGGGTAATCTGATAATGAGATATATTAATGTGTGAAATGCATTCCACCAAAATGATAACGACATTAAAGCTTAGGCTAGCTTTGTCAATCCTTGTGTCAACTATATGACGATGCTTCCTCTCAGGCCTCCCCTTTTGATTATGTGCATGAGGACATGAATGTGTAAACTCGAGTCCATGTGTAATAAGAAATTGTTCAAAGGACCTAACCCCCCCCCCCCTCCAACTCAAAATGTAAGGCAAAAGGTTGTAAAATTCTTTTCTGCTAGGTTTTAAACTAAAGAACTACTTCGATTGTTTTTTATTTCAATTTAAGTGAATAGATCCTGGTATATCAACTATAATCATCAATATAAAAACACAATACCTAACCCTTTCCTTAGAACAGACTGAGGTTGGACCCCATAGATCTGTATGAACAAGTTCTATAGGGTTTAATGAGTGAGAGTCAGATGGTGGATAGTATTGTTTATGGCTTTTTCCTATTGGGAAAGAATCACATAAGAAAGAATGCATATTCGCTACATTAATGTTGCATAGTTTGAGAACTTTAAGAACTGTTTTTATATTAGGGTGGACCAAACTTCATATGCCATTAGTCGATAAGAGTTAAAATGGATGCATTATCATTTCCATTCAAGAACTTATTACATTTGGTAGTAATGTTGACATGAGCATTACACTGCTTTGGACTCATATTCTTGTAATATTTACAAACTTCATAATGAAAACTAGACTGACTGGATGCAGTAGAAGGAAACGTACAACCAACACAGTTTAACACAATAAAGACTTGAGAATTAGAACCACAAACAAACCTATATTGAGAATAATTTTTTAACTGAAAAACCATAACAATAACTATTTTTTCTTCTGGAATCATTAGGTCATACATCACTCCTTTAAGTCCCAGTTTGAGAAGGACCCACATGGTTGCCTCATCCTTAACAAAACAATGGTTAGAGTGAAACTCAATAAATATAGAATTATCCTTGGTTAGTTGAACCACACTAATCATATTCTTTTTAATATGAGGAACCCTAAGCATAGATATAACTTGAAGTAAGATAGATTTATGTGGAGTAGTGAAGAATTATGAACCAATATAAGTGATATGAAGGGTCAAATTTATCAATTCTCCCGAGAGGCCCCAATTATAGCAAGCAAACATATTAATGATGAGGAATACATTTTGCTATTCTACTAATACCTGTACTTGCGCTGCTATTCTGCCCAAGCCTCGCTGAGGAAGAATTACCCATCTTTAACGACCAGCTTCTCTTTACCATTGTATTAATTTACAAAGTGGAAGTTATTCGGATTAGTTGTAATGTTATTTGTTGCAACATTGTCAACATACCAACTTGGATCAGAAATCATATTAGAGGTCACAATCATCGCATTCTGAGTATAACTTCCATTCTGGCCATGTTGTGAGCTTGAAAAAAATGTGCCTCATATCTAATAATAGTTCTTATCATATATATGATAACATGATAATATTTCATGAACTATCTTTCCACATACCTAACAAATCAGTTTATTAGTACCTCTACCCTTTATTCCCCTTCTTCCAATATTAAAACCTGCATGAGGCCCTTCTTGTGGAGAAAAACTTCTTCCTCTAACATTGTCTTCAATATTCATACTATTTCTCCTACCACTTTTATTGTCAGCAAAATTGACTGACATAGAATTCTTGACACGAAGTTCAATGTCATAATTCATTCTCCCCATACTGCACTCATAACTCATCAAGAGTGCTTGTACTTCTTCAATTGTTAACTCCACACATCTAGAAATTACATTTACAAATACAGAATTGAACTCAATTTTGAGACAATTGAGAATATAGAGCAATCATCTTGCTCAATGAGAGGATTTCCAGCAATAGACAATCTGGATGTTATCCATTATATCTTTCGATCGCAATGGATAGACTACCTTTCTTCATTGTTTGAAGAAAATATGAGTTGTAACATATTAGCTCTAGATTAATTTGAATAACACCTTTCCAGAGCTTGCCACAATTTTTTTAAATAGTTGTATTGCAATATTATTCCTTTTACGCTCTCAGTCGTTAACGATTGCAGCCAGTTGAGGAGGAACTTATCATCTCTGATCCACTTTAGGTACTTTTGGATTCGTGCTTCAATTTTCTAGATTATGCGAAAGTTATTTTTGCATTTCCAAACATGTACTCACCATATATCGTGTCCTACTACTGTAGCAACTATTTGAGACTTCCATAAAAGCAACTAATAATCTCTAATCCACTTTAGCTATTTTGTATTCGTCCTTCGATTTTCTAGATTATGCGAAAGCTTTTCTGTATTTCCAAATATGTACTCACCAGATATCGTGTCGTACTTCTACAGGAACTATTTGAGACTTCCACAATATGAAATTAGCTTTGTCGAGTCTAACTAGTGTAGATGAGTTCATTGCTCCATAATATAAATAATCTCTATCAAGTCGAATTAGGGTAGAGTTCATTGCGAAGTTTAAAGAGTTTGAAAAAATAGTTTCAGAACACGAGTTTTCATTTGAGCTTACAAATGATTTTGTCTCCATTGTTACATAGAAAAATTGATGCTCTGATACCAAATCAAGAAAAACAGGTTACACAAATTAGGAAATATAGAGAGGAAGAAGACACGACTATTATAGAAATTACTTCTCCCATTAACATCAGTGCGTGCACAAGTAAACTTGGCAAATAAGGTAATGTTTTTTGCATTATCTTAGCACACTTTCTAAAATGAGAAAGTGTTATATATATATTATATATATATATCATGATGAGTGTGTTTCACACTCATACTTTAGTTAATCTTAACTTTAATTTTATTGGTTCTTTTAGAGTTATTGTTTGATTTATTTTTATTTTATCTTTATTTTTGTAGGTTAAATATTCTTGTGTATTTTGGTTGATTTTAAAATACTTGGAAGGAAAAAATGAGAAGAAATCGAGAAAATGATGGACCTGGGCAAAAGGATCAGCGTCGCCATAAACGTCGCGACGCTGGGCGCAAGCAGCTGGGCGCTGGCTAGATAGGCAGTAAGCCAGCGCCGCGACGCTGGAGCGATAATGTTTTCCACATTTTTTTCTTCTATTTTATCCTTATTAAACCCTAGTGTATAAATGGAATATTTTAGGTCTCTTTTAGGACTTTTTGGACGTGGGCGGTAGAGGAGAAAACTTTTTGGGAGGAAACAAAGACGGACCCAACCGGGAGATGGATCTCAACTTTAGTTCGTCCTCAAATCTAGTTTTTTCTTCTCTTTTTCTCTATGTTCATGAATATTATTAGGATATTTTCTTATTATAGTATGTTCTAAATTTCTTATCTAAGGCTACGACGAATCCAAACCATGATTGGTCATAAATTTTGATTTTCAATTCAATCAATGTTTATTTAGTATTATTGAGTGTTATAATCCGTTCTTAATGCCTGTGATCATCTGGCCAACTATTGCATGATTTTTGATTTAATTCTAAGACTGAGAAGTGATGATTAAATTTGCTCTTTGTTTATAATACCATTAGAATTTCATAAGTTAGAGATAATTATGGATCTAGCGTAGAAATTATAATTTCTTGTGCTTAATGAGTTCAAGTTATTTAATCTTGACAGAGATGTGGGATTAGTCTTCCTGATTCACTGTCATCGATGCTTGAGAAAGATTGATAATTACTTCATAGAAATTCATTGTCAATAATTTGATAAACATTGATCGATTGAGTTTTAGAATTTTGAGCATATTTGGTTTGGTGAAACTAGAATTCCTAGATCTTTTATCTGTTCAAATTTAAATTATTTATCTTTATCAAATTTTTTAGTTTTAGTTTAATTAGAATACTAGTTTAATTGAAACTCCCAATTTTTTTATCATTCTCAATTAGAATTAAGGTCATGTTAATTTAATAATTAATATCAATCAATCATGTGGATGATATTCTATTTTTATAGAAATTTATTACTTGACGGCGATAGCGTACACTTGTACTATAGAAAAATCGTAACAAGTTTTGGCGTCATTTTTGGGGATTGATTTTTGTTTATTAATATAGTTACATATTCTTAATTTTTTTAGTCTTAATTTTTTTACGGTTGTTTACTATTTTGAATTTTCAGGCGTTTTCTAAGATGTATGAGAAAATTTGGAAGCAAAAATTTGACTCTCCTAAATTTGAAAATTGAGCCAAATTGTCGTCATAATAGAAAATTGAGGAGAGAAACTTCTAAACAACCTCAAGAAACCGTGAAAAATGCTCGAGAAAATCCTGAAATTGTAAACAACCAAAATAACCGGCAATTCAGGATTAGGCTATGTCAGTGGTCAATGAGGTCGCATATGTTATTCAATGCCCTATTAGTAATGCCAACAATTTTGAGATTAAGCCGGCTATCATACACATGGTGCAAGCAAATCAGTTTAGTCGCATGCCTAATGATGATCCAAATGTTCACATAGTCACTTTTCTCAAAAATTGTGAGACATTCAAGCACAACAATATCTCAACTAATGCAATTAGGTTGAGATTATTCTCATTTACACTTTGAGATAAGGCTAAGAGTTGGTTGAACTCTTTACCCGCTGGATCAATCACCCTTGGAATGACTTTCTGAGAAATTTTTGGCTAAATTTTTCCCACTAGCTAAAACAACAAAGATAAGGAATGAGATCACTACTTTTGTCAAATATGATATGGAGTCTCCTTATGAATCTTGAGAGAGGTTTAAAGAGATGTTGAGAGGACGCCCACATCATGGATTCCTTGGATGGCTACAAGTCCAAACTTTCTATAATGGTTTGGGAAATTCAACGAGGATACTAGTGGATGCAGCAGCAACAGCAGGAGCTTTAATGGAAAAAACACATGAGGAGGCTTATAATTTGCTTGAAGAAATGGTTATTAATGCCTATCAATGAGAAATTGAGCGCAACGTACCGAGAAAGATTCATGGACTTCATGAAGTTGATGCTCTTAACGCCCATACTGCTAAAGTAGCTATATTGTCCAAGCAATTGATCTCTTTCACTGTCAATGCTAGTGCTATTCATGCTTCACAGGAAGTTTGTAATTTGTGCAATGGACCTCATCTTAGTACTGAATGTGAAGCCGGTAATCCTTTTGCTCCTTCTCAATCATAACATGATAATTTTGTTGAGAATTACAGCAGGCCGAAAAACCCATTGTCCAACACTCATAACAAAGGGTGGCGAAATCACCCAAATTTATCTTGGAAGAATATTCAGAATGTGATGAATTTATTAGTTGTTACTCAGCCTCAACAGCCTCAATTTTCTTTAAAAGATGCACTTACCCAGCTCACAGTCAATACTACTCAATTTATGGTAAGAAGATATGCTACACTTCAGAGTCAAGAAATAAGTATTCAGAGCCAAGCTGCATCTATTCGGAATTTGGAGTTTCAAATTGGTCAACTATCAGAAATACTCACTCAAAGACCACATGGTTCTCTACCGAGCAAAATCTAAAAGAACAAGCAAACACCATTACTCTTCGCAATGGAAAGGATAGCAGAACCTCAGAAAGCCACTGTTAAAATTCTCATCCAATTGAAGCAGAAGTTGAGACAATGGGTGATGATCTTGCCAAAAAATCATAAAAGAAGGAAGGCAAACTTAAGTCAAAGCTCTTTCCTAATAATCTTCCACCATATGTTCCACCGATTCCATACACTCAGTGGTTCCAATAGAAGATTTTGAACAAGAAGTTTTCTAAGTTTCTTGATGTGTTTAGGAAACTACATATAAATATCCATTTTGCTTATGTTTTGGAACAAATGTCGAGCTATGTAAAATTCATGAAGGATATTCTCTCAAACAATAAAAAGCTAGACGAGTATGGGACATTTGCAGTTACTGAAGAGTATAGTGCTGTCTTGCAGAATAAATTGCCTCCGAAGTTAAACGACCCTGGGAGTTTTACTATTCCTTGCACCATTGGGAATTCATATTTAAAAAAGGCTTTATATGATCATGGGGCTGGTATCAATTTGATACTGTATTCAATTTATAAGAAGCTAAGTCTTGGAGAAGCTAAGCCCACGACGATATAAACCATTCCTATGACATTTTCTTCAATATTCATATTATTTCTCCTACCACTTTTATTGTCAGCAAATATGACTGACATAGAATTGTTGACAAAAAGTTCAATATCATAATTCATTCTCCCCATTCTGCACTCATGACTCATCAAGAGTGTTTGTACTTATTCAATTGTTAACTCCACATGTCTAGAAATTACATTTATAAATACAGAAATGAACTCAATTTTGAGACAATTGAGAATATAGAGCAATAATCTTGGTCAATGAGAGGATTTCTAGCAATAGACAATCTGTATGCTATTCATCACATCTGTCGCTCGTAATGGATAGCTCCCTTTCTTCATTGTCTGAAGAAAATCTGAGTTGTAACATCTTAGCTTTAGATTGATTTGAATCACATTTCCAGAGCTTGCCACAATTCTTTTAAATAGTTGTATTGCAATATTATTCCTAATACTCTCTCAGTCGTTAACGATTACAGCCAGCTGAAGAGGAACTTATCATCTTTGATCCGCTTTAGATACTTTTGGATTCACGCTTCAATTTTCTAGATTATGCGAAAGTTATTTTTGCATTTCCAAACATGTACTCACCATATATCATGTCCTACTACTGTAGCAACTATTTAAGACTTCCATAATAGTAACTAATAATCTCTAATCCACTTTAGCTATTTTGTATTCGTGCTTCCATTTCTAGATTATGCAAAAGTTTTTCTGTATTTCCAAATATGTACTCACCAGATATCGTGTCGTACTTCTGCAGGAACTATTTGAGACTTTCATAATATGAAATTATCTTTATCGAGTCTAACTAGTGTAGAGGAGTTCATTGCTCCATAGTATAAAATAATCTATGTTAAGTCAAATTAGTGTTGAGTTCATTGCGGAGTTTAAAGACTTTGAAAAAGTAGTTTCTGAACCTGAGTTTGCATTTGAGCTTATAGATGAATTTGTCTCCATTGTTACATAGGAAAACTGATACTCTGATACCAAATCAAGTAACGCAGGTTACACAAATTAGGAAATATAGAAAGGAAGAAGACAAGACTATTATAGAAATTACTTCTCCCATTAACATCAGTTTGTGTACAAGTAAATTTGGAAAGAATGTAATGTTTTCTATATTATCTTTATTCACTTTCTAAAATGAGAAAGTTATATATATATATATATCACTATTACAATAGCTAAGTTTGTAGAATAAGGAAGAAGAAGAGAGAGCACGTGGAGGAAGACAATAGGTGCGTCTCTATTAAAAAAGTAAAACGGTAGTTAAAGTTAAAATCATTGTTGTTGCCTACAACGAAACATGCAATCAGGATAGGTTAGCTAATAGGAAAAAGGCACGAGAGTAGAAAAGGACTACATGTAGTTTCTCATATTATTCTTGTACTCAGCTTCTCCTTCTTAATTTCTAACTACCCCCCTCAAACGCAGTGGTGACTACATCACACAAAGTTTATCCTTTAGGAAATGAAACCTTGAATGAGAAAGAGGCTTGGTTAGGCAATCTTCTATGTGATCATATGAAGTTACATATCTAATCTACAATTCTTTGCCCAAGACTTTATGCCGAACAAAATGCACATCAATTTTGATGTGCTTAGTCCGAGCATGGTAGACAGGGTTAGATGCTAGTGCACTTGCACTTAGGTTGTCACACAAGATTATAGGGACTCTATCAAGAGGAAAGGAGAATTCTTTAAGAAGTGTTTGTAGCCTTGCTAATTCAGCTGCTAGGAGAGCCAATGCCATGTACTCACACTCTATATTGGACAGTGCAACTACATGTTTCTTCTTTGAAGACCAGGACACTAGAGTATCACCAAGGTAAACACAATAAACAGCCACTAATCTTCTATCATCAGGGTAACTTTTCTAGTCAACATCTGATAATCCAATTAGATCTAGATCCTTATTGTGTTTGATGTGCAGCCCTAGTGACATTGTCCCTTTCAAGTACCTTAATACCCTATTATCTGCTTGCCAGTGAGCTGTTGTGGGAGTCTAAAGAAAATGGCTTAGTTTGCACATTGTAAAAGCCAAATTTGGTCTTGTATTAGTTAGATGTTGAAGTGCTCTTATGACTTGTCTGTATGGTGTTGGATTTGTAAGTAGATCTCCTTACTTTAAAGAGAGAGTTTGACCTATACCAATAGGTGAAGGGCATGACTTGACATGTTCCATCTCTATTCTCCATTAAGGTCCTATATATACTTGGTTTGAGTTAGGTACAATCATGTATCATCTCTGAATACCTGTATACGAAGGAAGCAATGTAATGGTCCCAAGTCCTTTATGGAAAATAGGGAGTGCAATTTAGTAATAAACACTTCCAGTAACTCACTGTCATATCCTGACAAAATTATATCATCTACATAGATGAGTATCATGTGGATCTTTGCCTCGGACTTGAAGAATAACAGTGAGGTGTCTCCCTTAGAATTCTGAAAATTCCAGCTTAAGAGGGTTGTTCTTAGTCTGTCAAACCAGGCTCATTGTGGTTGTTTCAACCCATAGATGGCATTTATGAGTTTGTAGACATGTGTGGGCTTTGTTTGATCAATAAAGCCCTCAAGTTGGCTCATGTATACATCTTCTTCCAAATATCCATTCAAGAATGCATTATTTATGTCTAATTGCCTCACATCCTGATAGTTGCAGCCTTTATCACTAGACTAAAGGTTTCTAGTAGTCAATGACAGGGACTTGGTGAAAACCTTTGGCAACCAATCTAGCCATGCACTTCTGTATGGTTCCATCTACATTTTGCTGGACCTTGTACACCCATTTTCTTCCCACTACATTGTAACTAGGTGAGTAAGGAACCAAGGACCGGGTTCCATTTTTTACCAAGGCATCAAATTTAGATTGCATGGCTTCTTTCCATTGTCTGTAATTTAAGGCTTCATCTGTTGTGTTTTGGTTCAATGTCTGTCAATTTAGGTTTTTTGTCAACTAAACCTATGTAGATGACCTTTGATTTATAGATGCCACACTTTGACCTAGTGAGAATGTTGACTTCTTTATTTGTTTGTCTGCATTGTTTCTTCATTCTGGTCATGTACAGGTTCATTGATACTCAAATTTTCTATCATGAGGTTTGTTGGATTGTCTTTTTGTTTAATGTCAAGAGGTATGTTACTGTTAAAAACTGTTTTACTTTGCTCTGTAGATCGAACCTTGCTAGATGAGTTTGGTGGGCTGAGGAGAAACTTTAAGTTTGATTTGTACTAGACGATCCAATTTTTTGACTTGGACTAGGAGTTGGAAGGATAGGGATGAGTTGATTAGTAACTACTATCGACTTAGGTTGTTCTCTTGTGTTTAGGAAGATTGACTGAAAAGGAAATTGATCTTTTTCTTGGAATATGACATGCCTAGAGATGTAGATCCTACATGTTGAGCTTAGACACTTGTTGCCTTTGTGAGCTTCAATATATCCAAGGAAAACACATTTGGTTGAGTGTCGAAATTTGTGATTCTGATAGGGTCTCAAACAAGAAAAACAGCTGCAACCAAAGGTCCTAAAGCTTGTGTAGTCAGCTTTTTGTTGAATAACATCTTAAAGGAAGATAAATTTTTCAGATTTGGTGTTGGGAGTCTAAGCTTTGGAAGGCCTCCCACCAGTATCTTATGGGCATCTTAGCTCGTGCCAAAAGGGTTAGACCCATTTCTATAATGTGTCTACGCTTGCGTTCTGCAGCCCCATTTTAAATAGAGGTGTAGGGATAGGAGTGTCTATGTATTATTTCAGAGTTTTGTGCTATCTCATTGAAAGATTGGTAGTCTTTTCTACAATCAGAGTAAAACTCTTTGATTTTCCTGTTAAACTGATTTTCTGCCATGTTTTTTAATTGGATAAAGGCATGTGTGGCTTACTTTTATATTTTAGGGCATAGATCCATGTATGCCTACTATGATCATCAATGAAGTGAATATAGAATTTAAATCTTGTATTTAAGCTAATGGGTGCAGGGCCTCAAATTTCTGTGTGTATTAGATCAAGAACATGTTTAGCATGAGAGTTTGAGTTCTTAAAGGGCAAGACGTGAGATTTTCCTAGCTGCTATTGCTAGGAATCAAAAATTAAAAAAAAGTTCTTCATTAGATTTCAAATTGAGATTGCAGTGTTTGAGAACTTGAAGGATGACCTTGCTTGAAGGGGGCCTATTCTCTTATGCCAATCATCAGCTTTGAAAGAACTCAGACTCTTGACACTTGGACATGACTCTAGACTTTCAATAATTGATTACATTTATTGAAGGAGTAAACCTAGGACTGGACTGACTTGGAGAGTTGACTTGATTTCTGTGAATTAGCACCTTTAACTTGTACAAACGATTCCTAAACTTCCCTTGTAGCACTACCATTCTCGTCTACAAGTCCTTCACATAACACCAATCAGAATAAAATTCAAGATACAACTTATCATTGGCAGTTAGATTAGATACACTCAACATATTCTTAGTCACATTAGGTACCAACAGTACATTATACACATTGATAGGTTTATTACTGAGAGAGGACGGTTTAACACTACCAATATGAATGATGCTCATTTTATTTCCATTAGCTATAATGAGATTGTTCTTACCATTATACTTAGTCTTCTGATTGAGATTGCTCATGTCATTTGTCACATGTTTGTTTGCACCTGAGACTGCATACCATGAGGGGTCATTTACAGTGTTAGGAGATGCAATGTAGGCATTGAAAGGGTGAGATTGCTGACCTCCCTTTGACTCATCATTCTGTGCAGGCAGAGATCCCATGTAGTTTTGGTCATACATGTTCCAGCATATAGTAGCAGTGTGACCTAATTTTCTATAAACTTGGCAGGTAGGTCTTGAGTTATTGCTGGAGTTTCTTCCTCTCCCATAAAATTTCCTCTAGATGCTTTTAAATTTGAATGTCTTAAAACTCCTCTCTGAGTTATGTTCCATGTGAACCTGTTTTCTTGATAGCTCAAGGATAGGTTGGCAATGGCTTGAGTTAAGTTTAAATTGACTGTTTGATAAATGTTTAGTTGTTTCAGTCTGCTTTCAAAGGTGAGAAGAGTAGTATATAACTCTATCCAGGAAATTGACTCTATATTATTCAACTAGACTACAATGGGGGTATATTCAGAGTCCAGACCTACAAGAATTTGAGTTACAAGGTCACTTAGAGGTATAGGACAGCCTACAAGGGTGAGGTTATCAGCATAGTTTTTCATTATGGTTAGATATTCAGCTATCTTCATTGACCCTTTCCTGGTTCTCTGAAATTCTCCTTTGAAGTAGGTAATTCTAGCTTTAGTATGAGCTCCTAAAAAATCTCTTGCACCATTTCAGAGTTCTCGAGAGGTTTTTGCTCCCATAAGTTGTGAGGCAACATCAAAGGTCATTGTTCCATAGATCCATCTGAAAAGCAGTTGATCATTTGTCACCCAATATTCATATTTTACGTTTGTAATTATCTCTGGTTTTGCTGGTGTTCCAGCATTAATAGTCTGTGGTGGACATTCTTTTGTCCCCATGATGTAACCCTCTAAGTTGTCCTTTGAAAACAGGAAGAACCATCATTTTCCATAGTAGATTGATTGCTTCGATCCAGCTTGACCGAGCAGACCTAGGTGAGGGTAGTTCTGTTGCTTACTTGCATGTTTGGGAGAGACAAGGCTTGGGTTGTTTCTTGCGCCTTAGTTGTTTCTGTGGAGCTAGATGGTGAGTTTGAACCAGACATATTGGCGTTGGCCTATAGGTTCTAATATCATGTTAAAATCTTAGAGTCTAATTCAAATCAAAAACTAACTTTAGAGTTAATGGTTACTCTAAGCTTATATTCTTAACCCAATATTTCTACTTAGCCGATGTGAAATTATTTCCTCCATACCCCCGTCATGTGCAGGCCGATCTTTTTCCTGGTCCTTGTCACGTGGAAATGCAGTATGAGTTCTATCGTGTTTGACTTTTATCTAAAGATTGATATCAAGTAAAATTTGCAAAGAAGGTAATCTTTTTTGTATCATCTCCATATATATACAGAGTTCATAGCTTAATGCACACTAAACTATTAGTAAGCTAGCCGTTACAACAATCAGTTACGTAATAGTTAAGTTAGTTCCTACACGAGAGTGCATGATGAATAACACGTAGATTGTATGTTCTGGAAACTTAACTTGACGTCATTGAAAAGAGCTTGAATGAGGCAAGGAGAAATGGTTGAGAATGAATAGAAGTGAAATCTGACGGTAAACATGTAAATATTTGGCACAATGCAAAAAAACCAGTGTGATCGAAAACTTAGAAACATACTGACTGCTCTGATAGTTATTCTTTTCAGTCGGTATATAAAGACTTGAACACACTATGTTCTTATGCTACAACAAAACATAACAATGGTCAGAATTATATGCTCTATTTTCCATTTGAAATATGTAATTTGATAGAGAGAGAAAAACTAATCGTAAGAGACATTGCTTTGCATTGAAGACAGAAAACCATTCTTTTATTTATATTGAAGTAAAATCGAAGTGTCTTAAATGATGGCGTATGGGATTGCTCAACAATAACTTATAAGTTGAGATCTACATCTTCCTTCTTCGTGAATGATTAGATTATATCTTCCACACCCTCCAATTGAACAAATATTTTCTTATCATCCTTTTCATTCAGACAAAAATTCATGTACATCTTTTAGTTCTAAATATATTTTAAGTTTCTTTTAGTGTCTTCAAAATTCTAAATATTACCACTGACCCAGATCTACCAACAACATAAACTCTCTCCCCAGTTAACTAGAACTCGACAGGGTCTCAATTCGTCTATATAACTACTATATTCTCTAATACCGGATTATCATCTCTAACACATGCTTTTTAACCGTGGCTTTTATTTTCTTAGCTTTTGCCTTAACCCTCTTCAGCACTGACTTCTTATCATGGTGCCCATCTTCATGTCCACCTTCTCCAACTTCTCAACCCAAAGAAACACAAACAAAATTACACCTTATCGCACAGAAATAAAAATAAAAACCCAAAATAAAATATTAATCATTCTCATTCCTACTCTTACCTTTTTGGATTCCAACATTTTGAGGGCCAGTCTCGTAATTTGGCCCATGATAGCGTGCTATTTGAGTATCCATATTCCCCAACTGAGTTGAAAATTTAGTTCAAACGTTGTGAGGAGAAGATATCAGGGTTTATAGAAAGGAAAAAAAATTGTTTTGCCTGCTACCTTTGCATGGTCTGGCAGCTGTAACAACAAGACATGTGTATGACATGAGTTGAAAGTCTTGTGTAGACGTGGCGTTAAATCCGTTTGATTTTTTGGAGGTCCCAGTACTTAGTACTGGATATGGTCAATGTGAATGTTCGAAGAGTAACGATATAGTCGTAATTAATTATATCCTCTTTTTTTGTCCAAAGTCCTTTATTATTTTATTGACAAAAAAAATTATTTATCATCTTGAGGTGGAAAAGTTTTGAGTACTTATTTGTGTTGTAAGGTTAGTAGATAGAACAACTCGGAATTAACACTTTTGTGTTGTAAGGTTAGTAGATAGCACAACTCAGACTTAAACACTTGTGATTCAAACAAGGAAGTTACAGACTCGGTAATAAGCAGTAGAGGGAAATATTGCAGAGTGTAAGTTGAAATGACAAGAAATCGAACGTAGACAGAACAAGTAGAGGTTTGTTGTAGACAATCACCTAAAGACAAAATTCATCATCTATAGTTTGCTTGGAGACTATGGTGATTGTCTCTGCAAGTTACAACTACTTACATTGAAAAATTAGCAAACTTAACTTTCAATCTCTACATAACTCAAAAAAAAAAAATTCTTTCTCCACTGACTGCAAACACACTGACTCTCTCTGTAAAATTTGAGGGTTTTGTCCAATCAAACCCCTAAAATTATTTTATTTAATTTGGTAATTTTTCAACACTAACAAATCTCTCTCTCTCTTCTCTTGAACTAGTATATTAATAGAAAGGTTGCCAGTTTTCCTCTCTAGGAACTGCCCACCCAAAACGTGAAGGCAATTCCCACTCCAGGGAACTGCCTACCTACATGTGAAGGCAGTTTTGACTCCAGGGAACTACACACTTCTCTCTACAGAGCTGTAATGAGCTGTTGAGACTCTGAGAGATAGACTAAGTCTATTTCTCAACTAACCATTAAGAGAAATAGTAAACATGTGGTAAAAAGTTAAAGCTCATCCGAACCAGACTAGACCGAACTGAACTGGGTCGTGTCATCCAGATGGACAGTGGCAGCGGCGTGCGCGTGTGAGTCGCATGTGTGCTATATGAATCCTCCTCCACAAGATGTGGGGTGCCCTTTGGGGCAACGCCCCAAGGCCCAAGCAATGTGGGATTTAGCTATTTAGCTACCCACCATTTTTACTTCAATTTTCATTCACACTGGTAACTTACTTAGATATATTTACAAAGCTCAAACAATCACCCACATGAATGAAAGATGCCCTAAAATGGCAACGACATCAAAAGAAAGAAGCACATGAGGTTTGCATCAAGAGAGTGTATTTTAGACTTGAACTTTCCTTAGTGAAGATTTATTGGATTTACTCTAAAGAACAGTGAAATAACACTCTTGAACTCTTTTTCCTATGAAGTAAACCAAGACAATAAATATCAAACATAACTCATCTTAATACATTGGAGTTCATATGGTTTTGTTCGTTTTGGTCCTGAACATATCTTTTTTTCATGAGAGCTTTAGAGTGATTAAGCCTTGAAATCTCACACAGAAGCGTTCACACTTCGATTTTCATATAGGCGACAAAGATTAAGAGTATTTTTTTTCATTACTCCTCTTGCAAGTAATATATCAATGTCATTAAATATTAAATATACATTCAATCTCGAAAGACAATAAACTTATGGTTCATCATAGGAATGGGAAGAAACAAAGTTTCTTTGTGTGTTATTGTGAATCATTACTTTGAATTTTCTTATTAAACCTAGATGTTGGGATCTTTAGTCCACTAGGTTAGGTTACCATCTAAATGATTCATTGAATAAGCTTTAAGCCAATGGCACAATGTGAAAGTAGCGTACATGAGAATCTTCCATATAGATACCTTGGCCCACCTTGTTATGGCCATAACAAACAATGACTGAACGTTGTCACCTCAACGGGCTTGTTCGGGTGTCATTAAGTAGGATCCATTGTCAATTAGTCAAGGTATTAATTGGGTTAACCCCGCATGGAAGCTTCTCTATAAATAAAGGCATTCCCTTTCATTGTAAAGGACTTTTGCTTCGTTGGTATTTCCCTTTTTACTAGACTCGGTGAATTCTTTCTAAATGTCTTCTCCCAAGAGCATTTTATCACCTTTCATAGGTTGGCTCAAAATGATCATCCCTCACCCTTTAGATCTCAACCTCCACGTTCTCAGGCTATATTTTCATTTGTTGTGACTTGATCACGCCTGTAACTGCACTCATGTGCGTCACAGTCACACCCTTTTAGCTATTGAACATTTGGCGACTCTACTCGGGAGTGATTTGTCAATACAACTACAACTGTGGTTGGACGTGGATTATCTAACAGGACTTCCTCTTGGATTAACAGTTACACAAGCTTCCTAGCAAACATGGCAGGGACGAATCACACAATAATTATTAGGGAATTACAGATCTCAAACCAGGATCTCCATGATGCCAATGGTACAGAATGTTGAGCACTCTTACATGCTCTTCCAGGGCACTCTCATACAGAATTTGCTTGCACTTCCTCTATCGCATCTAATTCTGAATGATTAGCCGTAAACAAGCTCGGAACAACCATAAGTCTCAACTCAGACCACTCACATCCTCTCTATGCCTATCATCATCAAAACATCTGGAGTTTGCACATATAATTTCAATTTCCATGTACTTTCAGTTTTGCTGAAGTATACTATGATCGAGGCTGAACGTGATCTGACTTCTACATACATATTATTGAGCACTTTGTTTCTCGAAAGAGAGAATTTTGGCTAATCAAAAGGAAATCTATTTGTAGTAACATAGTTTATCTTTCTGTTATCCTTTGTGAACAATGTGCAACATCATCAATTGTACCCCTACCCGACAAATCTTTAATAAATTAAAAGTGCGATGAGAATGAGAATCATCGTCCCAATACCCAAAATTATTACTAGCAATGAGAACATAAGCAAATCATCCAGCTCTGCTCTTGTCATCACC
Source organism: Datisca glomerata (assembly GCA_003255025.1). NCBI lineage: Eukaryota > Viridiplantae > Streptophyta > Magnoliopsida > Cucurbitales > Datiscaceae > Datisca > Datisca glomerata. The sequence goes on along the minus strand of QANY01013442.1, from coordinate 349,998 downwards.
CCATCTGTTACTACAATGCAAGCACCACTAGTGCACGAGACGTGTGACGACTTTACCAATATTTCACTCATGAGCATTTGTAAAAGATGCTTCAAGTAGAGAGGTCATTCAAGTACAATGAGAAGATTGTTGTGCAAAGTAACACGTAATGCGCTTTGTTGATTATCTGAAACTACATGGTTATGACATCACTATGTTAACTTAAAAAATGAAGAAAAGCGCGGAACATATCATGGAATCCAACACAAAAAAATCATGATAAAAGAGGAAAATTTCACATGTAACTATTACATGACGGTTGCTACGGAACTTATTGCATGATGATTTTGGTTATGAGGTCACACAAAAAAATTCAAAAAACAATGTTTTATGTTAAAAAAAGGAAAGTAAGAAAAAAAAGGAAATATCCCTAGTGCAATGTCGCCATTGCAGGAGAAATTATTGTGGCTAGCGGCCACAATTAGGATATGGTCATTATAATTAGATAGGCTTCCACTTGAATATTTATTTCTAGTCTTATATCCATTGGGATCCTGAAATTAATTAGAGTATATGACAATCAATACATAAAAACGTTAGTTGATATAAATTTAAACATGGACAACACAATTAAAAAGATTTATTACCTCAATATATTGCATAATATGACCATCACTTTGTGTTGAATTCATAAAGTTAAAAGGTGTAGACATAGCCTATTTCAACAAAATTTTGCAAGTCATAAATCATTTTAACGTCTAATAAACAATTTACCTAATAATTCAAATACGTGATTATATTTTGATTTCTTTGGCTAAATGGTTGAAAAGAAGATACTTGGTTTGGAAGTGAGAAAAATTATTGCTTCCTAATTCCAGATACATGATATTATTTTGTCAAAACCAGTAAAATAACATAATATTGCTTTATTAACGTAGAAAAAAATTAAAATTTACTTACTAGATGATCATTCTTTTGGTTTCTGTTTTTTTACGCTTTTCCAAGTTACTTTTTAATCTTTCATTAGAGACTCATTTTGGTCTTATATATGAATGATCCATTATTTGAATTTGACCATATCCTAATTGTATGTCATTTGTCAAATAATTGTTGGGTATAGTTCCTTCAAAACATGTGTTTTGACATTTTAATATAAAATTTAATGGAATTACATTTTTCTTACAATTCTTCTTTTAAATTATTGTTGAATAATTTATATACATATCTAAAAGTTCCATATTCATTAATGAACTTATGATCTAGTATAAGTACGGGATGATCAAGATCATAGATAATGAATAAAATTATCAGCAACATATTAAAGTATGCATTATATAATTAATGGTTACTAGTATGGTTCACTAAGCATTATGAATGCATGTAATCTAGATTCATAACATTGATATGGATAGACATCTTAGTGAATATACTTTATATAATAATATTATATACAATAGGACCGATGTGATTTAAAATCTTTATTAACTTACCGTTTATCATAAAGATTTAATACACATCAATCTGATGATTATATGTAGATCAATCTGAACCTTGAGTAGTCATGAACTCTTATGCATGTCTACTGGATCTTTTGATTTACTCATTAAGGCTTGTCTGTAAAATAGGTTAGTGACTTTTGTTTTGAAGATTCAGGGATATGGATGGATGGGAACATGGTCTTACAAGATTTGGAATCTAAGTTTTCATAACTTACCATATATTGGTTCATTTAAGTGTTAATTCTAGAGCTGAATGGTTATTGAGCTCAAATTTATAATATGGTACTTAAGGATCAATAGGTAATTAGAAGGGTAAAAGAGTATTTTTAACCAGCTCTAATTTACGAACCAATAATTAGAGTATAGAACTACATGAAATGATTATATCAATTGACTATTAGAGAGTATTTTTTTAAATACATTATGTGATCTCTGAGAGTGTTCTTCCACATTTACAGTAGAGTAATAATGAAATTAATAAACAAAATTATTTAATTTAAGGGTTTATTTAATAATCTGGTTTATTAGAGCTTAGGATTATGGATCATTGTCCCCTCAGTCATCTCTGTACTACACATTCTAGAGTGTGAATATTTTAGGACATGAGAAAAGAACTAACTTGCAAAAGGAATTATATTTCTTAGGCAAATACATAATTATGAGATAATTATGTATGATCAATTAATTAAGAACTAAATAAATAAATAATTTATAGTAATTTTTGGAAATTACAAATAAATAATTATATCGATTAATTTTATAATTATCGATAAGTGAGACAGTATATCTAATTTGTGAAGTTAGATAATGTTAAATTATTATTAGATAATAATTCAAAATTTGAATAAACTAAATCTGTTATTTTTTAACTAACAGATAAGTTAGTTGATAGGGATGATCAGATAAGCTATTCTGAATTAACTGATATCCATAGATTTATCTGATTAAAATAAATAATAAATTTATGGAAACTGTCACGTTGCATGTTAGATTGTCACATGTCAACACTGATTGAGAATCAAAGATTGACATGGAATAGTATAGTGCCACGTGGCACTGTGACACCTCACGACACACCGCAGTGCCGTGTGACACACAGTGGTGCATAATTACAGTGGGTACCACTATAATGACACATTTGTAATTAATTTATTATAGTGGGTACCACTATACCTAAAAATCTTATGTATTTTGACCTAGAAAATATATATTGATATTATTCTATTGACCTCAGAAGAGGAATCAGTTCAGAACTGCAGTTGCTATCGGGGTGAAACTCTCTGAGATTAAAAAGTTAATCTAGAGCTCTATTAGTTAATCAATTATTTTTGCTCACAGATTTTTGTCTCACAAATATTAGTCCTTCTCCAAAATCTCTAGATCGTATGTGTTGAGTACATCTGGAGACAGTAAATTGTTCTTGATATATTCTTCGTTCCGATACACGTCCTATTGTGTTTGAGAATTGACTTAGAAAATCGTGATGTGGATCTCGAAGTCAGTCGTTCATGGGATAATAAGATCGTAATATTACAAGGGCGCTTGATTGGACTACAAGAGATATATATTCTATATCTATGTATGTCTTTAATTTAATATATAAATATATATAATGGATTAGATTGAAAAAGTGTTTTCATTAAAATATTTTATTTTGGATATTGTGGCGTTGCATTTGTTTTCGTATGCTCGAAAAAAATTCTGTTTTAATAAATTTTTTTAAATCCACGCCTCCGCCGCACGACGCTGTTGTTTCCAATAATTGATATTAGAATGATCATTATATTTTTTTATATTAAATATTGTATGGGTGTTCTTGCATTGTTCATATATATTCTGATAACTATGAATGAATGGATGATTTGTTTTTTGAATGTATGATGACTATGGGTTTAGGCTTTGTTCTTTTATTTTTTCTTAGATCTTGTGTAAGTTTTTTTGGAGCATAGAAATTTTTGTAATTTTATTTTAAATATCATGTTGTAATAATTTCGATCTCGAGAAGATGAAGAACGCATGAGGCGAACGAGGAAGAAAAAAATAAATAGGAATTCCTCAAGAATTCTGGCGCTAGTGACGCCAGAAAAATCGGCGTCGCCTTAACGTTCGCCAGCGATGGTCAGCGGCGGTGGTCGGCGAGTCCTATCGTCAGTGATAATTGTTGCTACTGCTAGGGAAGTTTCGTAGAAACCTTGATACCTTGTTACCATATCCATGAAATGTTTTATGAAAATCATATCTCTATCTTTTATCTTTTAAATTTTAAAATTAATTTTTATTTTTAATTTTATGAAAAAATTAAAATTAATTGACTGATTGGTTTTGACCCAAGTTTGATAAGTCATTAAATAATTTTTTGACCAATCAAAGTCAATAATTTTAAAAGATTATTATAAAGATTATTTAAGTAGGAAAAATAGTCTATTTTAATGAAAATGATTTTGTTCAAACCTTGAAGATTATGAAGATGGACTTCTGGTGGAGAATGAGCTATTTTGAAAATATGTATTATTGAAGCCCACTTTGTAATTATTTATATTTTCATATGCTATAATTTAGAAATACTCAATAGTCACTTTTGATTATTTAATTATTAAATAAATGTTTATTGATTTGATTGATAACATGGTCATGCATTAGTCGATCACATGTCTTACATGAAACCCCACACAACTTTATTTAATCATGCATCTCATTACTATAAACATGATTGATTAGGACTTTCCTAATATATTTATATAAATTATTTTGAGAAATCAATTGCATGTAAACTACTAGGTTTTAATTAGTTAAAACTCAGTAATCACACCACTCTAAAGGCTATAGTAACCATTAGGATAACCAACTTTATTAAAGAGTTTTATTAAAGTTTGATGAATTTAATTAATTAGTTATTCTAAGTTCACATAATTTTGACTTAGGCTCTTTAAAAGGTTAGATGAACTTAGATCAATTAGATTAGATTAACTATTAGTTTTACATTCATAAGGTTATTTTAACTAGTAATTAATTCATAATTAATTTATTAGTTAAAATAGAAATACATTATCCTAAAATAGTGAGTGGGAGAAGGCTGACATGTCAATATAACCTATGGTCTTAATTATTAATACAACATTGTGTGGTACAGTGAGGGCCTCGAGATAGCTTTGTTTTCATCTTCCTAAGGAAGGTTTTATCAATACCAAGGTTGAACTTCTTAAGAAGATAGGACTAAGTGTTGTAGTTTAGTTTTCACCGACCCTAAGGCAGCATATTTTAAATTAAGTCATGGAATCTGAAATAATGGGTTATACTCACAAAATAACAATTAAGCTCTGAGTGGATAATTGTGACTTTACCAAATTAGCGATACTTTATTATTAAAAGAGAAAATATGAGATATTTTAAGTTTTAATCAATAAGGATGAAAATATCTCATAGACAGTTTAAGATTAATCTGATTGGCCCTAAGACAGCACGTTAATTATGAAAATTAAAATTATGTGTTCAATATGTTGCATTCATACATCACATTTACTTTCTAAATTCATGATATTTATTTTAATTATATTAAATTATGTATGTTTTATTTTTCAGTTATTATTATGGTTACCATGAGCAATCTTATTACTATTTTACTTGCACTTGAAAAATTAAATGGTGATAACTTGATAAGATGGAAATCCAACTCAAACATGTTGTTAGTTTATGAGCATAATGAATTTATTCTTGCTGAAGAAAGTCCTGAAAGGCCTGCAGTCAATACTTCGATTATTGGCACAGGGGCTACCATTGGGGGCGAGGTAAATATTACCAAGAAAAATCCTTATCCTTGTGTTGTTAGTAGTAACAAAAAGAAGAAGAAGAATGGTAAGGACAAAAGCAATAATAATGATGAAAAGAAGGAAAAAATGTCAGTTGAGGGTGAGAAGAACAATATTGACAACGAATTCGCAAGGAAATGTTTCCATTATGGGGTTGAAGGTCATTGGAAGAGAAACTGTAACAAGTATCTCTCCGAGCTAAAAAATAAAGGTAAATGTGATTTACCTGTACTTGAAGCTTGTTTAGTGAAATATGATTTGTCCTCCTAGATATTGGATTCAGGAGCCTATCTTCACAGGAAAGGGCCAAAAAGCCAAGGAACCACTTGAGCTAGTATATAGTGATGTCTGTGGACCGATCAATTTACAAGTTAGAGGTAGGTATGAGTATTTCATCACTTTTATTGACGATTACTCTAGATATGGTTACAGTTACCTAATGCATAGAAAATCTTAGACTTTTGAAAAGTTTAAGGACTTCAAAGCTGAAGCTAAAAAGCAATTAGGTAAATCATTGAAAACACTTCGATCAGATCGAAGTGGTGAATACTTGTATTTAGAATTCAAGGATTACCTACTGGATTATGGCATTCTATCCCAACTTATAGCACCTGGAACGCCAAAGCAAAATGGTATTTTAGAAAGGTGAAATTGAACCCTATTGGATATGGTTGGGTCTATGTTAAGCTATTCATCACTACCACTCACATTTTTTGGATATGCACTTCAAACGGCAACTTCCATTTTGAATAAAGTACCTTCTAAGCTTGTAAGCAAGACACCTTTTGAGTTATGGAATGATTCTAAACCCAGTTTGCGTCATTTCCTTATATGGGGGTGTCCAGATCACGTTTTTAGATCCAAAACTGGAAAGTTAGACTCAAGGTATGTAGTGTGTATTTTTGTTGACTATGCTTCAGAGACTAAAGGTAGGTACTTTTATAGTCATAAGGATAAAAAAGTCTATGTATCGACAAATGCCACATTCCTTGAAAGTAACTATATGGAAAACTACAAAACTCGTAACAAAGTAGCTCTCGAATAATTAGTGTCTAATGAGATCAGACCACATTCATCATTAACCGATAAATGACAAACCACATAAACCACTGTTGTTATTCAGGAAACCCCTGTGCAACATTGTAGTGGGAGAGTTGTAAGATAACCTATTCGCTATGAACTAAAGACATATGTCCTAGTGTCTGACAGTCATAAAGACGATCCATTAACCTTTAAAGAGGTGATGGATGATCCTGAAAATGAGAATTGGCAAGATGCCATGAACCAAGAAATCGAATCGATGTATTGCAATTATGTCTAGAAACTTGTAGATCCATATGAAGATGTCAGGCCCATTGGATATAAAGAGATATTCAAGAAGAAAAGAAGTGCAGGTGATAAAGTAGACACTTTCAAGGCACGGCCGATAGCAAAAGGCTATACACAAAGGGAATGAGCTGATTATTGAAGAGACATTCTCTCTTGTGGCCATGCTAAAATCTATTCACATCCTTTTATCCATAGTCGTAAGTTTAGACTGTGAAATATGGTAATGGATGTCAAGATAACTTTTCTGAATGCCTCTCTAGAAGAAAGCATCTATAGGATGCAATCAGAAGGGTTCGTAAAAAGGGGGCAAGATCAGAAAGTATGTAATTTATTTAAATTCATTTATAGATTAAAGTAAGCATCTAGATCTTGTAATCTTACTTTTGATGAGATTATTAAATCATATGGTTTCGAGCAAAAGGTTGACGAAGCTTGTGTTTATAAATACATCAAAGATAAGATAATGGTTTTCTAAGTTCTTTATGTTGCTGACATTCTACTCATTGGGAATTATGTAGAAACTTTATCAAAAGTAAAGAAGTAGTTAGCTAAAAAATTATAAATGAAAGATTTGGGAGAGGCGAGCAATGTGCTAGGCATTCAAATCTTAAGGGATAGAAAGAGCAAGATCTTGGCACTTTCTTAGGCATCTTTTATTGATAAGGTGCTGGAAAGATGTTTTATGGAGAATTCTAAGAAATGTCAACTACCGACCAGACATATAATTGTTCTCTCTAAGGAGCAATGTCCTAAGACACCTCAGGAGGAAGGAGATATAAGAATGTTTCCTTATGCTTCAGTCGTTGGTAGTCTCATGTATGCCATGTTGTGTACAAGATCAGGCATCTGTTATGCAGTAGGAATTGTCAGTCGTTATCAATCAAATCCTACTCAGAAAGTTCTATACTGATATGGAAGTAGTTTCAGATATAGACAAGCCATTGATCCTATACTGTGATAACAGTGGGGTGGTAGCCAATTCCAAATAACTGAGGAGTCACAAGAGGGGCAAGCACATAGAAAAGAAATGTCATCTTGCAAGAGGGGCAAGTACATAGTTATGGGATAATTATGTATAATTAATCAATTAAGAATTAAATCATTTATAGTAATTTTCAGAAATTACAAATAAATAATTATATCGATTAATTTTATAATTATCCATGAATGAGATAATATATCTAATTTGTGAAATTAGATATGTTAAATTATAATTAGATAATAATTTAAAATTTGAATCAACTAAATCTGTTCTTTGTGAACTAACAGATAAGTTATTTGATATGGATGATCAAGTTAATTCTGAATTAACTGATATTTAGATATTTATCTGATTAAAATAAATAATAAATTTGCAGAAATTACCATGTGTCGTGTTGGACTGTCACATGTCAATCACTGATTGGGAATCAAAGATTGACATGGAGTACTATAGTGCCATGTGGCACTATAATGACACGTGGCAGACTGTGGTGCCTCACGGCACACTACGGTGCCTCACGGCACAATATTTGTAATTAATTTATTATTTTGTGTATATCCCTAAAAATCTGATGAGACTTGACCTAGAAAATATATATTGATATTATTCTATTGGCCTCAGAAAAGGTAACAGTTCAGAATTGTGCAGTTGCTATCACAGTGAAACTCTCTGAAATTAAAAAGTTATTCTAAAGCTCTGTGAGTTAAACAATTGTTTTTATTCACATATTTTTGTCTCACAAAAATTAGTCATTCTCCAAAATCTCTATATCTCATGTGTTGAATACATCTAGAGACAGTAAATTATTCTAGATATATTGTTCGTGCTGACACACGTCCTAGTGTGTTGATCGTGGTGTGGATCTCGAAGTCTGTCGTTCGTGGGATAACAAGCTCGTAGTATTACAAGAACGCTTGATTGGACTACAAGAGATATATATTCTATATCCATGTATGTCTTTGATTTAATATATAAATATATAATGGATCTGATTGTAAAAGAGTTTTCAATAAAAGATTTTATTTTAGAAACTGTAGCGTTGCATTTATTTTTATTTTATCAAAAAAGATTAAGTTTAGCCTTGCCTTCGTCGCATGACGCCGCCATTTCCAACAATAATCATCATTGTTTCTACCATCAACGGTGTTCATTATAGTGCACTTGTTCATTTCTTTTGTAAGAAGTTGTAAGCCTTCAACAATTTTATCTTTCACAATCTTACTACCATCATATGTTTCTGCCTCAATTGTCACAAGTCTATAAGCAGCACGTATCATTTCATTATGCCACAATGATTTAACCATTTTCTTATAGGTGTGTTAAACAGAAGAATAACTTAATTATGTGACACATTGTTTCGCATTTTTGGTCCACCTTCGTAAGATACACTGTGAGGGTACTCAAACTACATTTTTTTAATCAAAACTCTTAATGCATTACGATATAAGATTAAAAAAGATTCAAACTTAAGACATAAACAAGTCATTGTCTCAGAAAATGAGTGGTAAAGAAGCTCCCAACTCATTTATTTCCCATGTACTCCAACTTGAAAATATTCAATAGAATATGTGATGCATTTTCTATTAATGAAGAACGATAGCATTGATGACTACTCAATTTCAAAGTATTTGAATAAGTACGAGTATACATACATGTAACTTGAACTACCATAGGTCCACGTTCATTTATATTGGAAGGCATACTTTAGTGGCAACGAAAATCTTCTTCTAACTCTTTTTCCCTCATATGTTATGTCATCTTCTCATAATGAATCACAAATTCAGTAAGCCGCATTGTCTTAGTCGAGACGTATGGTGAAATACATTGTTTGTACTCTCACTTCGTTGGGATGATCTAATTCCAGCAGAAAATATATCCATGCTAAAAGTGGGACACCACTTAGCTATTAACTCATGGAGATGCTTCAACCATCTATGTTCTTCTAAACCAAACTTGGTTAGCATGGAATTTCAGGTTATCTCAAACTCATATGGTGAATCAGACCAGTGCAGACATTTGTTAAACTCACTCTTATATTATGGATTTGCATACAATGAAGACAAATGTTGTGTAGCATTTTTTGAGATTTGCCAAATACAAAGGCGATGAGATTGACTCAGGCTAGACTAGAGATAATGCATTAGACTTGATCTTGATCTATGAATATCGTTCTTGGTTGTCGACCACCCATTGATGCCAAAAATGTTTCGAATAACCAAGCAAATGAAGTAGTCATTTCATCCAGTAAAAATGCACAACCAAAGATAACATTCATCCAATGGTGGTCAACCCCTACAAATGGCACACATATCATGTTACACTTGTTCGTGCGATAAGTTGTATCAAATATCACTACATCTCTAAAACTATCATAGTCAAGCCTTGATATGCCATCCCTCCAAAAAATATTTGTCATTCTATTTTCATGATCTAATTAGAATGACTAAAAGAGCATGGGATCATCCTCTTGCTTGGATTCTAAAAATGTTCATCACACTTTTTGCATCTCCATCCTTAATTAGTTGCAGTCTTTGTGAATTCACAAAATTATAATAATCTCTCCTAGTAAACCCAACAAAACCTACTCCCCAGACTCATTAACCATATATGCTTGTTTTTTTTTCTCTTGCTTGAATCAACCATAGTTTGTATGATACTTTTTTTAACATCAATAATTTTTCATCCAGACCGAAGAAATCACATTTCCTCAAGCATAGCCAGTTCATGGTTATGTTCTGAATTGAAGTGATCAACTCTCCAACATCCATTATCGTCACAATGAAATCTGTTACTTGCTTTACAACCAGTTCTTGTTTCCAACCTTTCTATCCTCTTCTCTTTTAATGGATCAGAGTCTTTACGAAAACCTTCTTTTGAACAAAAAAATTAATAATTGTTGGGTTCCCATACTTATCAAACCGTCTTTTAATTTTTCAAATGCTAAAACCAAGTTGTAAACCATACTTGTTATAAAAATCATAATTCTATACTACTGACAGTTAGCGCTATATAAGGCTCAAGAATCACATCATCTGCTCCTTCCATCAGTTGCAAGATAAATTACTACAAAACAAAGTAACCAACATTGTGTGAGACTAATGAAACAAAACAAAATCAAACAAATAATACACACATTTATTACATAAACGTGTTTTATTTATTCACTTATCCAAAATTCAATTATTCTTAATTCTAATATATTCTAAACAACAGTATATTTATCCACCATAAAAAAACAGTAAAAACAATTTACTTATCCACCATTGAAAAATAGTAAAAACCGGTGAAACACTAAATTCATAAAAAATGTAAAAAATAAATAAATAAAAACCGCTTAAAAAGGTAAAAATTTTAAAAACAATACAAAACAGCAAACTTTTTAAAATCAGTAAAATATTTAAAACTGTAGAAATTTTAAAAAAAATGTAAAAAGAGTAAAATAACGTAAAAATAAATAAAAAATGGTAAAAACAGTAAAAACAGAAAAAACAGAAAAAATTTTAAAACAGAAAAAAATGTAAAACAAATAAATAAATAACTGGTAAAACAGTAGAAAATAAACATAATCAAACAATTATGGTCATTTTCTTTTTCAAACTAAAATAGCAAAAAATGAATCACATTAACATGTAATGTAATAAGCATAAGAAAATGAATCACAATAAAATCAGCACTAACAACACATTAAAAGTAAATAAAACTTAATTAACTAAAACATCAAATGAAGTAAAAAATGAATAACACTAAATGTAAAAAAATTTACATTAGATAGATTATTACATTATTAGTAGGATGAGTTAATTGCTTGGATGAATGAAGGAAAGATGAAATGAAGTAAAAAATGGTTGGGTTGAGTTGAGTAATGAAGTAAAAAAATGGTTGAGTTAAAGTGAGAAATGAAGAAATTGAGTAGTTTAATATAAAAATGAGATAAAAATTAAAAAGAAAATTTTGAATTAATAAAAAAACTACGAAACTCAACTAACTTATTAAATACTCAACTAACAAATTAAAAACTAACTATCCAATTATCATTACAATTAACTATTTTACATAAAAAACAATTAAAATTTCATGTTGAAAACGTTCGGGGAAAACTTAAGAAAAAAATATTATCTGTCACACTTTGTACTTTTGCCCCAGAATATGTGACCCACAGTAAAAAAATATTTTTTATTTTTTTAATAACACATCGTGGGTTCCACGTGCCAAATGGCAGATTGTGGCTCGCCAAATGGCAGAACGGGTCAGTCCTGACATGTAAACAAATTACTATCACTTATTGTGACAAGTTTTTTATGTTAAGAGAAAGAGTGAGCATCTTAGAATTGGGAAGAGAACCACAAGGGTTTAATGAGCAGTTATCAACCTATGTGTACCAATTGAATGATAAAGCTAGAGACTGTGCAGATGATTATGAAGATGAGTGGTTGCACAGCATATGGGCACCGTTCTGCACGCTGTTAGAGCTAAGCAAATGAACAACGAACAAAAAAGTGGATTTAAATCATCGCTAAGCATACCTTTAACCACCCCTTTATTCAGAACTTGACGACTTATGAAAGGTTTTGCTCATGAAAAAAATATCAATAAACACACATGCCATGGGTTGTTTTGGACTAGAGGGATCTTAATTCTTAGTGTTTCTGTCACAGATCACTTAGAATGATTATACCACTTTGCCAGGTACACCTGTGGTAACGGTAAATTATCATGAGGTGTAGGTTGGGACTAGAAGTATCTCACTTCTAAGCGCACCTGTCACATGCCGCTTAGAATGATTGTTTCACTTTGCCAGGTACACCCATGATAACGACAAATTATCATGACGTATAGGCTGGGACTAGATGAATCTCACTTCTAAAGTGCCCCACTTAGAATGATTATTTCATTTCATCAGGTACACTCGTGATATGACAAATTATCATGGGGTCTGCGCTGGGACTAGACGTATCTCAATTCTAAGCATGCCTATCATATGTAGCTTAAAATGGGTTTTCACTTCGTTAGGTAAATCTGTGGTAACAATAAATTATCATGAAGTGTATGCTTGGACCTGACATATCTCATCTATCTCTCTGAGTGCACTCGAGATAACGACAAAATTATCACGAGGTGTGACTCAGGTCTAACCTATCACTCTGGGTGCATCCGAGGAGAAGAAAATGTGCATACACAAAATGGTGTGCTCAAATAATGGTTCATGAAATAGAAAAAGATGATCAACTGCATGGCTAGAAATTCAAAGAAAAATCGAGAAGATTATCATTTTTTTGAAAAATTAGAGATAACACAATCAAGTAACATTGTAATTGATCTACTCGATTCACATCAGAATGCTTGTTGTAGGTCCACCTCTTTGCCTTTGTCAGTGCATCTTTAGTAGGCGCTTCTTTTCACCAGGATTTTTGTGACTACTTTGCTTTGACTATGTCATCAGGAATTTAGGGGCACACGATGTCAAGTCACTTACGAAAATGTATATCTCCACTGATCTCTTAAGATTTGAGCCAATGAAGGATTGCCACTTTATTATCAAACTCAAATTTCTTCAATAGATATTCATGGCTTGGGGCAGTGCAGGAATGTGAGATGCTTTAGAACTCCTTCATCCAAATTAAGTTTTGCAAGTGACTCTATTTCACTAGTAAGGAGTACTATCAAAAATATTATTAGCCTTCTCTTCTTCACGCTTAGATATGACAAGAGTTGTCGAATGGGTCAAAATAGCCACCATGATTCGCTCTTCCACCTGAGTGATACTACTTTTTCATTCCCACCAAGGTTGATGTCCCTATCGAATGCAGGCCACAGGTTCTTCGACATGCAACCAGAAAGTTTTGACATGTAAGGATGATGCCCAAATCGGTCAATGCTCATTCAAAAGTTGACTGTCTAAGTGTCATTATACAGCTCCATGACCATGCTTGTGGTAGGTGATCAAACTCTAGATAAGATGAAATTTTGACCCTTGACGGCACACACCTAAGGTGATGACCCGACATGAACATATGTAAAGATGCACTGTTAATGATCTTGAAGGCAAGCCATATGACATTGAAACAAACATAAGCTTCATTTAAGCTAAGAAGAAATGAAAGACCCAAACACATACAACTAGGAAGTTTGACAATGTGATCATGGTTCACACGCAGCATGGGACAATAATAATACAATGAATAAAATGGGAGGTGACATTACTTTGAAGCATGTAGCGTGACGGCCATAGTGCAATAAGGCCAATTAGTTCTACCTTCTCGTTTTGAAAGTATGGGAATTTTTGAAACTTCCACTGCTTCACTCCTTTTTGGTCGAAGTAGTGGTGACTTTGAATAAATGAAAAAGATGTAGTCCACCCACTCACGCCACCCAAACACTACTTCGATATGATTCCTAATGGAAATGGGAGATATGAGGAGGTCAACATGCACGTCTTGTAAGGGTGATATTGAATCATCACCTATGTATTCCATTCTCCTACTTTTCTTGCTCTGACAACGAAGTGGGGTCTAAAAAAATACATCATCCTCGACGGTTTTCTCCACACCACGAATCAAACTAGCCCCCAATGTAGGTGCCATATTTAAGCACCAACACCACCTCTTTGTGATGGTAATGGCACGGTGTCGCCAACTTGAGACTACAAAATGATGATTTTGATCAGTTATACCCTGATCGTATACCATCGTGACAAGTCGTTGTCACATTGTATCTATACACTGAATGAGTCACGTTATGTTTGGTTTGCAAATTCTCATGATTATAACATATTACAAATTTTTAACAAAAAGTGCACAGTCACGCACTCTGTGTCATACAATCATATTACATCCTCACATTATCCAATCATGCTATGTTCCCCTTGATTTGAGAAGTTTCACTGTTACAAAAAACACTACAAATGTGTTCGCTCAAGTAATGAAAGCAATAATTTCAAGAAGTAATACCTGCCATTAGAACTGTACCTCTCAAGATTTAAGGGACCTTCATCAAGTAACCTCTCTGGCACGTCTAAAGAAGATGTACACATTAGAACGGGGATAATATGATGACACTTTCATGATAGTAAACATTGATAAGCCTATTAAGCAAAAGGTATATGTGGCATATTAAACAGTCAAACTTTCATCATTCAAGGCATCGCCTTACTCTTTTATATAAGTATTGTCCTTGATAATTTTCTAGGTTTCTAAAAAGGATTTGTTGTTATGTAGGCTTCAAAGTCACCTGGTTCCTCAAAGATCATTATGAAAAGAGCTTTTGGCTGCCTCTAAGTGCGTCTACAATACCACTTAAAGGAAATATTTTTTATGTCGGTTCTACACACCTATGTTTACAGGAAATAACCATGTAGGTGCATCAAGTAGAGTATTTCAGGTCAATTGTTGCCTCGATGATGAAAAAATCACCTTAACATGTGGGTTAACAATTCGACGTTAAGTGCACCAGCGGTAACAAAAAAATTACCAAAAGGGGTGACTTAGGACTGAGCATTTAAAGGCGAAACTTACCCCTTGTAATGATTTCTCCTTTAAAAGTGAAACTTGGCTATTGAAATATGATTTATTAAAATGAGAAATTCACTAAAACTTTAAATAAGTTGGTAGGCATTTCGCCATTAGACCAACATATGAAAATGAATCTATGATCCTTTGAGTGTGCCTATGACGGGTGTTTTAAATGTGCATACATATATGTGCCTTCTTAGACAGTTTCATTCTATTTTCATGTATATATGCGCATTGTTAGGCAGTATCATGAAGGTTTCTACGTATATACGCTTTTAAATGCTAAATCATGTAAGGATTACACTTCAATTCTTCCATATCATTAATATCACAGTGTGTGTGTATGTGCGTGTGTATTTTAACTAGTCATTATTGAGTGAATGCTGCCAGGATTAGACTCTTTATTGAGAGAGGCTAGTCGTAGCCAACTACTTTTTGCATCTTTTACTGGAAGCTAAATGAAAGTAATTGGTACATCACCATATCCAGCTAGGGGCTATAGCAATAAAGATGACCTAACATGAGTGATTTAGTGGAGAAACATTTGTCATCAAAGTTGAACATCTCACAATTTAGTGGCTCATCAAGTAAAATCACAACACACATCGAGACTATGTTCAAGTTCAAATGCTAGGCATTCGAACTTGCGCATAGGGCTAACGTACATGGGTGTTCACCCGTCACTATATGATTAATCGTTATGACTTTGACTCGCCAATGTGGTACATGTCGCTCATATGAACTACTGTCAAGTATCAGTTTTGACTTTTCATCTTAATTGCTCGATCTACGTCAGCGACCGATCTACATAAGTGTATCTTATATTATTTATTCTTTCTATGTATTTTTTCATATCCTTGTAACCACTAAGTTAAGTGACAAAGACTTAAGTGAGTCTCTTACCTGAGAACATTTCTAGGGGTTGTGGTCTACTAGGATTTAGATAAGGTTACGATGTATAGGAAACGATATCCCTACACCAATATGGCCTCTCTGAGGGCCGTGGATTTCCCGTCTTCCCATTATGGGAAGGGACTTAGTTGTTAGGGCACCCCTTGGGAGGGGTCTCAGATGAATATCATATATCTCATCGATGTGACGTGCTCTCCGTGTTCTTCATTCCTAGATTCCCAGTCACTACACGTGACACATGGCATAATGCGAAAGGTAGCGTACATGAGAATCTTCCCCATAAATACCTTGGCCTACCCAGTTATGATCATAACAAACGATGACTGGACATTGCCACCTCAAAGTACTTGTTAAGGTGTCATTACATAGGGTCCACTATCAATTAGTCAAGGGATTAATTGGAGTGGACCTCGCATGTAAGCTTCTCTATAAATAGAAGCCTTTCCTTTCATTGTAAAGGACTTTTGCTTCATTTTGGCATTTCCCTACTTACTAGACTTGGAGAATTCTCTCTAAATTCCTCCTTTCAAAAGCATTTTGTCACATTCCATAGGCTGGCGCAAAATGCTCGTTCTTCACCATTCAAATCTTAACCTCCACATTCACAAGCTATATTTGTCATTTATTATGACTATACCACACCTGTAACTCCACCTACATGACGTCACGAGCACACCCCATTAGCTCATGAACATAATGCAATCTATATTCAATGGTGCAACGAAAGTGCCTTAGCACCCAGACTAATGCATCTCAGTGATCACGTCTTAGATTACTCGTATATCTTGCAAGTTTTTTTACTGAATACGCTATATCATGCCTTGTATAATTCATGATATACATCAAGCTACTAATTATTTATGAGTACTTCAACCGAGATGCTTCAACTCCCTAATTCTTCCTCAACTTATAGTTTGAGTCGAATGAAGTTATAGTTGGTTTGCTTTCAAATTTACCGAACTAGACCTAAGTCTTTCATGTCAAAATTATAACTCAACATCTTCTTGGTAGAACAAATTATTTCTTTATTTGTTCCCATTATGAGTATACCATCTATGTATAAGCATACACTGATAAATATATCACTAGTACCTTTAATTTAAACACATTTGTCACAATCATTTATCTTGAAGTCATTGGATAACAGAGGCTGATTAAATTTTTCATCCCACTACTTTCGTGCTTATTTCAACCCATAAAGAAGTTTTTTGACAAGCATACAAATCCTTCGTTCTTGGTCATTAACCATAAATCTTTCGGGTTGTTTCATGTAGATTTATTTGTCCAATTCTTCATTTAAGAAAAAAGTCTTTACATCGATTTGGTGTATCTCTAAATTATGTATAGTTGTAATCGCAATCAACATTCTAACTTCTCTGAAGAATAGGTATCAAAGAAGTGTATCCCTTTATATCGGTAACCTTTAGCTAAAAACCGGGCTTTGTATTTGTCAATGGTACCATCAACTTTTAATTTTCTTTTGAAGATCCATATACAGCCTATTGATTTATTCCTAAGAGGGATATCAACCAACATCCAAGTATTATTTTGCAAAATGGATTCACTATCAATAGGTTCCTTCCAAAAAAGAGCTTTTGGATTGGACATTTCCTTTTTGTAATTTAAGGTTCAGCTTCAGTCAAATAGGTTAGGCACTCTGGTGCAAATAAGTTATTTGTTCTAGATCTTTGGTTTGTTCTAGGTTGAGGTTATATTTGTTATCATTTTGAGCACTAGATGAATTTTCACCTATACCTCTTTTGGCAGGTAGATTGTGTCTTCCTTCCCTAATTGGAAACACATTCTGAAAGAATTCGATATTGACAGATTTCATTATAGTGTGGGTACTTATGTTATAAATTTCTAACCCAATTTCCAAAAATCTATATGCAACATTGTTTAATGCATATCCAATAAAAACACAATCTATAGACTTGGGTGCAAGCATGACTCTTTTTGGTAAAGGTACTTGTACCTTTGCAAGACACCCCCATACTTTTAAAATTTTATAGGAAGGTAATTTTCCTCTACACGCTTTATAAGGTGACTTGTTGGTCTTCTTATTTAGAATTCTATTAAGTAAGGTGTTAACCGTAAGCGAGGCTTCCCTCACAAATTATGGGGTAACCAAAAATTATTCAACATGCAGTTGATCATGTCTTTTGGAGTTCATTTTTTTCCTTTTAGCTACTCCATTTCGTTGAGGCGTGTAAGGTGCTATAGTCTAATTCACTATGCCATAATGAGCCAAAAATTCAGAGAATGTGGTGGAATCATATTCCCCACCTCTAACATATCTAAGCACCTTAATCTCTCTTCCAAGTTGATTTTAAACTTCACACTTGTATGTCATAAACATATCTAAAGTCTCATCTTTAGAACATAACAAGTAGATATAGTAGAACTTACTATATTCATCAATAAACACTATGAAATATTTTATGTTCCTCTACTTAGTGTGAATTTCATATCACACAGTATGTATTAATTCAAGTAATTTACTAGTTCATTCTACTAACTTAAAAGGTTTACTAGTAAATTTAGATTCAACACATGTTTCACATTTTTACATCCTTTTTATGTCAAATTTTGGTAATAACCCTTAGCTAATAATTCTTTGCATAGATTGGAGATTTATGTGACTTATTCTAGCATGTCACATATCACACAATTCAACAATATAAACAGAAGATGTTGATTTTTCATTAATAATAGAAATAACGGTTACATTAAGTTTAAAAAGGCCATCCGAAACATACCCTTTACCCACAAACATTCCCCCATAGTCAAGACAAACTTGTTAGGATCAATTATAAGTTCAAGTCCATTATTACATAAGAGAGATCGAGAAACTAAGTGCGAGTTGTTTTCTAGAGGTAAACTTCAGAGGCACTTTCCCTTTCCCCTACACAGCAATATCAGAAGTCTTTTTCATGTACAATTTTGTAACGTCTTCAACCTATTGATAAGTTGAAAACAAAGTCTTATCACCACGTATGTGCCTATTAGAACCGGTATCAACCCACCTAATAGTGGTGCGAATGACAATACATAATTCAGAGATCGTTGCACATTAGTCATCAGCTTCAGTCAAATTAACCAGCACTACCCTTAATCTGCTTGTTACCCATACCTTTATGGTTGGTGCTCATAGTTTTCCTCTTGTTTCTCACTGGCTTTGGTTTTACTTCTTCCACCACATTTGCTTTCATCTCCATGGAAGAGGACACTAACTTATAATTACTTTTCTAGTTGTCTTCATCAATGTGAAGTCTCACCACAAGATCCTCCATAGTCATATCATTTCTCTTGTAATACCTTCATTGATTAACTCATTAAAGAGGATTTGAGTTCCTCAACTCGACTAACCACCATGCTCTTGTCATCCATCATATATTATCAAAACCTCCCAATAATGATTTTTTTTCCCAACAACTTTAGTCTTTTACTTCTTTCCCAAAGCTTTCCATAATTCCTTTGACGTCTTGAACATTGAATACATTTTGTAGAGTGCATCTAGGAGGCTATTCAAGATGTAATGACAACATAGAAAATTCAAATGCATTCATTCTTCCTTTGTTGATTCTGTCTCCTTGGTTTGCTTGTCCTTCGTTGATTCTTCCCTCATAATATAAGTGAGATTCAGAGTTATCAGATAAAATAACATTTTATGTTCTACCTTTTGAAGTCTTCTCCCTTGATTTTTTCTAGTTTCTCAGTGTGAGACACCGTCTTGTGAAGTTATAACTCATCCAAACCGGACTAGGCCTGACAGACGACACCAGCACCATGCGTGCAAGTCACATGTATGTCATCTAAGTCCTTACTCCTCACAAAATGTGGTGTGCCCAATGCCCCAAGGCCCAATTTTGGGACTTGTAAACAACACCCCAGGCAAAGTGTAATTTTTAGCCACTTAGCTATCCATCACTTTTACTTCATTTTTCATTCACACAACTAGCTCACTTAACTTTAGTTCCAAAGCTTCAACATTAACTACTAAAAATATTCATTAATTTACTATCATGTATACTAAAATATAATATTTAAATTTTGAGGAGAGATAATATGACATTTTTTGAAATTTAAAAAAGTGTATGCATATATAGGTCGTAGCTGATATCAAATAGTACTAAAAACTCGATACTTAAGGCCCACCAAAAGTTTCTTTCTTAAGGTTGTGTGATTGTAATATTTCCAGCCTTCATAATATTTGTATCATTGCCAAATAAAAAAAAGTTTGCTATTTAATAATTAGTTGACTTTTGAAGAGGAATGAAATTTTTCGAAATGATAATGCTTTGTCAATTATTTTTCTTACCCAGACCTAATTTTTGACAATCATCTTTCTTACCCTGTCCTAATATCAATTAAATCGCTAATAAATTTATGAATAACGGATATTGTTTTAAAACATTTAATGTTATAAAATTATATTTAAATATATTTTTAATTACCTTTTAAATAAATTTGCACAATAACATTTCTAAACGTTAGAAATTTTTTTCAATTGAAGAATATAAAAATAGTTGAGTAAATTTGGATAGTTTAAATTAAAAATATAATTTAATTGAGAATATTTTTAGTATCAAAGTCACTCAGAGAAGGTCAAGAGAGAGAAGGTTTCATCTCTCTAGAGGCTTCTCCTTTAGTAACCCTAGCCACGTCGCGCTCCTGTGTGCAGATTCATTGAGCTTGGCCCTGAGCTACGTCGAGCTCAAGGCTAGGCTCTCTTTTCCCTCCGGCAAAGATTATGGAGGCGCTAGAAGATTCGTTCCAAGACTGGTCTGGATCATCATCGGGGTAACCTCCATATATGGATCTCGCAGTCAACATCATCACTCTCTGCAGTCTACTACCGAACTTCACGCTAGCATCTCTGGTATGATTTCCCTTACCCGATTCTCTTGCAGGATGAAGTTCTGGAAGGATTTGCAGATCTGAAGTGTTGTACCGGGGTTTCGATTGGGTTGTTGTCTGGAAAGATCTCGTGTCTATTCTGGTGAGACTCGGGGCATGCTTTGGGGTTCTCAGAATCGCGTCTCCACCTGTGTCTTCAAGCATCGCTAGGTAAAAATAGATGGGCTTCGTGACGGGTTTTCTTCGCTGCTGTTTTTCCATTTCTGGTCGTCGGCATCCTCTTCTATGGTCGCCGTAATCCCAACAGTTTTAGGAGATTGCCTCTACTCGGAGTGAGGCCTTACTCCTCTTCTGTCCGCCGAAGTGAGTCCCAGGCTTGTACCTCAAAATATTGGCCAGAGGTCCAGATTCAACTATGGTTGACTGAGTTGCTGAGAGAGGTCTCCCGGAGCTGAGGAGTGCGTTGCGCTAGTTGCTTGAGCTGTACCAGATGAGGTTAAAAATATTTCTAGAAATCAACCATTGTCGAGGGTGTTCAGTTGAGGTCACTTGCCTTGATCGTTCTGAGGTATATTGATGGTCGTCTCATTTCTTGGCTTTGGAGTTTCATGTTTCTGTATTTTAGACTGGTTGTGTTGGTGAAGCACCTTAGTTTTTCTATCGATGTTTTGGTAGTGGTGGATTGTTTAGGTTGTGATAGGCAGGCTGTTTGATATGTGCTCTGATTAGGTGTAGATTTCCTTATCCTGGTTGACCCTCTTGATGTGATTTTTGTGCTATATATTTGTTGCGTTTGACCGTTCAATTGTATTAATATGTTTGCTCCTGTTTCTGTAATACCGTGTGTTCTTCATTTTTTTAATCTAGGTTGAGATTAGCACTATAGTGATAGTGCATGTTTTATACTTGGGCTATGTACCTTTATAAATGTAACTTTTTAGTTAATATATTTATCTTTGATAAAAACAAATATAATTTAATTTACTATAAAGTATGTAAAATCGTGTCCCTAAGAGTGTTTGCAGTAAAAATGTCAATAATTTCTCCTTTTTTTATATTTTAGCTTTGGATCTTGCGCCTTGTATATTCTTGCTTAAAGAAGAAGGGACTAAAGACATGAAACAATTATCGGATTGAAGAAATGAAAATGCTACAAAGATAAAAAGAAATGAAGACTATATCACATTAGATTGTAGAACATGTTGAAAAGATGCATTCATTTTTTTTTGTCTGTACCTAGTTTGCATTGTGAATATTATATGCTTTGAGCCACAATTAGGGATAAGATCCCGTTTTAAGAAAATAATTTCAAATTTTAAATTCAAATAGAAATGAGGTTGTTACATCTAATCATCAAACTAAAATGAGTTTACTTGGTTGAAGACTCTGCCTATATAAAAGTAGATCAAGTGGACAAATAAGACCTTCAATCAGTCAATAAAAATCAAACTTTCAATATTCTACCTTTCAATTTTGGAAATTACTTTTTTACAATCAATTATCACTGCTTTTGTTAGTGTATTTTAGCTTCAAGTTTTTAAATTTTTATTGCAAAAACTACAAATAAATTCCTTGAACTATTAAGTTGTCATTTATAATCTTAAATTATTATTTTTATCATTTATAACCTTCATCTTGTCATTTACCGTTAAATATAACATTTCATTCATACACCGTTAATTATATGCTAGTTTAGTTTAAAACGACGTAATTTTGAAATATTAAAATTATAAAATCACTCTTATCAATATTACGTCGTTTTGACCATCTATTTTTTTCCCCAAACCCTATAAAAAAATCAAGCCCGATTGAACCTTTCCACACCCCCTTCTTCGCAGCAGCACCTCATCCTCCATTTTCATTTTCTTCGATAAACTTGTTATTTATCAATCTTTTAGTTAACTGAAAACAATCCCAGAAACTTGTGTACAAGCCATGATGAACCAAAGCCAATATAGCAAAAGCTTTTTCCCATTAGAGCCAGAACACTCGCACATTATTACTAAAACATGGGACGCAAACCAATACATGGACTCACCAGAACAGTCTCAGACTCCATTCAAACTAAGATACTGTCAAAATATAAAACATCTCGACCACAGCCATAACTTTGATTTTTTAGTATGGAAAATAACAAAGTACAGAGGCAGAGGATCGTGACTTTCTGTTCAACCAGACGAAATGAATTTCTTTGTTGTCAAAGTTCAACCAAAGGATTTCACGTTCAAAAATCAAGGAAACTCGCATGTGGGTCTGCTACAATCCAAATTTGAACTTATGACATTTTCAATAAACTCATCTGAGTAAATTCATTGAACTCATGAAATTTCAATAATCAGAAAAATTGAGAAAAAAATGGACTCATTCTCAATAAATTCATTGAATTCAGACCTTATAATCAGAAAGTGTTAGAAGTGAATAAAACTTAAGTCAGTTATAAACAAATGTGCTTATCAGACATTTTAGCAACTAACTCATGTGCATGCATTTGCATTAACGGATGATCAAATGATATATATATATATATATATCTGAATTCTGTTTGAATTTGTTCAAGTAAAGTCTCAAGGGTAATACTAAATTTATCCCACCATCGGAGGAACCAATTTAGAAGTCCAGTGAGAACATCAGGACAAATACAGATAAACCATGTATGATTATGAATCGGATTTTGATAATATAATGTATTGCTAAAGGATTCTATATAATCTCAATAAGTGTATTTCACCGTTTTTTGGCGAATCTCCAAAGTTCTGGTTGTATGGGGATGAAGACCTCATTGATTGATGGAGATAAAATTTCAGATTACAGCCTAACTGAATGTAATAGGACTGGTATTTTTGTTTGAGTCATGGAATGTATGTCGGATTTCCATGCAACCAAATTGAACTACTATGTCTTCATAGATATACTCATAGTGCTCAAACCGGGTAGGATACTGTTGTGTGGAGAGATATCTATTTTTTATCTCTCATGGATCTTTCATCCATTTTTCATCATCGGATTCAATGATGAGAATTTCTTCCTCATATATATTGTTTCGTGTATACTGTTCAGATGTCAAAAGGACTTTCTTTGTACTCTTTCAAGTATGAGCCTCTTGCACACTAGGAAATTCAGCTGGCCAAAATATGTCATCATTCGGTTGTTGCAGATTTATTCTGCCTCTGCCGTGACCACGAGAGCTACGACCACGTCCTCGGTTACTCATTCTGTTTTTCCTGTAAATATTCACGGGTTAAGAAGTCAGGGAGAGAGTTATGTTCACCTGTAATATACTTAATATCAAAGTCAAATACAGATAATATACTCTGCCATGATACAAATATCTATTTTGATGCAAGATTTTGTACATCTTTTTTAAAGATTTATTTTGCAGCAGAGCAGTCAACACGGATAAGAAAATGCTGATTTAATCAATCATCTTGACATTTAAGAGTATATTTAACTATCGTTAAACATTCTTGTTTAATAGTATGATAGTTTTTTGCAGGTCCTTTCCAAGTTTCAAATGTAAATCTTAATAATTCTTCTTTCTGATTATGGGGATTAAGCTGTTTCAGAAACCTCCATAACCTAGATTTAAAGCATTTCTCTCTACCATTTTTTGCCAATTAGGATTAGGTAGAGATAAACAATGTAATTGTTTTATTTTTGCTTTAATGTTTTTAACGGCTAGTGTATGAGCTAGAGTCCAAGGAGCAGGAGTTTTCTAAAGTCTATTATTCAGAAGAAAAGTATCTTGTGCTAATTGCGGATACAAGTCATAGATATAATTAAGACTCCCCAGAAATCTTTGTAATTGAGTCTAATCTTTTATTTCATCTGAAAATTTAGATGCAAAGTCAATAGTACGGTTAATAGGGATAATCGTGCCATTAGAAATATTATGGCCTAAAACTCTGACTGTTGTTTGAAATAGTTTCATTTTACTAGCAGATAAAACTAAGCCATTTCTATTAATGACATGCTCGAAAATATTCAGATGTTAATATGTTGATCTATAGATGATGAAAAGATTAAGACATCATTAATATAACAGATAATAAATGCAGTGTAAGCATTAAAGATATCATTCGTGATATGTTGAAATTCAGAAGGATCATTTTTCACACCAAATGATAACGCATTCCATTCATAATGGCCAAATGGCACGGTAAAGGCAATTTTATACATGTCCTTTTCAGCTATTTGGATTTTCCAAAAGCCTGATTTCAATCAAACTTAGAGAAGATCACAGAATCATAGAGTCTATCATGCAGATCTTTTTATTGGGTATAGGATAATCCATTGCAAAGCATAATTAAGCGGTTTGCAATTCACTGACCTAGGTGATCCTCTTTCAATTTCAGCATTTTTATTGATATAGAAACCACTACAACTCCATGGAGTTTTACTGAGTCTAATTAATTTTTTCTGTAAGAGAGATTCAATTTTGATTTTCCACTGTTCTAAATATTCCTTTTTCATTTTATTAGGTCTAGACTTAGTAGGAATATTTTTCTCATTAAAATCTGGATGATATGGTAAAGTGATAATATGTTTCTTCCTATTCCAAAAAGCATTAGGGATGTCACTACAGATTTCTTATTTGAATTTATGGAGAATTGTTTCTAAGAATTTAAAATCAAAAATCTGTGGTGATATCCCTAATGCTTTTTGGGATATGAATAAACATATTATCACTTTACCATATCATCCAGATTTTAATGAGAAAAATATTCCTACTAAGGAATTAATCCTTATAACAAGTTTATAAGAATTTTAACTTCATCTATGGATCAGTGATCTGGTCAGCTGTGGTGAGAAGAGATCGCTGGGTGTCGGTCAAGACATTAAGACTGGGTCTATTCAGATCTAAACCATCCATCTCAACTATTGTCTTCCAATAGTTGGTTTCAGTTATAGCATTGCAAATCTTAGAACTGCAACAATGCTGGTCTAGGTGGCCAGAGGTAGTAGAAGAGTCAGACTCATATGCATAAATTTGTGCAACGTCATCATCTGTACTATCTTCATTAGAACTGTCTTCAGAGACACAGTCTAAGATCTTCTGTTGGGTTTCTTCATCAAGAGATAATTCATGAAGTTTCTTCTTAAATTTAGATCGGCATTTATTAGCAAAATATCCTGGTAATCCACACTTATAACAGATGGGTTTAGTTCTGGTGTGAGATTTCTTCTGATGTGGCAGATGTGGTAGATCTCAATGTCTAGACTTTTTATGTCACGATTTCTTTTTAGTAAAGTATTTTTTTTAGATTTATAGGGCTTAGAAGTTGAAGTCCTATGTGGTTTGGAAGGAGAAGGATACTGAATTTTAGTATCGTAGGCAAACTGATTACAAAATTCACATAATTCTTTTCTGTTGTCAAGATTTTGACTTTTCATCATATGTTGTAATTTCATATCATTGCATAGTCCTAGTCCTTCTTCTATAACTAGTGCAATGAGATGTCCATAGGTATACTAATTATAAGTAATATCCATTCGATCATGCTTGTCATGGAGTTTTCTACGAACTCTTCCAGCAAATAAACTAGGTAGGCCATCAATGAATTTTTCCTTCAAGTGTTCACTGTTGGCATCACCTCTCTGCATTACTTTCATGAGAAAGACATCCTTATACCATCGGAAGTGGGTTAGAGAGGGGCATCTCAGATTTTGTAACAGTTCTCGATGTGTGTCAGTATTCACAATTCCTGAGCCAAGAAAGTGGTGGATTATAGATTGGTCAAGAGTGTAACAGGCTTCTTCTGTTCTGATATGGGTTCTAGTGAGAGGGTCAAGGTTGATCTTAACGGAATTTAATATTTCTTGTCGTTGACCTTCAGTGAGACAATTATCCCACTAACCCTTAAGTGTTCCTTTAAAACCATTGACTAGAAACCGACAAATTTAGTGATTTGTGTTATCATTCTGCTTACAAATAGAAGAATACATGATCATTTGATGGATGGTCTCAAAGACTTGATATTCGATTTTACCATCTATGTTCCATTTATAGATGGTTCTACCATGATAGGATTTTTGAGAATGAAGGAAGTCTTCTTCATATAGAGATCTTGAGGGGTAGGTCATGGATAATAATACCTACTTGGTCATGTTAATGCCATACAAGTCGTAGGCCTTTTAGAGTAGAAATAAGAAAGTTTATTAATAGTGTCATCAAAATTCTTCTGAATATCCAAGATTTGAGATAAAGAATATTCTTCGGATTCTTCTAGATTGGGTGAATCATCTAGATTCATCATGTTCAATTGTCCTGAGGAAGTCTGAGGTGTGGGGATTTTCAGATTTTTAATTTTTCCCAGAAGGGTCTCCATAAAATCTTCCTCCTTCTTACTAGACTTTAATTTGAAATTTTGAACATCTAGAGGAGGCTTGAGAGTGATAGGTTCTATGTTTAGCTTAGGCTTATCAACTGGTTTAGTAACTTGTGTTTCCTATATTTGGGTAACTTGATCATCTATCCTAGTTAACTGTGTGCCTACAGTTTGAAGGAAGAGATTCGTGTAATTAGTCTGTTTAGTTAAGGGTAGAATGTTTTTTACCTTAAAAAGATCCTAGTGATTAACCTTTTCTGGGAGTTCAGTATAAGGGTTAATGATTAATGGTTTTTGATTTTTTTGTCCTCGAGCAAGCTCTAAGGATAATGGTGGTGGATGTGTGGATTGGTAGGTCCTACCACTAGTGGTAATCCAAGTTTTCTGTATGATAGACAAAACTTGTAACTGTTGGTCATAATGTATTTTGACTCTTAAAGTAAGCTGATAATACCATTTAGGAAAAGATTAAAGGCGTTTATCTCGTTGTAACTGAAAGTAATACAGGTTTTTAAGATCTAAAAGATGTTGAGGATTATTGTTGGAAAAATACCAATCCCTAAAATCATTATACTTAGGCTGCATAAAATCCTAGTGAAGACTTTGTCTTAAGACACTATTTGGTGTAAAATCCATTAAATATTGAATTGCATGTCACTGGGGGTTGGGCTAGGTGGCCTTCTATTAGGATCGGTTTCATAAACACCATGTGGAATCTGAAGGTCATAGATATGAATTCCTCTTATATGGTCTTCTGGGAGAAAGGAATTTTCAGATTCTTCTAATCCTATAGGTTCAGCTATTGAGGATCTAGAGGATTCTGGTATATCAACCTTATAAGGGGGAATACTGCGGTTACTGAGACTAGAAAGACTCTTAGTCAAAGATTTTTAGGAAGTTTTTTGGAAACAAAGATAAACATTACCTCCTTGGGTTTGAATGACATCTTTGATGTAATGGCGTATGATAGGTCTAGTGGGTATGACCTGAGGGATTTGCCATGTGTCAGGAAAGGTAATTTCAGACCAGGGGATCATACGAGGAATAACAACCTAGCTACTGAACAAATTAGTATCAATAAGGATTGTATGGCCTTGCTCACTTTACTTTCTGGTGTAAGGATTTAAGGTTGAGAACCTTAAGATGAATCCTAAATAGGATTGCAAAGGGAGAAGATCCTGGAAGATAATCATAGCCATGTGATTGAACTCTGAGTTCAAGAACTTTGGCTAGATTGCTGTCAGAAAAAGCAATGCTTAGATTCAGATAAATATTAAAATAAACTGGTACATGGGATAGATTAGTCTGTATAGCTCCCATAAGGGAGGCTTTCAGTACAAACATCTACCATCTCTAAGAGTGCATTGTATGTTGATGCTCAGTCCTAACAAAGTCAACGATTTTAATGCAATTTGAACAAGTCCAATATGCAGATATTTATATTTTTGCATGAACGAATATAAATCATGAATATGCAAGAGATAAATGATATCATCATTATACTGTAAAGGAATAACGTATTCAAAAGTTTTAATTATTTTACTACTGCTGAAATCAAATGTTCCAATTTTATAAATTGTTCCGGGTTTCACTTTGGTTATTGTCCATTTATCCAAAGCTTCTTTTACATCTTGGTATACAATTAATTCGGTTACCTCAGAGGTGAAGGCTACAGTATTAGCTACAGATGTGATAGATGGTGAGCTAAGTTCAGACATGATGTACTGTGACCATGTATGTATAATTTAAAGAGAATATAAACAGTACTATAACCAAAACTATTCATGGTTCTGATACCAACTTACGGCTACATAAAATCCTGGTGAAGACTTTGTCTTAAGACACTATTTGATGTAAAATCCATTAAATATTGAATTGCATGTCACTGGCGATTGGACTAGGTGGCCTTCTGTTAGGATGGATTTCATAAACACCATGTGGAATCTGATTGCCAGAGATATGAATTCCTCTTATATATATATATATATATATCCTCTTGAAAACGGGAAAAAATGGGGCAAAGTTGATTATGTTCCCATTTTACAACAAGAAAGTGAAAGCAAGCAGAAGAGAAGAACTAAGACTCGACTACAGAAAGCTTTCAAAAAGAAGATTGAATCTTACCTGAGCATCTTCGAAGCAGTGTGTGAAGAGAGAGTCTGTTATTTTGTAATTTCTGTTTCCTTTCTTTGAGAAGCCTTGTAATTGTTCAAATACTTTATACTTATCTCAAACTAGTGGATTACCCATCTCCGAGGACTGGATGTAGGTCTCAATTTGAGACTGAACCATTATAAAATTTCTTGTGTGACTCCTTTTTTTCCCTGATTTCTACTTTCTCTCCCTTTGCATGTGTTTCTTAACCTACATAATAAACCCTCGAGTTAGTTCTATTTCACATCAAATTGGTATCAGAGCCAAAAGATCATTGGTTTAGGAAGCCTAGCATCATATTTCTCAAGAATCTTGAAACTTTAAGATTGTAATCAGAAAATCAAGAAGCATTCAAGAAATCTTCTAAGATGGCTACAACTTCTACAAAACATGACATTGAGAAGTCACAGATGACTTCTCAATATGGAAAATGAAGATGTTGTCATTACTAGGAAACCTGGGACTAGATGAGGCTCTCGAAGGTGAAGCAAAATGCCATCAACCTATTCTAAAGAAAAGAGGAAAGATATACTAAAAAGAGCATATAATACTCTGATCCTAAGTCTTAGTTACAAAATATTGAGAGAGATTGCAAAGATGAAGACTGTGGCAGAGATATGGCTCAATCTTGAGAGTTTGTACATGACCAAGACTTTATCAAGCATGATGTATTTGAAATAAAAGTTCTTTGCCTTCAAAATTTCATAAGGAAAGAATCTTCAAGAGCACATAGACGAATTCAATAAACTATGCCTTGATCTTGAAAACATTCAAGTGGACCATGATGATGAAGATTGGGCGCTGGTACTTCTACATTCTCTTCCCTATACGACGTTTGTGGAGATCCTAAAGCATGGCAGAGATACTTTATCTCTAGATGATGTAATAGGTGCTCTTAACTCAAAATATTGCAAAGAGAACATGATCACAAAGATATAACAGGAGAAGGTTTAACTGTGAGAGGCAGATCAGAAAAGAAAGAAAATAGAGGTAAGAGCAAATCTAGATCAAAATCCAAGAGTGGGAAGAATTATAAGAAGGTTAAGTGCTATCATTGCCATGAAGAGGGTCACATTCGAAGATTATGTCCCAAAAGAAAAAAGGATTCAAAAGGAAAATAGAGTATTGATGGTGATGTTGTTGTGGTAAAAGATAGGTATGAAAGTGCTGACGTTCTAGTAGTAGCAACCAAGAACTCTAATAAATAATGGATCCTTGACTCTGGGTGCTCGTTCCACATGACACCAAATAAGGATTGGTTTGAGGCCTTATCAAAGTATGATGGGGGAAAGGTGCTGTTAGGAGACAATAAAGAATGCAAGGTTGCTGGGAATGGTTCAATTAGAATCAGAACACATGATGGTTCTGTAAAAGCGCTATCAGAGGTATGACATGTACCTGATTTGAAGAGGAATCTAATTTCTCATGGCATTTTAGATAAACATGGTTATTCTTACAAGGGTGAAAATGGAGTTCAAAAAATATTTTAAGGGCTCTATGATAGTGATGAAAGGGATAAAAGAAAACGGTCTATACATGTTGCAAGGGAGTACACTGATTGGTGCAGTCAATTTAGTCACTACTTCTGAAGATGATGTACCAACTCTCTGGCATAAGAGATTAGGACATGTAAGTGAAAGGGGATTACAGGAACTTCAGAAACATGGACTGTCCAATGGGGATAAGTTGGAAAAATTGAGTTTTTGTAAGCATTGTATAATTGGAAAAGCTACAAGAGTCAAGTTTAGCACTTCTGCCCACAAAACTCAAGAAATACTGAGTTATAGACGTTCGGATCTCTGGGGTCTAGCTAGTACAAAGTCACTCGGTGGAGGTAGATACTTTATCTCTTTTATAGATGATTGTTCAAGAAAAGTTTGGATTTACATTCTTAAGATACTTTATCTCTTTGTGAGCATTGTATAATTGGAAAAGCTACAAAAGTCAAGTTTAGCACTTTTGCCCACAAAACTCAAGAAATACTGAGTTATATACATTCGGATCTCTAGGGTTCAGCTAGTACGGAGTCACTCGGTGGAGGTAGATACATTATCTCTATTATAGATTATTGTTCAAGAAAAGTTTGGGTTTACATTCTTAAGACTAAGGATGAGGCTTTCACAAAATTCAAAGAATGGAAAAAGTGTTGGGGGTTATGCCGTCAAAGCGTGTGTATTGACATTTTGATATGAAATTTAAAGAGGATTACATTTTTATTATAATTGTTCTTTTAAATTATTGTTGAATAATTTATATAAATATCTGAAAATTCCATATCCATTAATGAGACTATGATCTTGTATTAGTACGAGAGGATTAAGATCATAAATAATGAATAAAATTATCAGTAACATATTAAAGTATAGAATCTATAATGAATGGTTGCTAGTACGGTTCGCTAAGCATTATGAATGCGTGTGATCTAGATCTGAATCATTGATGTGGATAGAAATCTTAGTGAATGTACTTATATAATAAGATTATATATGACAGGACCGATATGAAATAATATATTTATTAACGTACTGTTTATCATAAAGATTTAATACACATCAATTCGATGAGCATATGTAGATCAGTCTGAATCCCGAGTAGTCATGAACTCATATGCATGTCTACAAAATCTTTTAATTTACTCGTTGAGGTTTGTTTGTTAATATGGCTAGTAACTTTTGTTATGAAGATTCAGTGTTGTGGATGACTGAGGACATGTTCTTACAATATTCGAAATCTAAGCTTTTCTGGCGGATCGTATTTTGGTTCTCTTAAGTGTTATTTCTAGAACTAGATGGTTATTGAGTTTAAATTTATAATAAGATTATAAATTAGTCATTCACTAATGGATTAATGGTACTTAAGGACCAAAAGGTAATTAGAAAGGTAAAATGGTAATTTTGACATGTTTTAATTTACGAATCAATAATTGGAGAATAGAACTACATGAGATGATTATGTCAGTGGACTACATGAGAATACTCTGTAAATACATTATATAATCTGCAAGAGTGCAATTCCATATTTATAGTGGAGTAATAATGGAATTAATAAATAAGATTATTTAATTAAAGAGTTTAATTAATAATATCATTTATTGGAGCTTAGGATTATAGGTTCATGGTCCCCAAGTCACCTCTATACTACGATGTCTAGGGTGTGAGTATTTTAGGACATGAGAAATGGACTGACTTGCAAAAAGAATTTTTATTCTGGGGCAAGTACACAATTATGAGATAATTATGTGTGATTAATTAATTAAGAATTAAATAATTATATTATTTAAATATTTAAATATAATTTTCAGAAATTATATACATATAAATAATTATCGATAAGTGAGACAGAATATATAATATGTGAAATTAGATAATTAAATTATTATTAGATAATAATTTAAATTAACTAAATATGTTATTTGTGAAATAACAGATAAGTTAGTTAATATGGATAATCAGATATGTTAATTTTGAATTAATTGATATCTAGATAATTATCTTATTAAAATAAATATTTAATTCAGAGTAATTGTCATGTGTCAATCACTGATAGGGTATCAGAATTTAACATGGATTATTATAGTGTCACGTGGCACTACAATAGTGAGTGTGCAACAATGTAGTGCCACATGGCACTATAGTGATGCTGTGAGGCACTATACTGGCTCAAGACTCACGACACACTGGCAGTTTTGCACAATTGTCGTGGGTCCCACTGTAATTGATAATTTTATAATTAAATATTATTTCAGTTTATCTCTAAGAATCTGATACGTCATTATCTAGAATAAATACAAATATTATTCTAATGGCCTTAGTTGTTGAAAAAAGATGAGATAATCAGTTGATCATATCATCATTTCGTCAATCAAGAGTTGAATTGAGAACACGATTGGTGTTAGAGAGATTTTCTTCTGTGATTAAACATTAATCGAATCTCTAAAAAAATAATCATCACATTCTTTTAGAGAATCATCTCATTCATGTCCTTCTTAGTAAATCTCTAGCTCATGTGTTAAGAATGTCTAGAGACAGAAAAAGTGTCTTGTAATATTCTACGTGCACATACACGTCCTATTGCGTTGAGAATTGACTTGAAAGATTTTCGTATGGATCTCAGCTTCTACTGATCGTCTGAACGATTTCGTGGGAAGGGAGGATCGATCGGTTTTTAGAAGGACACATGTTATAGACTACAAGAGGTATATGATTCCTAATCTTGTATGCTGTAGATTTTACTTATAAATATATAATGGATCCTGACTGATTGAAAAAGAGTTTTCAATAAAAGTTTTATTTGGTTATCGTGGCGTTGCGCAAGTTTTGTTTTATTAAGAGATTTAATTTTTATTATAATTTAATTTTTAAAAGGCCACGCGCCTTCACGCTTCTGCCGTGCACGCGTCCGGACGACTAAAAAGTGGTATAAGAGTGGGCTTTATATATTTATATGTTAAATGTTATGTGGGTTTTCTTACGTTATTCATATACTATGAGATATGTGTGATGATGGATGGTTATGTTTTTTTTAATGTATGGAAAATAGTGGATCCTTAATTGTATGGTGATTATTGTGTTAGGCTTTGTTTTAATTTTTTTCTTTATCTTGTGTAAGCCGAATTGAGGCGTAGGAATTTTTGTAATTTTATTTTGAATGTTATTGTAATTATTCCGAACACGAGAAGATGAATAATGCACGAGACGAACGGTAAAAATTTACTGTCCACGTAAAAATATTGTTCATCCGCGGAAACACTGTTCACGCTGGAAATTTAGTGTTTCGGCTGAGGTGAACAGTGTCGACAGTACTGTACCGGTGGTGAACAGCGGTTGTCCAGCGCGACAGGCGACTGTCGGCGTTGAGACAGGCACTGGTGGTGATGGACGACGATTGGAGAGTCCTAACGTCAGTTACAACTGTTGTCACATTTTAGAAAAGTTTCTAACAAGCCACGCATCCAACTCTATCACCTAAGTGTTTCATTAAAACCCACACTCTTTTAAGTATCCATTTAAATTTTTAAAATTAAGGTAATTTTAAAATTAATTATTAATTTTTTATTTTATGAAAATTAAAAATTAATAGGTTGATTGGGTTTGACCCAAGTTTGACCAAATCAAATAAAATATTTATTTAATTAAATCAAAGTCAACTATATTAAAATGGATAAATATAAAAATGGTTTTAACTAAAAAAAATAGTTTTTCTAATTAAAAAGGGTTTTGTTCAAAACTTGAAGATTATGAAGATAGACATTAGGAGGATAAGACGATATTTGAGAAATATGTATTCTTGAAATCCGCTTTGTAATTTTATTTCTATATTTTAAGTGTCATAATTTAGAAATACCCACTATCCACTCAGTCCATTATTATTTTATTTAATTGTTTAATTGTTATGTTTGATAACATGTTCATGCATTAGTCAATCACATGCCATACATGCAAATCTTACATGGTTTTATTTAATCATGCATCTTATCTGTAAAAACATGATTTATTAGGATTTTCCTAATATGTTTATATATATATATATTGCTTTATGAAATCAATTGCATGTAAACTGCTAGGTTTTAACTAGTTAAAACTTGGTAATCACATCACACTAAAGGCTATAGTAACATTTAGGTTAACCTACTTTAGTAAAAGAATTTTATTAAAGTTTGATGAATATAATTAACTAGTTAATCTAAGTTCACCTAATTATCACTTAGGCGCTTTAGAAATTTTAATAAACTTAGATCAATGAGATTGGATTAACTGATAATTAAATATTCATAGGGTTATTATTTTAACTAGTAATTAATTTAAACTTAATTGATTAGTTAAAATAGAAACACATTATCTTAAGATAGTGAGTGGGAGAAGGTTGACATGTCAATGTAACCTATGGTCTCCATCATTGATACAACACCATGAGGTGCGGTGAGGGCCTCGAGATGGCTTTGTTTTCATCCCTCTAAGAAAGGTTTCGTTCTATACCAATACCTAAGGTTGGACTTCTTAAGAAGATAGGAGGAAGTGATGTAATTTAGTTTTGACTGACCCTAAGGCGATATATTCTAAATGAAGTCATAGAATCTGAAATGATGGGTTACACTCACAATTAAGTTTTCGTGTGGATAGTTGTGACCTGACCGAACAAGCGATGCCTTATTGTTAAAAGAGAAAATTTGAGATATTTTAAGTTTTAATTAATAAGGATGAGAATGTCTCATAGACAGTCTGAGGTCAATCTGACCGAGCCTAAGGTGGCACATTAATCATTGGGTTGTTTTATCGTGA
Organism: Datisca glomerata; assembly: GCA_003255025.1. NCBI lineage: Eukaryota > Viridiplantae > Streptophyta > Magnoliopsida > Cucurbitales > Datiscaceae > Datisca > Datisca glomerata. The sequence goes on along the minus strand of QANY01013442.1, from coordinate 314,365 downwards.
TTAGCAGTAAATGATAAATTTATGTGTTTATTATGATTGCATTCATGCATCACGTTTACTTTTCAAATTCTAGATATTTATTAATTATATTGAATCGTATGTTTTAAATTTCAGTTATCAATATTATGTCTACCATGGACAACTCTGTTACTGCTTTACTCGCTCTTGATAAATAAATTTCATACATTAGAAATCAAATATGAACTTAATGCTGATTTGTGAACCATAAGTTCGTTCTTACTGAGATATGTCTTGAGGAGCCCGCTGCTAACCCCCCTAAGAATGTTAGGGACAAATATGATGTTTGGATCATATCAAACAACAAGGTGAAATGCTACATGTTTGTGACATGAATGGCGTTCTGAGAACCCATCATGAAAGTAGGGAGACTGCCTATGAGATTATGGAATCTTTACAGGCAATGTTTGGGCAGTAGCCCGATCAAAGTTGTCATGAGGCCATTATCAGCTATATGGCAACTAAGATGAGGAAGGGTACTTCTGTTCGCGAACATGTTTTGAACATGATCAACATAATGCATGAGACAGAAGTACATGGGACGACCATTGATAAGCGGACTCAAGTTAGCATCATACTAGGTCACTCACACCAGCTTTTTCTGCGTTCACGACCAACTATGTTATGAACAAATTGCATTCAGCATGACCCAATTGTTGAATGAATTGCAGACTTTTGAGTCACTAAACCTTGGAATGACCAAAGAGGACGAGGTAAATGTTATCGAGTAAAAGCCTTATTCTAATATTGTTAAGAACAAGAAAAGGAAGAAGAACAATGGTAAGGACAAAAGTAATAACAAAAGAGTAAAGAAAGCCAAGACATTGTCGAAAGCCAAAAAAAACAAGACAGACAGCAAGCCCAAAGGAAAGTGTTTACATTGTGGGGTTGAAGGTCATTGGAAGAGAAACTGTAACAAGTATCTCTATGAGCTGAAAAAGAAATATAAATATGATTTACCTGTACTTGAAGCTTGTGGAATATGATTTGTCATCATGGATACTTGATTCAAGAGACCTTTCACAAGAAATGGTCAAAGAGCCAAGGAACCACGTGAGTTAGTACATAGTCATGTCTGTGGACCGATCAATGTACAAGCTAGAGGTCGATATGAGTATTTTGTCACTTTCATTGACGTCTACTCAAGATATGGTTATAGCTACCTAATGCATCGAAAGTCTGAAACTTTTAGAAAGTTTAAAGACTTCAAGGCTGAAGCTGAAAAACAATTAGGTAAATCATTGAAAATCCTTCGATCCGATCAAGGTGGTGAGTAATTGGATTTAGAATTCAAGGATTATTTGCTGAAGTATGGAATCTTATCCCAACTCATAGCACCTGGAACACCACAGTAAAATGGTGCTACAGAGAGGAGAAATCAAACCTTATTGGATATGGTTAGGTCGATGTTAAGCTACTCATCATTGTCACTTACATTTTGAGGATATGCACTACACACGGTAACATACATTTTGAATGTAGAAACCAAACCTTATTGGATATGGAATGGCTCCAAATCTAGTTTGCGTCATTTTCGTATCTGGTGGTGTCCAGCTCAAGCTCTAAGACCCAAGACCAAAAAGTTAGACTCAAGATCTGACTTATGCATATTCGTTGGCTATTCAGTAGAGACTAACGGTGGGTATTTTTATAGTCATAATGATCAAAAGGTGTTTGTGTCAACAAATGCAACCTTTCTTGAGCATGACTATGCAAAACTATAAACCTCGTAGCAAAGTAGTTCTCGAGGAATTAACGACTGGTGAGATCATACCACCTTCAATTTCTACTGATAAACGACAAATCAGAGAAACCACAGTTCCTGCAAAGGAAACCCCGGTGCAACGTCGTAGTGGGAGGGTTGTGAGATAACTAGTTCGCTATGAACTAGAGGCACATGTTCTAGTGTCATACACTAATAAAGACGATCCATTATCTTATGAATAAAAATAGATGAACCTGAAAAGGAGAAATGATATGATGCCATGAACCAGGAAATGGAATCTATGTATTCCAATTCCATCTAGGAACTTGTAGATCCACTTGAATATGTCACACCCATTAGATGTAAATGGATCTTCAAGAAGAAAAGAGGCGCAGATGGGAAAGTAGATACTTTCAAGGCACGATTAGTAGCAAAGTGCTATACACAAAGGGAGGGAGTCGATTATAAAGAGACATTCTCCCTTGTGACCATGTTGAAATACATTCACATCCTTTTGTCCATAGCTGCTAGTTTTTACTACGAGATATGGCAAATGGACGTCAAGACAGCTTTTCTGAATGGCTCTATGAAGAAAGCATCTACATGATACAACCAGAAGAATTCATACAAAAGGGGTAAGATCAGAAAGTATGCAAGTTACTTAAATCCATTTATAGATTAAAGTAAGCATCTAGATTAAAGTAAGCATCGAGCAAAATGTTGACGAAGCCTGTGTTTATAAATACACCAAAGATAAGATAGTGATTTTCTTATTTCCTTATGTTGATGATATTCTACTCATTGGGAATGATGTAGAAACTTTTTCAAAGGTAAAGAAGTTGTTAGCTAAAAAATTTCAAATGAAAGATTTGGGAGAAGCGAGCTATGTTCTAGGCATCTAAATCCTAGGGGATAGAAAGAACAAGTTCTTAGCACTTTCTCAGGCATCTTATATTGATAAGATGCTAGAGAGATTCTATATAGAGAATTCCAAGAAAGGTCAAGAACCAACCAGACATGGAATTGTCCTCTATAAGGAACAATGTCCTAAGGTTCCCTATGCTTCAGCAGTTGGAATTCTCATGTATGCCATGTTGTTATGAGACCGGACATCTGTTATGCAGTGAGAATTGTCGGTCGTTATAAATCGAATCCAGGTTTGGAACACTGGATTGCAGTAAATCACATTCTCAAGTATCTTAGGAGAATTATAAACTATATGCTTGTTTTTTCAGGTGGAGACCTGAACCCCACTTGATATACTGATTCTTATTTTCAATCAAACAGAGAAAGTCGAAAGTCTTCATCTAGATTAGTACTCATCCTAGGTGGAGGAGCTGTAGTCTGAATAAGTATTAAACAATTCAGCATTACAAATTCCACTATGGAAGTTGAATATATAGCGGCTTGTGAAGCTGCGAAAAATGCGGTATGGCTCAGAAAGTTCTATTCTGATCTGGAAGTAGTTTCAGATATGGACAAGCCATTGATCCTGTACTGTGATAACAGTGGGGGGGCAGCAAATTCCAAGGAACCGAGGAGTCACAAGAGGGGGAAGCACATAGAGAGGATATATCATCTTGTAAGAGAGATCGTGAATTGAAGGATGTGAGTGTTATGAAGATAGCATCGGAACAGAACCTCGTTGATCCTTTTACAAAGACACTTCTTGCAAAGTAACTTGACGATCACATGCATAACATTGGATTGAGAGAGATGCGACATTTGATTTAGGGCAAGTGGGAGATTGTTGGGGATTATGCCCTCAAAGAATGTGTATTAACATTTTGATATGAAATTTAAAGAGGATTATATTTTTCTTATAATTATTCTTTTAAATTGTTGTTGAATAATTTTTATAAATATCTAAAAATTTCATATTCATTAATGAGACTATGATCTTGTATTAGTACGAGAGGGTTAAGATCATAGATAATGAATAAAATTATCAACAACATATTAAAGTATGGAATCTTTAATGAATGGTTGCTAGTACGGTTCATTAAGTTTTATGAATGCGTGTGATCTAGAGCCAGATCATTGGTGTAGATAGACATCTTAGTGAATGTACTTTATATAATAAGAGTATATATGACAGGACCGATATGAATTGATATCTTCATTAACGTGCCGTTAATCATAAAAAATTAATACACATTAATTCGATGATCATATGTAGATAAATCTAAATCCTGAGTAAACATGAACTCATATGCATGTCTACTAGATCTTTTAATTCACTCATTAAGGTTTGTTTGTTAACCAGGCTAATGACTTTTGTTATGGAGATTCAGTGATGTAATTAGCTGGGGACATGATCTTACAAGATTTGGAATCTAAGCTTTCCTAACGGATCGTATATTGGTTCCCTTAAGTATTAATTCTGGAACTGAATGGTTATTAAACTCAAATTTATAATAAAATGATAAATTAGTCATTCACTTGTGGATTGATGGTATTTAAGGATCAAGAGGCAATTAGAAAGGTAATATGATAATTTTGATCAGTTCTAATTTACAAACCAATAATTTGATGACAAAACTATATGAAATGATTATGTCAGTGGACTACATGAGAATATTCTTTAAATACATTCTATAATCTGTAAGAGTGTAATTTCATATTTATAGTGGAGTGATAATAGAATTAATAAATAAAATTATTTAATTAATAATCTAGTTTATTGGAGCTTAGGATTATAGGTCCATGGTCCCCAAGTCACCACTATACTACGTTGTTAAGGGTATGAGTATTTCAAGACATGAGAAAAAGACTGACTTGCAAATGAAATTTTTATTCTAGGACAAGTACATAATTATGAGATAATTAAGTATGTATAATTAATTAAAAATTAATTAATTGAATTATTTATATATTTAAATATAATTTTCTGAAATTATATATATATATATATATATATATATAGTTATCAATTTGGTTAATTATCAATAAGTGAGACATAATATTTAATTTGTGAAATTAGATAATTAAATTATTAATAGATAATAATTTAAATAAACTAAATCTTATATTTGTGAAATAATAGATAAGTTAGTTTATAGGGCTAATCAGATATGTTAATTTTAAATTAACTAATATCTAGATAATTATATGATTAAAATAAATATTTAATTCACAGTACGAGTCAATCACTGATATGGTATCACAAATTGACATGGATTACTGTGGTACCACGTGGCACTACATTAGTGAGTGTGCAACACTGTAGTGCCACATGGCACTACTGTGGTGTTGTGAGGCACAGTGCCGTGAGATGTGGCATTGTAGTTGTGCACAATTACAGTGGGTCTCACTACAATTGGTAATTTTATAATTAAATATTATTTTAGTTTATCCCTAAAATCAGATACGCCATTATCTAGAATATATACATATATTATTCTAATGGCCCTTAGTAGTCGAAAGAAGAGGAGAAATTTAGTTGATCAGATCATCAGTTCGTCAATTAAGAGTTGAATTGAGAACACGACTGGTGTCAAAGAGATTTTTTTCTGTGATTAAATGTTAATCAAATCTCAAAAAGAATAATCATCACGTTCTTTTAGAGAATAATTTCACTAAAGTCTTTCTCAGTAAATCTCTATATCTCATGTGTTTAGAACATCTAGACACAGGAAAAGTGTCTTGTAATATTCTGCATGCCCACACACGCCCTAGTGCGTTGAAGATTGACTTGGAAGATCTTGGTGTGGATCTCGGAGACTACTGATTCTTGGAATGATTTCATATGAACGGAGGATCAATCGATTTTTGCAAGGACACTTGATATAGACTACAAGAGGTATATGATTCATAACCTTGTATGTTGTAGATTTAACTTATAAATATATAATAGATCTTGACTGATTGAAAAAGAATTTTCAATAAAAGTTTTAATTTGGTTATCATAGCGTTGCGCAAGTTTTGTTTATTAAAAGATTCGATTTTTATTAAAAGTTTAATTTTTAAAAGGTCACACGCCTTCACGCTTCCGCCGCGAGGACCAGCAAAAAGATAGTTGAACTACAAGTAAGCAAAAAGGTTAAGAAACTGAGAACTGATAATAGATTAGAGTTTCTTAGTTTAGAGTTCAGCAATTTCTGTAAGAATGAAGGGATTGTAAGGCACAAAACATTATCATACGCACCAGAAAAGAATGGTTTGGCAGAAAGGATGAACAGAACATTGCTTGGAAGGGTCAGATGCATGTTATCCAATGAAAATCCTCCAAAGAGATTCTAGGCAGAAGCTACTAATACAGTAGCTTATCTAATTAATAGATGCTCTTCTACTCCCTTAGACTTCAAAAGACAAGAGGAGATTTGGACTAAATCACCTCCCAGTTTATCACATTTAAGGGTGTTTGGATGTGTTACTTATGCACACATTAAAGAAGGAAAATTAGACACTAGAGCTAGAAGGTGTGTGTTTTTGGGATATCTAGAAGGTGTGAAAGGGTATAAATTGTGGTTTACATATCAGAGTAAATCCAAAAGTTTCATTAGTATGGATGTTACTTACAGAGAAAGAGAAATATATATATGGAAAATCCCAAGCCTTCATGCAATCCAAAAAAGATAGAGAATAATACAAGGCTTGGGGTGAGAAGCAGTGAAGTGTCTGCCAAGTGAAAACGAACCAGAAAATGTAGTGTTGTTGGAAGTCTGATGTACACTATGGTGTACAAGACCGGATTTGGGTTTTGCAGCAAGCCTTGTAAGCAGATTCATGGCAAAACCAGAAAGGAGCATTGGGAAGCAGTGAAGTGGACTCTAAGATACTTAAGGGGAACTTTTAGGCATGGTTTGTTGTTTGAAAAAGATAATTCAAATCAAGATCCCACCCTAGGCTATGTTGACTTCAATTTTGCTAGAGACTTAGATAAAAGAATATCTCTAGCAAGGTATGTGTTTTTAGTCTTTGGGTGCACTGTAAGCTGGAAAGATTCTCTTCAACCTGTGGCAGTTCTATCTACTATATAAGCTAAATATATTGCAACTACTGAAGCAGTCAAAGAAGCCTTATGGTTAAGAGGTGTTGCAGAAGAATTGGGTATCAAACAGAACAACATAACTGTATTTTGTGATAATCAGAGTGCGATACATTTAACTAGAAATCACATACACCATGAAAGAACAAAGCACATAGATATCAAGATGCACTTCAGAAGAGAGGTGATTTTATCATGAAAGGTGATAGTGAAGAAAATTCACACAGAAGACAATCTTATGGATATAATCACCAAACCAGTCACATTTGTCAAGTTTTATAACTGTTTAAACTTGATAGACCTGCAGACTAATGTTTGAAACCTACCTGGAGAAATCAGTAAGTCTTTAAGAAGGATCTTACTAAAGTTTATTCAAGGTGGAGATTTGTTCGAAGTGAATAAAACTTAAGTTAGTTATAAAAAAATGTGCGTATTAGACATTTCAGCAACTAACTCATGTGCATGCATTCATGGATGATCAATTGATATATATATCCTCTTGAAAACAAGGAAGAAAAGAAAAAAGGGCAAGTTGATTTTGTTCCCATTTTTTTAAGATTAACTCATGCTGTAAACAAAAGAGGGGGCAGGATGGTTGTGCTTACTGCTTTGAAGAAGTAGTGTGTGAAGAGAGAGTTTGTTATTCTGTAATTTATGTTTCCTTGCTTTGAGAAGCCTTGTAATTGTTGAAAGAAAAAGGGCCAAGTTGATTCTCTCAGACTAGTGGATTACCAATCTCTGGGGAGTAGACGTAGGTCTCAATTTGAGACTGAACCAGTATAAAAGTTCTGGTGTCTCTCCCTTTTTTCTTGACTTCTACTTTTCTCCCCATTTTCACATGTGTCTTAACCAGCACGGTAAAAATTAAGTTTAATTTTTTTTTCTCGAGTAAGATTAATTAAAATGAGTAAACCTTCAGTGGAGGCGTGGTGGCTTTTTATTTTTTTTTAAATGAATCGTATGTTTTTCGATAAAATGAAAACAAGCGCGATGCAAGTTTCTAAAATAAACTTTTTTATTGAAAAAATATATTCAATCAGGATCCATGATTTAATTATATATTAAATCTAAGACGTGCATGGATATGAATCATATACCTTTTGTAGTTTATATCAAGCGTTCTGGCAAATTAACAATCATGTGCTCCCACGAACAATGGACTTCAAGATTCACACTAAGATCTTCCAAGTCAATCCTCAAATGCACTAGGACGTGTGTGGGCACATAGAATAATGAAAATCACTTTTCCTGTCTAGAGATATACTCAATACATGAGATCTAGAGTTTTAGTGAGAAAGATTAATTTTTATGAGACAATCCTCTGAGAGAATACGATGATTATTCTCATAGAGTTTTTTTATTAACTTCTTTATCACAGAGAAAATTCACCCTGATAGCAGTTGTTTTCTTCACTCTCTTTCAACATTGAGGTCAATAGAGTAATATCTACATATTTTTTAGATAATAGCATATCATATTTTTAGGGATAAACTGAAAATAATTTAATTTCAAAATTACCATTGTAGTGGGACCTACTGTAATTTGTGAATAACTACAACGCCTCACGGCAATGTGTGCCACGACACTACTGTAGTGTCGTATGGCACTACAGTATTGCACACCCACTGTTGTAGTTCCATGTGGTACTACAGTTGTTCATGTCAATCTCTGATTCTCAATCAGTGATTGACACGTGGCAAATTACTGTGAATTAAATATTTATTTTAATCAGATAAATATCTAGATATGAGTTAATTCAAAATTAACATATTTGATTATATCTATCGACTAACTTATCTATTAGTTTACAAATGACAGATTAAGTTGATTCAAATTATTATCTAATGATAATTTATAATTATATAATTTCACAAATTAGATATTTGGTCTCACTTATCAATAATTAAAAAATTAATTGATATAATTATATATATATATATATACATATTTAATTTTTGAAACTTATATATAAATAATTTAATTAATTAAATAATCACACATAATTATCTTATAATTACGTATTTGCCCTGGAATAAAAAAAATTTACAAGTCAGTCATTTTATCATGTCCTAAAATATTCACACCCTAGATTACGTAGTACAGAGATGACTTGGGGAAAATAGACCTATAATCTTAAGCTCCAATAAACTAGATTATTAATTAAATTCTTTAATTAAATAATTTTATTTATTAATTTCATTATTACTCAACTATAAATATTGAATTGTACTCTTAGAGATTATAAAATGTATTTACAGAGTATTTTCGTGTAGTCCATTGATTATATAATCATTTCAAGCAGTTATGTCCTCCAATTATTGGTTCTTATATTAGAGCTAGCTAAAATTACCGTTTTACCATTCTTATTACCTCTTGATTCTTAAGTACCATTAATTCACTAGTAAATGGCTAATTTATAATCATATTATAAATTTGAGTTCAATAATCATTCAGTTTTAAAATTAACACTTAAGAGTACTGATATACGATCTGTTAGGAAAACTTAGATTCCAAATCTTGTAAGTTCTCAGCCATCCATATCATTGAATCTCCAAAATAAAAGTCACAATCTTATTTTACAAACAAACCTTAACGAGTGAATAAAAAGATCCAGTAGACATGTATAGGAGTTCATGACTACTCAGGATTCAAACTGATCTACATATGATCATCAAATTGATGTGTATTACATCTTTATGATAAACGGTATGTTAATAAAGATATTAACTCACATCAATCATGTCATACATAATCTTATTATATAAAATACATTCACTAATATGTCTATCTACATCAATGATCTAGATTTAGATCACATGCATTAATAATGCTTAGTGAATTGTACTAGCAACTATTCATTAAATATTTCATACTTTAATATGTTGCTGACATTTTTATTCATTATCTATGATTTTAAACCTCTCGTACTAATACAAGATAATAGTCACATTAATGAATATGGAATTTTCAAATATTTATATAAATTATTCAACAATAATTTAAAAGAATAATTATAAGAAAAATATAATTCCATTAAATTTCATATTAAAATATCAATACACATGTTTTGAGTGCATAACCCCCAACAATTATACCCACCATTAAGCTTGAAAATGTTTTTTTATTCCATCATTCAAGTTTAATCGCAGGTCCGTTAGTCAACTAACATGGACTGATTACTGCTTTGTAACTTTCTTTTAAAATCAACTAGTCGAAAAGTACGTGCTTCGTACGTGTTAAAATAATTTAAAATATATATAAAATTTGAAATAATATTAAATGTTGAAATAAGTATTATTTTTTAAAATAATTATAAATCTAAAATTAAAGTAAAATAATAATAATAATAATAATAATAATAATAAATACATTTGCTTGTTTTTAATAGTGTCGAAATTGCATTATATATCTTTGCTATTTGAATAATATATAAAATGATTATTCGACAATTATTAAGATTTATTTTATTAAGAAATAATTTATATTATTAAAACATATTTCTTTCAGTTGATTTATATGAAGTTTCATGTTTCAATAACATAAATATTACATAACATTTAATTTTATAAATGTCTAACGAATAAATTATTGTTAACCTAAAAATAATCTCAAAATTCATTGAAAATCATCTTTATGAATATTTATGTTTCTAATTGTAAAATATTATAAAAAATATTTGATTTTACAAACTATTTATAAACAAACTATTATTGAAAAAAATATTTCATATAGCTCATTATATTAAATGACAAACTGAAATATCTAAGTTGTACTATATTTTAAGGGGGCTTAAAGGGTAAAAAGGAAAATCAAAAGTTTCTCTCCCTTAAACCCCTTTCAATATGCTAGTAGAAAAATACGTGCTAAAAATAATTAAAAATCATTTTATAACTTCAATGTGTAATAATATTTTATTTGAAAAATCATTAAGTTGGTGCAATGCCACTATTTTAAGTTAATTTCCATAACTACTCACAATTTTAATGAATTATCATATCATTTCTGTTTGATAAAATGAAAAAATAATTATAAAATTAATAAATGAAAATTTAGGTTCATTGTTACACGTAAATTGAAAAAATAAAATTATTTACCGTGTTAGTTGTCATGAAACTAAATTTTGAAATTAAAAATCAAGTAATGGATAAATAGGGCAATAAAAAATAGAAATATATGGCTTGACACGTCAAGTGTGATAGATGGTAGTAAAAAGATTAACTTTTGAATTCACAGACAAAAAATGCGACAAATGTTGGCTCTAAAATTTTCACAACTATTAACAAAAAAACTTATGTGTTAGATACACGAGAATTTAACATTAGAAAACTACTTTGATAAATGAGAATGTGTCCAAAACACATTTCATTGCAACTACATCTGTTGTTCTTTAACATAACAGCGAGAACCACGTCGCAGACTATTGTGTCTATGTTATTGAAACCACAAAAAATAATATAAACTTCAACCTGTCTTCTTTCTTTGTAATTGTCTTCTTTCTTTGCAGTTGTTCGTTCCTCATTTTTGCTCTTGCTCCAAATGAAAAATATTAAACAATCTCATCTTGCTTCTTTCCTCTTAAAATTGAGCTTTGATGTATGCTTTTTGAGCCACTATTAATTCTTCTATGTAAGAAGTGCCAGACTGATATACATAGTCTATGATAGAATATAAAAAGCCATCTCCCTCCACTATCTTGCTCTACCTTTTTGTTCAGAATTTTCAAAGAGAAATATATGAATATGAAAGTGGAAGTTGTTTAGAGGGGTCAAACTTCAATGCTTGGAGTTTTGCTCCCAGCATTGATGCTGGGTAAACGTAGGCCATCAGATCTTTTGAGATAGATCTAGGCCGTTGGATGCATTTAGGGGCTTTAAACCCGCTTAGCCGGTCACCCACCAAAGCTTCCAGAGGAAGCTTTGTGAAAAGATTTCTTCTTCGTGGAAAGCTTCATTGAAGCTTAGAAACTTAAGCTCTCTTCTCTAGGGCATGAACGATTTCCACCCCAATTTACAACCTCTCTCTTCGTCCTCTAAGCTCTCTTTCTTTGTCTCTGTACGTCCGTCGTCCAGGCTCTCTCTCCATCGTCAGCTCTCTCTCTCTCTCTCTCTCTCTCTGCGTTCGTGGTCGGTTCTTCCTCTCCCTCTCTATCGTCAGTGATCTCTCTCTTTCTCTATCTCTCTTTTTTTCTCTCATTCAGCTTCAGGCACTATGGTTGTGAAATAACTAGTTTCTAGATGAAGTGTGTTTCTCCCTTCGCGGCTAGAAGATAGGGCACGAGAAAGGTATACTCTTCTTTCAATCTCTCTCGCCACCCTATTTTTTGTTAATTTCAGTCTGCAATATATGTATTTCTCCCTTCGTGAATGATCAAAAGCTAAGGCACGCGAATGAATTTTGGAGATGCTTAATGTCTGAGTTGATTCTGAACGCTAGGAGATGCTTAATGTCTGAGTTGATTCTGAACGCTAGGGCATGTTATTAATTTCTTCATGTCTCAGTTGATTCTGAACGATTAAAATCTGCTTGAATGAATTTTGGAGATGCTTAATTATAGTATTTCAGGTTATGGCTAACTATATATGGATGACATAACTGACTACAAATTGTTCTAATTGAATTTTATGTGTTTATTTAACTTTCTAAATATCAATAATATTTTAGTTGATACCTTATTTTACAATGCTTTGCTATATAGAAATTATTAAATGAAATAGATAAGTGAGATATCAGACATTGCATAGTTCAAATGCAACTTCTATAAGGTCTTGCTGTTAAAATGGGAAAAAGATACTCTTTAATCCTTGTCTTGTCCCATTTAGGTACTTAAAATAGATCTTAACTCAGTAAGATGAGTGTTTACTTTTATATTCGACAAAAAGAAGGCAGTAGCAGCATGAATATAATGATATATGATATTTCACTTTTTCTGGCACATACGTAGTCATTCCAATATAATCGAGTTTATCGATCATTCCTAGTTGTCACCATTGTAGCACATGTTATTTGAATTTTTTAAACAGTTGTATGTTTATTGAATTCCATAAGGATTCTTAGTGACTTAATTTCACCATATTATACTTGCCGAAGAATACTCCATAATTTGTGTCGTCCGTAAATTAGCTATCTATGTTGTTTTCAGAAAGGGTATGCCAACATCTTCTTTCTTTTAGTTCTTCTTAATCTTCTTTCAAGCAAGATAGATAGCTAGAGAATGAAGATGTGTGTGGGGGGGGGGGACTTTATGGGGTTGTGGTAGTGCCTGTTAGGGATTCCAACTAGATAAAGACAGTGAATAGAAAAGCATTTTATTGGGTCCTTCTACAATGAAAGGAGTTTTATATTTTTAGCTTGTCTAGAACATATTTTTGGTATCTTGTGCCTTTCAACTTATTGGTTGGGATGGACAGTATTGTCATGGCTTATATTTTCACCTAATTATAAAAGTGTCTCCTTATTTTTTACAGGTGAAACCTCTTGATTATTGGTCATCAATAGAGAAGGTTTGTCGGCATTGAGAAAGTTGGTAATCATTTGCTTATGGAATCTGAACTCATATAAGAATTGTTGTCTCAATATCATTAGCCTTAATTGGATTTACTTTATCAAATTGAACTTGTTATGTTGTAGACTAGTTTCTCATTTTTTTCCTTTTTCATGTTTCTATATGGAATATAGTTTGAAAGAGATATTACTTGAGGTTGTTTTCTTTCATGGAAACTATGTTATTTCATATGTATGTTTTTTATTAAATTAATACCATTGTACATGTTATCCTTCAAGTAATCAAATAAAAGGGAAAGTCCTACTTTAGAGAGAACTAGATGATCGTTGTTTTTTTATATGATTATAGAGATTTGGACTTCTATTGAGTTTTTAACTAGCTTACCTACGTGGTGGAGATTTATTAATATGATTCTTTTAACATGATAAATTGTGAAAAAACTTGGAGAAGAGCATTTTGCAACTAGATCAACTAAGTTTCTTGCATTCTTTAAATTCTTTACACATCATGTTTATCATCTATTAAGATTGTTGATATATGTCACTTCCAATTAATTTGTTATCTCAAATAGTCATTGCATAAAGTTGATTAATAACATAATAGGGGTTGACGTATACAAGAACACAACATTGGTATGACATTTTAGTATTCTTACTAGATGATGTTCGATCCATTATAAATAGTATCAGGGATAATAATGATAAGAAGACATTATCATATGGCGAAATTTGATTATACTAACATATATTATAGATGGCTAACACAAATGTCAAAGTGAAGAAGGCACAAAAGGGTTTCATTGTATACTTGTAAGTAATTAATAAGATCACAATTTAATGTTACTTATTTTCATCTAAAGGGTTATAATGTTAATGTGGTTGTTTAAAACTAAAACAGTGCGAAACAATGTGCTAAAATGAGGGCATCAGGTGAAAAGATTAGTGGTCATGAAGGAAGTATGTTTAAACAAACATTATATTATAAGATGGAATTGATAAATTTTGATTGTAATTTAAGTGAGTTTTTTATATGCCTACACAGAAAGATCTAGCTTTAAAGTGGAAAAGTATGACAAAGGAAGCCAAACTCAATTATTTGAAGGAAAATGAAATCCATGCCATTGAAAGCAGAGCGGAACAACCTGGTCCTAGTCATCTGAGAAAGCCTACCACTAAACGAAAGTTGCTTACACGCTGTACACCTGAGAAATTTGTTGATCTTGTTGCAAATTTCAATGAGAGGAAGAGGAGAGCGGTCGTGGAGATGGGATTTAGAGGGTTGTTGGATATTAAATGCCATAATCTGAAGAGGAACTTCTTGCAGCAACTATTAGGTTGCTTCGATCCAGCCACTTGCACGTTGAATGTCCATGGGTCGACATTCAAAGTCACTGCAGATGATGTGAATTCTATACTGGGCATCTTTGACGGTGGGTAGGAGCTAAAATTGGACGGTGATGTGATTGAGATAAAATATCTAAAGGCAAAGTTGGTGAACGCCAAAGGTGATATTTTGGTGAATGCCTTGTCAAAATTATTGATTGGGGAGACTGACAGTGACTACTAGAGGCAATAGTTTGTGCTGTACACCATCATGGTTTTGTTATCTCCTCGATCAAAACCAATCATCAATCATTCATGGTTGCACGTTGTGAAGTCACCCCCGACCATCCAACAGAAGAATTGGGCTTCTATTTATTTTAAAGATTTTGTGGATGGTGTCACGAGATATGAAAACAACCACCACTATAGCATTACCAGTTGCTTGTTATTTATACAGGTAATATATTTAGTGTACATTGGTATTACTTTCGCAGTATAATATATATATATATATATATTTACTAATATGATCATTTCGATGCAGCTATTTTATCTGAAAAAGTTGGCATGTGCTGTAAACTATGTTGACTTGAACTAGCCTTCGCCGTAAGGTGGAACGACAGGGCCGTTGTAAAAATGATTTATTTTGTAAAATCAAGGGGAGGATAAGCTTAGCCTAAATGTTGAGCGGTAAGCGTTTGAGAATATTGTAAATTTGGTTGATTATATTATCATTGATTATTTATTACTAACTCACATATATTTGTATTATGTAGATCGATACAAAAGCGTAAGACGTTCCGGGTGACCGCGAGGTTCGGGAGGACCACGAGCGTAAACACGTTCGTGAGGACGTGTGTGCAGATCTACCTGAAGAGAAAGCTGTCAGGTTAGGTGCTTTAAGTGCACAAGTGATCGATCTTCAGGCGGAGTCCAGCTCCATAAAGGCGGATATTTCACAATTAATGGAGGTGTAGAGAAAGATGATGGTTGTCCAAAAGAATATGTGCATAACATTAGCGAGTCTTTTTGGAATGGGACACTAGTAAGTCTCGAGCCCAATACGATGAGCCATATGTCACCCCGACTCAAGGTAAAGAACAATGAGGTTTTGATGAGGATATGAGTCCCTCCCGCGAAGAAGAGCTACTGGTCTCTTCATCACCTTTATATAAAGGATATGATGAAAGGTGCATCCAGCTGGATGCTTCAGACAAGGCACTAACTAACCTAATATTGGTCAAAAAACCTTCTATGACTGGATCAACTAAAGGACGTCAAAAGATATTTTATTTATTTTATTTGTATTTCATCTTTTCTATATATATAACATGTATAATCTAACTATTAATCTAACACCTTACTTGGGGCTGTGTAATGGTAGGGCAAAAAAGTCTTGTCCGAGTCTACCGAAAGCCAATTCTCGATGAAGTTGTGCAGCACTAGGGAGAAGAGAGATGGTCCTCTACTTAGTTCACCCTACTTGAAGGGTTAACTGATCACTAAACGCAATAATAAGGTATTTAAAAAAGGTTCGTACACATTGCAAAAATCACTAGAAGTGAAAGATGAGCGTTTAGTGGAGTATACTTTTTAGAAAAGATTAGAGGATAGGTAGTAGTCACACTAATCTAACAAAATTTGACACACCATCACGGTCAAATTTTGATTAAGTTTGTCTTTTATTTGTCTTTTGTAGTGAGATTCTCATTAGACATTCTGGCCTCCATTCTAAACGGAGAGACCTAAAGACTCTCGATCCAGAAAATTGGCTTGGCTCGGACCTTTTAGACTTATTCGTCAGCATTTTGACCTTGGAGGCTCATCGTGCGTCGTTGAGCAACCGATTCTAGTTTCTTCCCACATTCTTTGTTGTGAGTATCCACTACTCAGTAACCTCCATATTTGAGGCCTGTATGTACATTGTGTATCATGTTTTTGTTGTGCCACTACAGAGTCAATGTGTTTCAAAACTAGTAGAACTTCCTAATTTTGTAAGGACGCATAAGAACGTGGATAGATACGCGCCAACGTTTGAGCTAGAAACTACGGTAAACAAATTTAATGTAGTTAAGATATAAATTGTTGACTTAATATGATTATGTAAATGTATTGTATAATCTAGATTTGCATTCCGATACGCGATGGTCGAGATCATTGGTTTATGGCCAAGAACTCCATCATGGACGAGGAAGTCACTGTATGGGAGATTTTACCAGATGACCGAGTTAACGCGAGACGGACCGAAAAGGTCAAAAATACTTGTAATTTGTCTTATAGTATGTATGAATCTGACATTGATTACATTTTTATATTTTGTGAATGGAATTATAGTTAGAAGGTATGGACTTGATATTTGGGACTAAACTCATAGATTTGTTGCCCCCACCAACAAACTTCTCTTCATTCAAAATTTCAAGGCCCCCCAAGTGGTCACCCAATCAAATGGGTAAGTTCACTGATCGTGAATTTGATTGGGCTTCGTTCACCCTTTAATGATGCACTTATTATTACGCTTGTAGGAGTGATTGTGGTGTGTGGGTCTTGAGATATATGGATGACATCAGGGCGGGAATTTTTGTCAACTATCCTTCCCAGATAATTTGTCAGATATTGTTAAACTTGAGAGATTTGTTTTTTGTTTGTTATAGATTCGCGTTCTTTTAGTTCTATAATTGGGAATTTTCTGATTGTTTTGGATTTGTTATTTTTTTGTGATTGTTTTTACTGGTTATTTGTTAGGGTTTCTTTAGTTATGTAATTGGGATTTTTCTGATTCTTCTAGACTTGCTTGTTTGTGGTTGTCAGTATTGAATTTGTTAAGGTTGAGGTGTTTGGTGAATATTCAAGCCTTATATGTTATTATTGAATTTGTTGAGGTGTATGATAGTTTGGTGAATGTTACAGCTCTGTTTTCTGTTTTGTTTTAGTTTGAAGTTAGGCTTCTCTGAGTTTGTAATTGGGAATTTTCTGATTGTTCTAGATTTGCTCATTTATGGCTGTCGATGTTGAATATGTTGAGGAGCATGATAGTTTGTTGAATATTGGGAATATTTCTACAGGATTATAAATCTCACGATCTTGGAACATCTCGTATGATATGTTTCATGATAGTGTTGGTCGATTTTATAATACGAACTCATCTATCTCGGAGACCCGGCTACCACTAAAGACGAGTCCTATTTTAAACCAAAGACTTGAGAAGAGAAAAAAATGAAGGGATAGATAATATTTTATTACATTATTGTGTCCTATTTTTATGTTCTTGTTCAAACACTCCCCCATTTGACATTTCTGAAAAATTTGATGAGCTAGATGTTATTGAAGAAAACAATAACGGCGGTGCAATAAATTTCAAAAAGGGATATCAAAAATTTATTCAATATTTATTGCCTCGTTGTTATTGTCTTCTTCAATAACATCTAGCTCATCAAATTTTTTAAAAATGTCAAGTGTGCGAGTGTTTGAACAAGAATATCAAAAAAATAGGACACAATAAATTTTTGTAAGTTATTGTGTACAAGGATGATAAACATATTTTGTATATTGTTGTGTACAACTATAAATAAAAGGGGGTTTTGTAAGTTATCATGTACAGTGATGATAAATAGTTATTGCAGAATTATTTTGTACAGTTATAAAGTAACAGATTTTGAAGAATTATTGTATATATTGTTATAAATAAGCAAGTTTATAAATATTTGGACGATGACATTCTCAAAAAACTATGAAAACAAGTTAGTACCAAAATGTACATTTATTGCGGCGGGGGATATGAAAAATTATACCAGTATGGGATGTTTGTGTGGTACATAGGGTACCCACCTTGTGCGCTGAATGGTGGTGGGTATGAATATGGGTCGAATGGGTACGCACCTTGCACATTGAATGTGTATGCACCTTGCACATTGAATGGGGACGCACCTTATCCGAAGACCCCTGTTGCCTGTGCACCTTGCACGTTAGATGGTTTTGGATCATCATTATTATCATCTGGCATCCTGGCATGCACATCGCTCGGTAATTCTCGACATGTATGTTTGGTATGTTCAATGTTCTTACAATGGCCACATCGACGAGTGGTTGGTTGTGCTTTACTCGAGCTAGCACCTTGGCTGCCCTTCAACCTTCACGATTTATCGGGTCTTCAACGGGGCCTCTTTTAATCTCTATACCATCCTCGTGCTTCACATCATTTGCGTTGGTGACCTTCTCATTCCACAAGGTCTCATATTTTGCACAAAGCATCCCAACATCCACTTTGGCTCGAGTCGACAATTCATTTGACGTTGACGCAAAGTGAGAAAATCTTTTGGTAGCTAGTTGGATCGAACTGTACCGAAGAAATACGGTCTAGTATGCACGTTCTTGGGATCTGTTTCATATGTTCTGCTTTCATAATATTAAACATATGTCGACACGGTGTCCCCACTAATTCAAACTTTCCACAACTGCACTTGAGCGTATCAAGTTTTTGGTCTCGTGTCACTAAGTATGATTCATTCGGCACCCCAAACTTGACCAACGAATAATTTTGAGCCTCCCTATCATGTGTCAAAGCACAAACTATAAACGATGTTTCACCCATGATCTCCTTGCGCACACATTTAAATAGTTTTTCTGTGAACACATTTGCCGCATGTTGCTCTAACGCACGCAAGTGAGTCTGAAGCACAAGCATTTCATTTGTCATCTTGAAACCATCCAACCTCTCCTCGTGTCGAATACGTGCCAACGCCTGATCAAATTATAGCACAAATTCAAATATTTTAGATCGACGTTCAATGAATCGGTAGATATACGCGTTCATACCTTCAGATCATTGCGTCATTCTCATGAAAGCAAAGAATTTTCCGTGTTGGAAGACCTATGTCCAATGTTCACGCTTCGCATACCATCCATTGTATCCATTTGTTTTTCCTGAGGTTGAACGACTTTATCAAACGATCTCATTCCTCTTCGAACTCCCCATCACTAACTACGTCAGACATGACTCTCTTAATTCTTGCAGAAATTTCAGGTTATGCAAGTTTGATTAGGCATTTAGTTTGAGATGTCATGCACAAAGACGATGATTACAATTAGGGAGGACCATCTTGATTACTTTACGCATTGCCTTATCGCTATAATGACTGATTGAGGATTTTTATATTTCATTGCATCCAAGAAAGTCCTCAACACCCATTGATAGGTTTCCATAGTCTCATCAACCAATAATGCATAACCAAATATCGTGGTCTTATAGTGATTGTTCACGCCAATGAAAATCATGAGCGATTTCTAGTATGCATTTGTCCTGTAGATCGTATCAAACGCCAATGCATCACCAAAATAGTGATAACCAACTTGGGACTTCAAGTCTGCCCAGAAAAAATTTGCTAAACGATTATCTGTGTCAATGTTGTATTTGCAATACATATCTGGTTCCTTCTCCAATTCTACAGTAAAAAAACCAATAGCTTCTTCCAAATCAATTTTGATTATCTGCGTTTTTCGTTGCTTATCCATCTTATTGTAGAGATCCGTCCGTAAGAATCCCACATTTTCATAACCATCTACTTGGTCGACCATGTAATTAAACACTTGGCTTAGCCTTACACCAACATTGTATAATCATATTGCCTGAGCCATGTTCGTTTCATTCACTGCTCCATTGTATTGAAGAAAGGGCACGTCATGTGATGAGGCGGTGGGATGGTCGTGCTTAGCTTCAAAATCTTTAACAACCCATTTTTTCATCTTCTTATCAAATTTCACCCTAAAATAAGCTCGACAATCCACTCTTGTCAAGCCTCTTGGTTCTCTCTTGGTGTCCTCTCTGCCCATATATTTTTTCTCCTGAATTCCTTCTTTTGAGCAAACCCATCTCTGTAGCACAACTTCTCCCTCTTTTTCTTACGTTTACAAGCATTTGGGGCCTGCATATGGCGTTTGGGTCCCAAATGCTATACTAACAGGCATTTGGCCTGTGTCTCATGGGACAGGGTCCAAACGCTATGCGCACTGAACACCATATATAACAGGCGTTTAGGGCCCGCAGATGGCGTTTGGGCCCCAAATGCTATACTAACAAGCGTTTATCCCATGTCCCAGACACAACCCAAACACCTATTAGTATGGCGTTTGGGCCCCAAATGCCATACTAATAGGCGTTTGGGGACTACTGATAGCGTTTGGTCCCCAATTGTAAATGTTATCCTATCGACATGGGTCAAACGCCTTTGTGTCAAGCGTTTGGTTCTAATACTCCATGTTATGCATAAAAAAATTGGTCGAAAAAATTATTTATAGTTTGGATGAATTGACAATTTGTAAGCGCGAGATGAGTTATAATATAAGGGGTGAAACTACTCTTCGTAGAATCCAATTGGATAGATTGACGGTTTGTAAATGTTATCCTTAGAATCCAGTTTCAAATTTTAACCAACATTTGATAGAAACTCCCCATAAATATTAGTTCGCCCACAATATGAATTACATATTTATATCCATAATATGTCAAACGCATGTCATGCAATATCATGCAACTTTGACAAATTTATATTCCACTTTAAAGAAACTTAGAATAACCAAAAACTTAAAATCCAAACATAGAATCCAGCATATTTACATCCACAAAAAATTGATATCAACTTTGATAAAGCATCATGGTGCAACTTTTCTCTTTTTCGACAAAGCATCATGTGAATGCTTTGTACGTCCTTCATGTTCTCATTCCGATTCAGTATCCTCATTGGTGTCACCATCATGGTCGTCTTCATCATCATTAACTGAATCTTCACCATGGTCATCATCTTCATCAACTTCTTCATCATCTCTCATGCCTGGACCACCCAATGGTCTGGTCAGTGTCAAACATGGTAAAAACTCATAAGCTTATACCTCACATGCTCTTCAAAAACCCCATATCCCTACACTTTTGCCTCGACATATAGAGTCCATATTGCAATACAATACAGACAACCCTAAACCACCCCAATTATACTCCCGTATCTCATCTATTTTCTTTAGGCTCAGAAGGAAGTACAAATAAACTTTATTGCTCTTATCGTAAAAAATTGAACTACCCAAGAGCACCAGCAGAAAGACTCTGGCCAAAATTTCCTCCTGTATAGGAGTAGTACACTCGTACCTAGAATAATTATCAAATATCCATTAATAACATTTTTTTCTCCAACCTCTGGCAACGGTTTGCCAACTAGCTTTTGCAAAGTCTTCTTGTTCATGTGGAGTTCCAAATCATAGTCTAGTTGATAACCGTCGACTTTCAGGCCACTTATCATAGCAAAGTCCAATGGGTTCATTGTCATTTCACCCACTTCATCTATATGAAAGGTGTGGGTTGTATTTCACCATTTCTCGGCCAAAATTTTCAATAAAACGTGATCCATCTAACCCTTTTTCAATATACTTATCAAATACATAAACCCGGAGGCATCGATATTCCTTCTCACATTTTCAGGAAGGCCACTGTACCATTGAGCTACTAGTGTAGTGTTCCCAAGACAATAAATACCAAGATCATAGAACTCAGCCTAGGAAATCAAAATTTAAGTATGACTCAGTGAAAAGGGTGTATGAAGAAAATGTACTATGATCCATATTGTGATATTTCGTCGAACACTTTACGGGCAATAAACATACACTATAATTTTTCATCCAAAACATATATCACTAAAAATAATCATACATTTCTATAAGTATCACATAAAAAACTCCAGTTTTCAAAATGATTCAAGTATCTATTTGGTGTTTTAACAATATAACACATAGCAACCAAATTTTTTGTTAAATAAACTTACATTTTTTCCTTGGATGGGATATAGTATTTCATTAAAATGTTATGGGCATTCATATAAATATAGTATAAACCTCAATATGTAATTTTATCAAACACCTTAGGGACAATGAAAAAAAATACACCATATAATTTATATGACATTTCGTTGAACACTTTATGGGAACTCATGAAAATACTATAATTTTCCATCCAAGACATATATTTCTACCAACAACCATACATTTCTATAATCATCACATAAAAATATAACACATAAAATCCAAAATATTAAAAGAAAAACTTACATCTTGTTTGCTTTGGGGAGATATATGCTCCGTTGGATCAATATGAAGAATGGGCTACTAAGATTTCGATTCTTTGGACGAAATCTTTTCACCCCATAACCGGTGGCATCGTACGGCCCTTTCGAGACGCTCGAGCTCAAACTTGGTTGTGTCGTTAGACTCAATGTTCCCTTTGTAACTTTATGTTTTCCTCTAGTCATTATTGGTGAAAAATACAATATTAGAAGGATATGATGTTTGGGGTCACGAATTGGAGGGATTTGGCTCAGATTTAATGCGGGTTTTGACCCGTGTGTTGCAAGGGATGTGTTCAATGTGAGATTGCAGGTTTGACTCGTGTGTTGCAACATATTTGATGTGGTTCTGATGGATTTCGGGCTATGAATGGAGAGATGAAGATGAAGAAGGAGAATGGGGTTTGAGTGAAGAGAAATGAAGTCTTGAGAGAGAGGGGAAAGGGTTGGGTATCGATTTCTTGGGAAGGGGTTTTTTAATGTTGGGGTTAATTTTGATAAGAAATAAGGTTAGATTTTAAAATTAATTTTATAGGGATCAATTAATTAAAACATAAAAGGTAATTTTCAAAAAATTATGAGGTTCTTATTATAAAATAAAAATGTTAAATTTCAAATTCTAATATTTAATTTCAAACTTTTTAGCGGATATGCTCGATTTAACAGTAAAATCTGACATTAAGTAGTATACATGTTCGTCAAACTGATAAATAGGATTTATCGACCATCATAACATCATGACATATAATTATATTTGGTGAAAACCCGTCTCGTTCGATACTTGTCACAAAAGCACAACAACATTATCAATGATAACTTTTGTCAAGTTTATGATTAAGTGTTCAATTGTTTCGGGAATCCTCAATTAATCCAATCTAATTTCACATAGTACGTGAGTATCATGAATGTTTGCATTGAAATAACAAGTTGTTTCTATTTTTATCAATGATTTTCCCGGTGTACCTTAAATAATTACAAAAATTTCAATTCAAAGGGAAGATGTGAAGAATGGTGATTAGAGCCATATAAATGGTGATTAGGAGCAAAAAATGGTGATTGGGAGGGAGACTAGCAAACGCCTATTTCAACATGACGTTTGGAGACTGAAACAGGGGATTAGAGGCAATAAACTAGCGATTGGCTTCGATAATGACGATTGGCACCTTCAGGATGGCGTTTAGGGCTAAAAATAGGCGATTTGTTTATTAAGTATGACGATTAGGTTGTATGTATTTGGTGAACCCCTTCAAGTGTGAATATAGTTAAGTGTGTATGAAAATTGTTAAGATTCAAACGCCATAATATGGACCTAAACATCATCAATACATGGCAATTCGCCTACCATGACTGGCGTTTGGGGCCTACTTGATACGTTTAAGCCCCAAACAGCATCGTAACAGGCGTTTGGCTCGTGTCCTAGTGACATGGGCCAAACGCCTGTGTGTCTATGTTTGGGGCCCGAACGCCATCAGCAGGCCCCAAACACCAGTCATGATAGTCAAATCGCCAGTCATGACTGGCGTTTGGGACCTGCTAGTGGCGTTTTGCGCCCAAACGCCAGTTACAATGACGTTTGGCTCACGTCCTAGTGACACGGGCCAAGGGCCAGTGTGTCTGGCATTTGGGGCCCAAACGCCACCGGCCAGTACCAAACACCAGTCATGACTGGCGATTCGCCTACCATGACACACAGGCTTTTAGGACCCAAACGCAGACACACAGGCGTTTGGTCCCAATACTCCCTATTGGATTGTGGCACGCGCAGGTCAACTTCCGGAGAACATAACTTTTGACTCGGGTTGAACCATGTGGCTCGTAAGATATCAAATCGAAAGTTATTCAAAGATCTACATGTCTCACTAGTTTTAGGCCCAAAAAACACTGTTTTAATTACTTTCGAAGGCCCGGAAGCTGTTTAGGTCTTAATTTTAGAATTTTTCATAATTCTCATCTCTTTTAATTTTTAGGTTTGTTTATATGCTTATAAATTAAAACGTAAATATGTTTTTTTCAAATTTTATGGGGTTATAATTTATAAAAATAAAGGTTAAATTTTAAATTTTAATAGTCAATTTCAAAATTTTAGCGGATATGTTCGATTTATAGATAGAATCTGATCTTAAGGGTTATACATGTTTGTCAAACCGATAAATAGGATTTACCGACCATCATAACATCAAAACCTATAATTATATATGGTGAAAACTCGTCACGCTCGATAATTGTCACAAAAGCACAACAACATTATCAATGACAACTTTAACGAGTTTATGAATAAGTATTCAATTGTATCAAGAATCTATAATTAATCCAATCTAATTTCACATGATAAGTAAGTATCATGAATGTTTGCATTGAAATAACGAGTTTTCTATTTTTATCGATGATTTTCCTGATGTACGATAAATAATTATAAAAATATCAATGTTAAGGAAAATTGTGAAGAATGACTATTAGAGCTATATAAATGGCGATTAGGAGAAAAAAAATGGTGATTGGGAGGGAGACTGGTTATCGCCTATTTCAACATGGCGTTTGAAAACTGAAATAGACGATTGGAGGCAATAAACTGATGATTCGCTTCGACAATGGGGATTGGCACCTTCAGGATGGTGTTTAGGGGCTAAAAATAGGTGATTCCCCTATTAGGTATGACGATTAGGTTTTAGGGATTCACCAAATAGGTACAAAATCAATCATTCTTCGAGGAGTTCACCAAAAAATACGTACAAAATCAATAATTCTTGGAGGGGTTCACCAAATCTTTTCACGTACAAAATCAATAATATTTGGACACCAAAATATTTCACGTACAAAATTAATAAATATTTCACATGTAAAATTAATAATTCTTAGAGGGGTTCACTAAAATATTTCACATACAAAATCAATAATTCTTGGAGGCGTTCACCCAAATATTTCACGTAAAAAATCAATATTGTTGGAGGGGTTCACCAAAATATTTCACGTACAAAACCAAATATTGTTGGAGGGGTTCACCAAAATATTTCACGTACAAGATCAACCATTCTTCGAGGAGTTCACAAAAATATTTCACGTACAAAATTGATCATTCTTCGAGATGTTATGAATTAAAAGGAGTGGGGAAAGATTATTTTACTTGATACTTGTTGTAAAATGACAACAACATAATCAAGAATAGATTCTTAACCATCATAAAAAGGTACTAAAAGCCATTGTATTGATGCAAAATTGCCGAAGAAACAACAAAACCGCCAAAAAAATGCCAGAAACCACCGGTATTGGTGAACCCCAGTATGTAATTGGTGAACCTCTCCAAGAATTATTATTTTGTACGTATTTGGTGAACCCCACTATGTAATTAGTGAACTCCACTACGTAATTGGTGAACCCCTCTAAGAATTATTCTTTTGTACGTAATTGGTGAATCTCACTACGTAATTGGTGAACTCCACTACGTAATTGGTGAACATCAGTGCGTAATTGGTGAACCCCTCCAAAAATTATTTTTTTGTACGTATTCGGTGAACCCCACTACGTAATTGGTGAACCCCACTACATAATTGGTGAACCCCACTACGTAATCGATGAACCCCTCCAAGAATTATTATTTTGTACGTATTTGGTGAACTCTAGTACGTAATTGGTGAATCACAGTACGTAATTGGTGAACTCCTCCAAGAATTATTCTTTTGTACGTATTTGGTGAACCTGACTATGTAATTGGTGAACCACACTATGTAATTGGTGAACCCCTCTAAGAATTATTATTTTGTACGTATTTGGTGAACCCCACTACGTAATTGGTGAACCCGACTACGTAATTAGTGAACCCCTCCAATAATTATTCTTTTGTACGTATTTGGTGAACCTCAGTACGTAATTGGTGAACTCCAGTACGTAATTGGTGAACCCCTCTAAGAATTATTCTTTTGTACATATTTGGTGAACCTCACTACGTAATTGGTGAACCCCACTACATAATTGGTGAACCCCACTACGTATTTGGTGAACAAAAAAAACCTACTACTTATTGGGTTTTGTGTGGCTCAGATTGCTCTAAATGCAATCTAAGGACCACAAAAATCCAGCATATATACTGAAAATTTCTTCCCCACATTATAAAAGTTTCCTTGTTTTGAGTGATTAGAACAACAAATATTTATAGAATCTATGGGTATACTAATAGTCTTCTCAATTCAACTTACACAATCTCTTTGCATGAACCAGGTTAGTTTTAATTAACATAGAAACTTGATAGTATATCAATGAATGTACTCTATTTAATTTGTAAAATTAATACATGTACCCAATTCTAGTTAGTAAAATTGATACACGTATACAATAAATTTATATCATCAATTTACGCTTGAATGAATTAGATGGAACAAATTTCAAAATATATCAAATGATATACATTTCAAAAGCAATAGGATACATGCTTTTACGGAAAAAATGATGTTAGGTATACATTGGATGAAGATGCCAACTTTCCTAATGTATTAATGTTTGGCCTTCCGGGAGATTATTATTTCATAAATTCTTATGTAAAACATAAAACATTTAATTATTAGTTTTAATTAGTAACATAAAACATTAAGCATTTAGATCACTTAAAATTAAAAAAAATTATGACATAAAAAGGGGCGGAGATAATTTAAGAAATCAAAAGTTTCTTCTAACTTAAGTCCGTTGTAGAGATGTTATAGATTATAGATTATAGATAAAATTTATTATACTAATGTTATGTAAGATAAAAATAAACTTTTATTTTTGCATAATTGAAATTTAAATTAAGACATAAAATGAACAAATTAGAAAATCAAAAGTTTCTCCTAAGCTCATTTTAAAGGTATAAGATGTGTTTTTCCGGACCTGTCAACGAGAAGGACGATTGGGCAGGGTAACATTCATGAAGGGTATACTACTTTCGAATGGCCAATTTTGCTATGACCATCACTAAACCTCCTTCAATTGACCTTTGGGATTGGCGACTTGGACACTCATCTTATGGGACTATGCAAAATTTAGTTATGAATTTTCCTTCAATTTATTGTTTTGAAAATTAAACTTGTGATGTTTGTCCACAAGCTAAGCAAACAAGTTTACCTTTTCCTTCTAGTTCTACTAATGCAAGAAAACCATTTGAATTAATCCATTGTGATACATGGGGTCCTTTTTCTCTACCTTCTTTTAATAGTTCTAAATATTTTTTGACAATTGTGGATGATTATAGTCGTTGTACTTGGATTTATCTATTGCACCTAAAGTTTGAGACTAAAAATATTTTACAAACTTTTTTTACCATGATTAAGACTCAATTTTTTTCTTGTATATATAACATATTTTCTAGTAATGGTGCAAAACATTTTCCAACCATTCAAATGGTACGTTCTGATAATGATACTGAATTTCTGTCTAAAGTTGGATCATGGCATTATCCACCAACGAAGTTGTGTTGGAACTCTCCAACAAAATGGTGTCGTTGAGCGTAAGCATCGTCACCTTCTAGAGGTTGCACAGGCTCTTCGTTTTCAAGTACATCTTCATTTAAAATTTTAGGGTGAGTGTGTCCTAACAACTGCTTATCTCATTAATAAAATGATAACCCCACTATTATCCAACAAATCACCTCATGAAATGTTGTTCAACTCTAAACTAAATTATTCAAATTCGCATGTTTTTGGCAGCCTTTGCTTTTCCCATAATCATAATATTAAACATAAATTTAATCAAAGGGCAAAACTTTGAGTTTTTATCGGTTATCCTTATGCTCAAAAGGGATATCGTATGTTTGATATAGAAAATAAAATCATTTTCACTTCCCGTGACGTTATTTTTTATGAAGGTATTTTTCCCTTTCACGACCTGTCTATGTCAACGATGCCGATTAATAACCAAGTGCTCCCTTTGAATTTAGGCATAGAACCCTCTTATAGCCATCCAAGTACTGCCCACCGTATTCCTACGAAAAGTGATGTTGAAGTTCCCACCTTGAATGTGGAACAACCTCTTGTCCACACAAATACTTTGGCGGAAGCAGAACCACATGTATCACCATAAACTAACCCATCCAATTTTACATCAACAAATGATGATACCTCCCTTGATACAATGCCAAATCTAATTGAACTTCAACCCCCCGGCTCTATTAATATACATGTCCAAACAAAATCTAGACGAACATGCTGGTCACCTTCTTACTTGGTTGATTATCAGTGCTCAGCTGCCACTCATGAATGTCTACCTTCCTCATTTGCCTCCAAGGAGATAGGTACACCCTATCCTCTTTGTCAATATATGTCTACTTCTAAATTTCTACTGCACACAAAGCTTTTGTTTCCACTATTTGTTCTACGGATGAACCAAAATTCTTTTCCCAAGCTATTAAATTACCCCAATGGAGGGAAGCCATGGAAAAAGAAATTGAAACCCTTGAAAAGAACTATACTTGGAGCCTTACTACTATTCCTCCTCACAAAAAACCAATTGGTTGTAAAGGGGTAAACAAAATTAAGTATTGATCTAATGGGACAATCGAAAGGTATAAGGCACTCTTAGTGGCTAAAGGGTCCACCCAAGTTGAGGGTCTAGACTATCATGATACTTTTGCTCATGTTGCCAAGCTTGTAACCTTGAGGGTACTTCTATCGATTGCTACCATTAAGAATTGGTCACTCCCTCAATTAAATATCAATAATGCCTTGAAGGAATAGACATAGCGGAAAATACAGGATCTTGAATTATTCGAGAAATAACCTATTATCAAAGGATTAAGAAAAATACCTCTTGAAATGTGACGATAAAAAATCAAAACCTCATGGTCTTCCTTGCTATTCCTCGAACCGTCAACCAAAATCACAAATGGGTAGACACTCGAATAAAATCAGATAAAAAACTAACTCATTTCTTTCTTCTTCCAAAGACAAAAAATTCGGCCATAGCATTTACTTAAATTCATCTTTCTGGAAAATGACTTCAGAGCAAGTAAAAATGGCCATTCCTTCTTACTTTTTTTAAATCGTGAAGTAAAAACTGTTTTAAACAATTTATAAATTAAGTTAATTAAAATTAAATTATTTAATTTTAATTAATCATTGACCTATTAGAATAAGATGAGCTAGTTTTAAGATCACTTGGTTGAGAATAGAGTATCCACATTGAATCACTTGTTCATTAAACAAGTTTTGTCACAATGTAACCCAAATCCGAGGCTACTAAGGGGACCATAAGAATAAAAAAATATTTGGCTAAATAAACTCGATGTAATTATCCTTGACCTATTATTCATTATGTAATGCCCCTCCATAATATAGTACCGTGTATAATTAGGTAAATTACTATCGACCTAATATTTATACACATCTTATTATCCTTAGGTTAAAAATTCATTCTACTGGTCAGCTATGATAATTTTCATACTTGATGCCTCAAGTAAAATTATCAAATCTCTAGTACTCCACGAGAGATACTAAGTGCTTAGTTTACGATGCCCACATAAATGAATTACCTAAGAGGTACTATGTCACTTAATTAAAAGTATATATGGATTCTGCTATTAAGAATCTATGGACTCACTATCTAATAACTCAGTCATCCAACTTACGGAATATGTTGACTCATAGAATCTCATTCTTAATAGATCAAAACAATTAAGTTATTAAATATGACCCAAAAACTTGTCTCATTCTCAATAGACAAACTATGCCTCTCCAATTTCAGTGCTTTTAGGGCACAATCCTAATAATCTCTCACTTGCCCTAAAGCACATTTACAACCAGCTTAACCCTCATGTTCTCTACATATGACCCAAAAACTTGTGTGGCTAAAGACTTCGTAAACTGGTCTGCTAGGTTCTACCGCTGAAGTAATCTAATTGAAAATCTTAATCCATACACCGAACTGGTATGAGATTCTCATCATGATAGACAAGTACATTATCTCTCGTTCTCCTAAGATACTTGAGTATATTCTTCACAACTATCCAGTGAAATCCTCTAAAATTTAACTGATATCTGCTGACTAAGCCTACTGCGAAATATACATCCAGTGTACAATAGAACATACTTAATACTTCCCACTACAAAAAAACAAGGGAACTGTCTGCATGCTATATATTCCATCATATGTCATAAGACACTGATAGAATATATAGGTTCCAAACCTAAAAGAGTAACAAGCCCTTTCTTGAAATTCATCATTGTACACCTACATAACATATTATTGTCTACACAGTTCAAGATAAGAATATCATTTTATATTTAAGTCTCGAAAGAACTTAATTCTTACCATGAATACCACTTTTCCAAACTCTTTAATATCATAAATTCAGATAAATGTAATTTTATCGGTGACATTTCATTCTATATCATTCTTGATGATAAAATGTCATCTACATAAAACACCAAGAAAATCATTATGTTTCCTTCATTTCTCTTATACTGACATGCCTCGTCATGATCTTGATCAAAATCAAAACTTGATTACATGATCTACATAATGTTCTAAGTCTTTAATGCATCGTTAAGTCCACAACTGGACTAATGCATCATATATATCATAATCCCTGGCCTTTAGCGACAAATCCAAAAATTGAGAGATAAAGATATTCATTTCAAGATCGTCATACAAGATAGCATTCTTGACATCCATTTGCTAAAAAACTCGTAAAAGAGATGAGTTGTAAAAGATACACTATCTTTATAGACATAAGCATGGCTATTAGTGAAAATGATCTTCTATACTTAATATCTTCTCTCTAAGTACACCATTTCTCACTAAGTCTAGCCTTGAAGATCTTAACCTTGCATCTATTTCTTGCTTCTGCTTGTACATCTTCAACACCTAATTCTTTATGAGCTTCTACAAGCTTCCATACTCTGTTAAAGTTAATGGAGTCATTTTCAGATTTCATTGCTTGAAGCCAATGATTTATTTTGCATCATTTATAACCTATGTACAGTTTCTGGGATCTGAATTCTGTTCCTCTGAGATTGACTCGAAAGTCTCTCACTTGAACATGAAATCTCTCAATTGGTTGTGATCCCTCAATTGGTTGTGATCCCCTCCCACTATAACGCAGTGATTAGGATCTATCTCATGTTCCATCAAGACTACCATATCAGACTCTCCTAGGAACATTTAAATCTCATATGAATGAGAAACGCTCCCACTACGAATGGTTATGTACGAGGAGGAAGTACTTCATTCTTATTCTCTTGACTAACTAAATTCTCACTAACTTCTGGACTTATCTATTATCAAATTAGATTGTGTGATACACATACTATTGGAAACTTCCTCTAAGTTTGTGTTGCATCTAGATATTCTTTTTGAAATATAATCTTCTTCCAAGAATACAATATTTATACTTACAAACACTTCTTATTCTTGGTACTATAAAAACAAATAACCCACTTTTTTTTTCATAGACTATAGTTATATTTTATTTTGATCTACCATCTAACTTGACAACATTCTCTTTTAACACGTGTGCTAGACATCCACATATATGAAGGATACGTAAACTAAGTTTACGAACATTTCATAATTCTTGTGATGTTTCAAGAATTTCCAAAGATGATGTTAGATTCAAAATACGTAATCTATAAAGCTAATTCTTAAATTGAAATTAGGTCAGTTAAATAACTACACATAGATCTCATCATGTTAAAAGAAAACATTTCTTCTTATTGTTACACAATTCTCTGGGTGACCCAGATGTAACCAGCTGGAATACAATACCGATATTAACCTTGTAGTTAGTGAATGTCATTAAGAGGTATTTACTTCTTCAATCAAATTGAAGAGACATAGTTTGTCTCTCCAATACCTTCTAGACTTTCATTTAAACTATTTGATTTGTCAAAAGTTTCAGAATCGAGAAGCATAAGATAAACTTAGTCATATCTAGAGTACCCGTCAATAAAGTTGATGACATTATACCCATAACCACCCCTCACCTAGACTTTCACTTGTCCACTCAAGTAATATACTCTAACACTAATTATAGACCTCTACGTCATTTTGTCTCAAAAAAGACTCTTTGTCGTATACTTATCAGTAATGAATTCGCTCACTTGTAAGAGTTTATAAATTTAAAGACCATGAAGCCTGTCTCTTACTAGTCTTCGAATCATACTTAGATAATAAGATCATGACATATGTTATAGACATATAGTTGGCTTGAAAATTTTCTCTTCTATAATGTACTATGTATACTATTATTTTACTCTATATCATGCAACAAAAAATTTAGAAATAAATTTACTATCCAAAAAACAATGCATATGCTCTATCCAAAGAACAACATGCAATCTTTCTCATTTAGTTTTCTAGTTTCCTAGAACCTTCACATAGAATTGTAAATGTGATTAGTGATTTCAGGGTCTACACGCCAGGACGTATTAGAATCAATCACTTATCACTTCATAATGAGATGCATGTTTCAGCTCTTTATAATTAAGAAAATCTTTTAGGTAGTTTTCTTCTATCCAGTCTTCTCATAATAGAAGCATATCCCATTGTAGCTTGCTCTCTCTTTCTTACTCTAAGTCAACTCCATTTAGATATATTTATTTTCTTCATCTTATCTAGGCTAAGCTTAAGCTCAAAAGAAGAAGTTGACTAGATCACGTTTAACACAATCTGTGTCTTCAAGATTCCCTTAGCTATCTAAAGTTTCAAATTCAGTTCACCCCTATTAAAAATTTATGCATGTGTTGTAGTTTGATCATTAACCGATCTAAGGAATCTGCTTAGGTATCCAAGACTAAACCGTCTTGGGTTTCCCCATCGATTTTGGCTATAGGAATCTCTGTCTCGTTTTGTAAAAACACCAACCATAATGATATGGTCATTAACCAGAGTTTCCATTTCCATCTTAGTGTTCAACATAACCCTTCACATATCTTACTGGAGATTAATAATTATATCAGCTTCCATGAAGAATGAATTTACTGTAGTTCCAACATTTTTATCCTATAATGACACCTTGTTACATGAAGCTAAAATTCAAACTATCTGCATAGCCAATATTAATTTTATTCTCCTGAGTGAATCTCTAAGAAAGGTCTAGAGTAGCGTTAATTAGGAGTGTACTTGCTTCTTTTTACGATCAGATTAAATTTCTAGGTAATATCCATTAATGTCGACAATATTTTCAATAAAGATGTTAATGGGCTCATGGATAAAATTTTTAATTACTAAAAAATAATAAAATTCTCAATTATTACAAACACATTCTAATTAACGAATACATCATATCATGAAAATAAAAAAAATAAAAAAATTTAATCATGCAATGTACGCAACGGTATCCCAACTCTCATAAACATACGCACGCTTAGACAAAACGCACATTCAAAAAATAATTGGTAGGATAGTCCAATCCAATTAGTTACCAATCTGATATTAATACATAGTAATCCTACTAATCTAGTATTAATATCTAGTAATAAACTAACGTTCACCTTTGGTCTCTCGAAATAAATAATAAGAACCGCCTAGGTGGGATACTATAAAAAATGAGTCAAGTGTATACCATTATTTCACCCTCAAACTTGTGACAAGTGGACAACTCCTGCTTAGGCAGATCGTTTCCAGTTATTCACTTATCAAGGTGATCATTACAAAGACCATACTTGTAATATCTGATACTTCAAATACCCTCATTTAAGGAACTTCCAAGATTAAAGACGAGCTACCCCGGCACCTTACTATGATCCAATAATGGAGACTGTGAGTTTCGATTATTGGACATTAAATGATTAGCCAACCTAATCTT
The DNA here is from genome assembly GCA_003255025.1 of Datisca glomerata. Classification (NCBI taxonomy): domain Eukaryota; kingdom Viridiplantae; phylum Streptophyta; class Magnoliopsida; order Cucurbitales; family Datiscaceae; genus Datisca; species Datisca glomerata. The sequence continues at coordinate 279,962 of QANY01013442.1, read as the reverse complement.
TAGCAACCTACTCTGATAAAAGAAGCATGCTCAATTAGAATTATATTTAAGTTAATATAATTTTATCTAAGTTCTAATAATCTCACAATTTTATTAACGATAAATTAAAATACCTAGCGAGATTATTAAAATTAAAAATTACATTTACATAAAATTAATAACATGCTTCTAGGGTTAGCCATTTATACCCTACTCGATTATGCTTAATTTTATCTTCATTATGCAATCACAAACGCTTGTCTTTTTAGAAACTTAAAGTCACATGATATCTAAATGTGATGTGCAAAAAATAAAATTATCTAAACATGTTAGATATAAAATATAATAAACAAAACATCAGGGTATAAAAGAAAAATATCTAAAATATATCCTAGCCTTGCATAACTCTACCACATCTTAATTTAAAATCTAAAACCGATCTTCAAGATAGGCTGAGATCGATCCCTAGTATAGGAACTGTTTACCCCTGGTTGACACACTTGATCTCACCGCATGTTGCACCCACTGGCCACCGTCGACCGTCACCCATTACCTCAGGTGGTTGATTCCGTTCCAACGAACCAAACCAGAAAAACAGAAAAATTCTCGTCATTATCTCGATGTTCCGAATTCAGCCTCAAATTTTACAGGGAAAACATCCGACTATGGTCTTCTTTGTGAAACACAAAATTTAGGGTCCTTGAGTTATATTTCCATAGGATTTTGAATCATCGCAATCAGATATCGAATCCAAAAGTTATGATCTGAACACCAAACTGTCACTACGCAGCCACTTCTACGTGGACGCAAGTTTTCAACCGTCATTCGATACTCATTTGGCATCATTTCGATCTTCACCCTATACGAATAATTACATCATATCAATCCTAACTTTCTAGAAGAAAGTTTACAAGAATCTATAAAAATTAAATACGAATACTAAAGGAAAAAATAATATCTTCATAGATTGTCCCTCTAATTACATAACCAACAGAAAAATACAGGTAAAGTCTAAATGGTTATGCAAGGGAATATCGAAAACAATAAAAAAAATTATATATTTATATTTTTCAAGGCATTTCTTGAATAATTCAAAATATTTGCTCTGATACCAATTAAAGAAATCAACGCAGCGAAAAATACAGGTTCTTGAATTATTCGAGAAACAAGCAATTATCAAAGGATTAGGAAAAATACCTCTTGAAGCGTGACAATAAAAAATCGAAACCTCATAGTCTTCCCTACTATTCCTCGAACCGTCAACCAAAATCACAAGTGGGTAGGCACTCAAATAAAATCGGATAAAAAATTAACATATTTCTTTCTTCTTCCAAAGACAAAAAATTCGGCCATAGCATTTACTTAAATTCATCTTTCTGGAAAATGACTTCAGAGCAAATAAAAATGGTCATTCCTTCTTACTTTTTTTTAAATCATGAAGTAAAAACTGTTTTATATCAAAAACTATTTAAAACACACATCTTTACATGGGTTACAATTGTAAACAATTTATAAATTAAGTCAATTAAAATTAAATTAATTAATTTTAAATAATCATTGACCTATTAGAATAAGATGAGCTAATTTTAGATCACTTGGTTGATAATAGGGTATTCACGTTAAACTACTTGTTCATTAAACAAGTCTCGTCACAACGTAACCCAAATCTGAGACTAGTAAGAGGACCATAAGGATAAAAAACATTTGAATAAATAATTAAGAAACTCTATCGATTAAACTCATAATCAAATTTATTAATTATTAATTACGATTAACTCCACTATAAAATCATAATTACTCGACGTAATAATCTTTGACCTGTTATTCATTATGTAATGCCCCTCCATAATATAGTACCACGTATAATTAGGTAAATAACTATCGACCTAATATTTATACACATTTTATTATCCTTAGGTTCCAAATTCATTCTACTAGTAAGCTATGATAATTTTCATATCTGATGCCTCAAGTAAAATTATCAAATTTCTAGTACTCCATGAGAGATACTAAGTGTTTAGTTTCCCATGACCACATAAATGAATTACCTAAGAGGTACTATGTCACTTAATTAAAAGTATCTATGGATTCTGCTATTAAGAATCTATGAACTCACTATCTAATAAATCAGTCATCCAACATACGGAATATGTTGACTCATAGACTTTCATTCTTAATAGATCAGAACAACTAAGTTATTAAATATGAGCTCATAACTCTCTCAAGATTGAGAGTACTCATAAAATAATAGCAATGAGTCATGATTTTCATTTTATAGTACTTTACTGAAAATCAGACTCATTAGTCCTTTCAATGCATTTTCAATACACTATTACATTAACTAGACACTCCACCTAGTGACCAAGATAAGCCACTCTATATAATAGAGTTAATGTACTACAATCTTCTCTTAGCAAAGCGCTCAGCTTCACTAGACTGTGAAATTAAGTATTTACAAGTCATAAAGGACTTTTGGTTAAATACATTGTTCTCATGAGCTAAACTCCATATGACCCATTAACCAAGTACTATTATGCTTGTGGACATTTTACAAGAATGTATTGCACATAATACAAGAGTAAACTATTTATTATTAACCAAAATTAAATGTCTCAATAATATAATAGAATTTTAGTGCTTTTAAGGCACAATTCTAACATGCCTTTCTCCAAGGCGACCTTGATGAGGACATGTATATGACTCTTCCACTAGGATTTTCCAAACAGGGGGAGCCACGGATTTGTAAGCTTAACAAATCCATTTATGGTTTGGAACAAACATCTCGACAGTGGTTTGTGAAATTATCTTTTGCGTTACTTCAAGTCAGCTATTCTCAATCTAAATCAGATTATTCACTATTTATCAATCATCAATGTGTTTCTTCAACCTTTGTTCTCGTATATGTTGATATTATTATCATCGGAAATGATGAATTGTCTATCAAACGGCCCAAAAGATTTCTTGCTGCAAAATTTTTCATTAAAGACTTGGGGAAATTGAAATTTTTCCTTGGCATTGAGGTTGGTCATTCTCAAAAAGGAATTTTCCTCTCTCAAATGAAGTATATACTAGACATTCTCAAGGATTGTGGTTTGAGTGGTGGTCGTATCTCAGATTTTCCCACGGAACACTAACCCTACTCCATACTGTCGTTTGGTTGGCCGCCTCATATATCTTATAGTTACAAGACCTAATATCAATTAGTCGGTTAACATATTGAGCCAGTTTATGCATGCACCACGTAATACCCATTTAGATATCGTTCATCGAGTGGTTCGTCATTTAAAGGGTTCCATTGAGAAAGAAATTTTTTTTCTCATCCTCTAGTAGTCTTCACTTGCGAGGTTATTGTGATTCTGATTGGGCAGGATGTCCAGCTACTCGTCGATTTACCACTAGTTATTGCACTTTTAGGGGCTCCAATCTTTTGTCTTGGAAAATTAAAAAACAAGCCTCAGTTTCTCGTTCTTCTGCCAAAACTGAGTATAGAGTAATGACGACTTTAACGTGTGAGTATGGTTAAAATATTTGCTTCATGATTTTGGGATACATCATACATCTCCTATCACTATGTTCTACGACAATCAAGTTGTGTGCACTATGTTCCACAAACAAGTTGCCTTACACATTGCCAACAATCATGTTTTTCATGAGCGCAACACATTAAACTTGATTGTCATTTTGTTCGGAAAAAAATTCAATCCAAGCTTATTAATCCAAGATTTTTACGTTCTTCAAGCTTATTAGTCTTACCAAACTATTGGGTAAGCGAGATGGCGCATTATATCCTTACAAGCTCCACCTTGAGGGGTTTCAACTTTCCTTATACAAGTTACATTGGTGTCATATGCAAGATTTAAAAAAAATTCATTCCTGCAATTAGTCTTCTCCTTGTATAACATTTTTCCTCATTAGATAGAAATATATTATTCTCATTAGATAGAAATATATTATTATAGAAATATATTATTCTGTAACTACTCTCTTTCCATCCAATTTCCATCCAACTTCTGTTTCCATGTAATTTTTCTTTCCACTCTTTTCATCCAACTTCCTTGTTTCCATGTAATTTTTCTTTCCACGTATTTTATTTATTCTGCAATTAATTTCTTTCCTATAATTTCTTTTTTTCCATGTAATATTTCTCAGTATTTCTTCCATGAGCGTCACCTGAGGCTTCCTGCGTTTTCTGGGAGAGGGAGGAGGAAAGATAGGCAATTTGTTGAAAGTAGCTGCAAGCTGTTTCTTCACATGACATGTCTAGTTTCAGGTTGCCACAAACTTTTGAATTTTTCGGTCCAAAGCTAGGCGGCTCCTCACTTGGACCTAGGATGCGGCTCCTCACTCACGATACGGTTTGTCCAGAAGACTATACTTTTCGTAGTTCCAGAAAATTCAAAAATAGAATACAGCTTAATTAATTCCAGTGCCTAAGTAGAAAATATTTCTCTTTTCACAGGAACAGAGCCAAAGGGACCCTTTTCCAACTTAATTTCCGTGGCACAAGATTAAAGAATTTAGTATTTACAGATACATAAATATATAATAGAGAACAACTATTATTCAAAGAGGTACCCTTCTCACAGAAGCAGCGTGAAAATTACAAGCCAAAGAACAAAAAACAAAATTTCTGAATACACCTTCAGCTTCCATACACTTAAAAACATCGTAACACACACCACAGTACACAAAAACAGGAAATATTCCCTCTATTCATATTCAAGAGTCTCGAATCAAGACTCGACATAATGGAAAAGTCTTAGTTGCCTGATTCCTGAAGTCTTCTCTCCTCACCGCCAGTACTACTCTGCTGCGTAGCCTCTCCAGCAGAATCCACAGAACCTTCAACCCCTTCTCTCAAACAAAAGAAAATGGATCAAATACACTAAAGTTGAAAATGAGATGCATCAATTTGAATATCACCCAAATGACAATGAGGTGCATACAATGATACATCATATTAAGTAACTCATTTGTGTTTTCTAAATCTCTCATTTGGGGCAACATGTGCTACATCATTTTCCGCATGAATCTTGCACATACACCACTTGAATTCAAATGTAGCTAAAATAATGAGGTACACCTATACCGTAGAATTTTCCGATAAAACTAACAAGTTAAAACTTAATCACCTTGTTGAGAGCCAGTAGACTGCTGAGAAGTTTGAGAATAGCCGCCGCCGCCTCTTCCCCACCATGACCCAACTGTATCCTTAAGCTTATTAACCATACCTTTCCCTATCTCATTTGTATTAGTCGTTTCTCCTTCAGTTCCCTTATCATTTTTCTTCTCCTCCTCTATCCCCAACCTCCTCTTCACTTCCTCTGATTCCGTCACCTTCCCCATTGGTTTTTCTTCCGATGTGCACTCCACCTTCCCCTCCTCCTTACGCTTATGTAGAGCATCCGATATCATCTCAGATAACGCCCTGTCCTCTTCGCCCGGCTTCAGCTTCTCGGCAAGATATTTCACGGTAGAGATTCCCCTGTCTTGCCCTTTGACTCCGCCGCTGGAACCGGCCACCGTGCCATGCATTTCTGATGTCGCTGTTGTACTGTCTTTTGATTGTTGATCGATTTCGCCATACCCGAGCTTTGCTGCAACGGCGTTCTTTGCCGAGATTGCTTTGTCGGCGATTGCTGAAGTGACGGCAGAGATTTTATTGGTGTAAGTGGACGAGTTTGTTGGGTAAGAAGTGGTTGACTTCGTCGCATCAGTTGGTTCAGGGGAGAATTGATCATGGCTTCCCGTAGGATTCGGATCCCTTTGTTGTTCTGGTTGTTGTTCTTGCTCGTTAGTGATATTCATCTTCCCAAATGACTGGAGAACAGGGGTGATCCCAACTGCTTCTTTACTACCTGCATCAAAATTAATTTTTTGGCCGAGTTAATTACTTCCAATATTTTTACTTGATATCTAATATTAAGTCACAAAACCACTATAATCAATGATCTTAATTATCATAATTACCTTGTCCTGTGGGATCATTAGTTTTGATCATCTGATGTTCTGAAGGACTAGTATAACCCTTGGATCGGCCCTCTTTGGGTGATTGAGGATCCTCAACCAATCCCATTGGTCCACCCAAGTTGACCTTTAACTGCCCCTGATCTTCAGCAGAAACAAAGGTCCTACTCGGTTCACTAGATCTTTGCCCATTAGATAATACTCCTGGAGACACAGACTGAGTTGAATTCGGTGCCACACCTGAATCTTCGCTTCCTGTAGTTGACCTTCCAAACCTGTCATTGACTTTCCCTGGTTTGTCGACTTGCCGCTCAGCCATGGCGGCGCCACTCCTCATTGCACCTGACTCATACACTGCCACAAATTAATCATAAAAAGTTAACTACTCGAAGAAATAAGGTTATTTTAGAAAGAAAAAAATTAATGTCCAAAAACGAGTTTTATAACACTACTCAATTTTTTAAGGAACTGATCAGATGGATTTGACACCATTAGAACTTGGCCAAAAAAAGTTTAAATTAAAACCTAATTGAAGTTTACAAAATTGGTAATGACTGGAATATGCATTTTGGTAATTAAACATATTTTTCAATAATAATTTTATATATTTAAAAACATAAAATTAAAAATGAAAATGAAAATGCAAAGCAAACATGCTTCTCCAGATTAGATCTAATGGGATTTGAAATTTCTTACAAAAACACACCACATAATTAACTTACTTGGTGCACCATGAACTTCAGGATCTTCCACCAATTCTTCATCTTCATCGTCTTCTTCGTCAAGATCAAGATCATGATCATGGTCGTGATCATGACTATGACCTGTGATTGAGTCTTTTATTTTCTTAGCTTTTGCCTTAACCTTCTTCAGCACTGACTTCTTCTCATGGTGTTCATCTTCATGTCCACCTTCTCCCACTTCTCAACCCAAAAAAAATAAAATTACACCTCACCACGCAGAAAAAAAAACGAAACTTAATATTCTCAATTCAAAATCTTACCCTGCTGGACTCCAACATTTTGAGGGTCAGTCTCGTAACAATGATAATGCGCATGTTGGTGTGCCATTTGAGTATCCATATTTTTCCAAACTGTGATGAGAAATTGCTTTGAAATTTAGTTCTTTAGTTGATTGTGAAGAGAAATACCAAGGTTTATAGAGAGGGCCAAGAGAAAGAAGGATTTACCTTGCCACCTTTGCATGGCTCTGGCAGCTGTAGTAGCAGGACATATGTTAAGATAATCCATGCGTTTAATTTTATGACACGTCCTTCACGCATGTATATACGTGGCGTTAAATCCGTGGAAAATGTCTTCTTAAATTGGGTAACCTTGCAGCTTGTGATTAGGATGAGTGGCCGCGGAGCATGATTTTATATATGGATATGGTTGATGGTGAAACGGTCAAAAGAGTAACTACAAACGAGAGCATAATAAATAGATATCTGTGGCTTTTTTTATTGTCCAAATTCTATTATTTTTAAAACAATCAATTCCATATTATTTTTCTATGACTAATAGAATTTGCGGATGAATGAGATTATTCATGATATAGTTTTTTTAAACATAATTCATTCATTAACACCAAATTGAATCTTCAAACAAGACACCCCAATAGATGAGAAAAATCTTCAAGCGAGACAGAAAAATCATCTTCTAGCAAAACTAATCTAGCTAAACGATTGGCCACCTCATTACAATCTCTAGGAATATGAGAGAGAGAACTAAGAAAGGAAAGCATCGAAATACAATCTGATGCAATCGAAGAAATACCAATAGAAGGCAGAGAAACAACCGATCAAACGTTCACTGTGGCTAACGAGTCAGATTCTGCGAAGTGAATCGGGATCCCAATGGAGGAAGCCAAAACAAGGCCTTCAAGAAGAGCATACTTCTCAGTCGCTTCAATCGAAAGCTTACCAGGCAACCTCTTAGTCATGACTGCCAAAACCTCTCTAGGGGAATTGCGGATGACAACGCCTAGACCAGTAACGAAATCTGGGCTACACGCGGCGTCCACATTGAGCTTGAAGCTGTCAGCAGGGGGAGGAATCCAGTAAGACTGACGGGCTGGTCGCTCGAGGAGGCTCGCTGGATTCCTATAAGAGAAGCACTAAAGCTCCTTCAATAGGCAGTCGACAAAGCTGAGGATACCCTCCCCATTGCGAGAGAGCTTGCCATGAATCAAATTGTTCCTGTTCCACCTAATAGCCCAGCAAAGAAACAAAAATTTAGGAAAACTCAAGGCTTGCAGAACAAGCTTAGCTTCTAGAAAAAAACACAGGGCATCACCATTCTTAGGAAGATTAAGAATAAAAGGGGAGAAGGATCTCCACACTTCCTTAGCGACCCTGCAGAAAACTAAAGCATGTACCACAACCTTTAATTTGCCACAGATTTTACAGAGAGGGGAGGTGTTGATACCCCGCGAATTCAGATTACGAAAACATGGGAGAGAATTGAGAGCCGCCCTCCAAGCAAAAAATTTTAGCTTTGCTAGGCACGTTTAAATTCCAGAAAAACTTCCCCCAGATATCCAAAATCAGGCCCGAGGATCCCCCAATCGAATTATCAGATGAGGCCACAGAGTACCCGCTCTTGACTGAATAATGGCCATATTTATCATAGTGCCGAATAAGCTTATCCGGGAAGTCTGACCTGGGCAATAGCCAAAATCTGATCGACATCCTCCTGGAAAAAGAACTCGGATAGAAGATGTGCATTCCAGCCTCACGAACCAATGAAATCAGCCACAATAATATTTGAGGAGAAGTCTGGAGGAGGAGTAATAGCTCTGAACGTAAGAGGTCCGGGGATCCATCTATCCCGAAAAGCCAAAATGGAGAGACCATTACCAACTTGCCAACTAAGACCTTTTTGCAGAAGGTCCCTCCCCCAAAGGATACTTTTCCATGTAAAAGAAGCAAAGGAGGGAGCATCATCATCAAGAATATTGGCTCCACGGCAGTATTTGGCAGTAATGATCCTTGACAGGAGACTCGTGGGGTTGGTAATCAACTGCCAGGCTTACTCGGCCAAAAGAGCTTTGTTGAAAGGCTCCAAAGCTTTAAAACTGATTCCTGCCTCTAATTTTGGGCAGCACAATTTTTTCCAAGAGGACCAGTGAATTTTTGCACTCGAATCCGAGAAGCCCCATAAAAAATTAGACGTTACTGCCTCTATTTCCTTGCAAAGACTTTTTGGAAGTCAAAAACAGCTCATTGTGTAGGTAGGGATAGCCTGGATCACATTTTTAATGCACTTATTTGCCTCCAATAGAGAACTGTCTCTCTCTCTAGCTCATAAGGAGTTTTCTGATTTTTGAAATTATATAACCAAATGCTTACTTTCTCCTCCTGTCCCGTGGGGAGGCCCAGATAGGATTCAAAACAAGGCCCTGCTCAGATATTCTGATTTGAAGCCAGGGATCTCCTCATCTCCGGAGATGTATTCGGGCTGAAAGTAATGAGAGATTTATCCCGATTAATGATTTGACTCGAGGTTGCTTACTAATAACCTCGGCTATCCCATTGCAAGAGGTGTCATCCGCTCTGTAAAGACCAGTGTATCTGCAAAGAAGATGTGGGAGATGGTCGGACCTCCTCTACACAAAGGGTTGCAATTGATCTCCCTTCTCTCCAAAGCTTTGCTAATAAGGCTAGAAAAGTCTTCCATGCACAAGAGGAACAAGTAAGGGGAGAGAGGGTCTCCTTGGCGAAGCCCTCGAGAAGGGACAAAGCTGCCATACACTGATCTGTTGAGGATGATAGAGAAGCTAACCGAGGTAACACAACGTCTAATTAGGGAGATCCAATTAGGAGGGAACTCCATTTTGTCCATAACCGTAAAAAGATAGCTTCATTCCACTCTGTCATAAGCCTTGCTAATATCCAATTTAATAGCAACCAACCTCGTTTTCCCGGATTTTCAGTTTCTCATGGAATGGATGATTTCATAAGCTGTCAGGATGTTGTGCGTTATCTGTCGCCCTCCCACAAAGGCACTTTCGTTCTCTGAGATGATGGAAGGGAGGTTAGGCATCAGAGATTGGCTATAGTTTACTACTATTTTGTATATCACGTTACACAAACTGATCGGGCAAAAGTCTTTTGCATACTTCACATTCTTGACCTTGGGAATGAGGACAATTAACGTCGAGTTTATCAGTTTGAGTTCCAATTCTTCATTGAGGCAACTGAGGCAAACTCGGGAGATATCCTCACCAATTATACTCCAGTATTTTTGGAAAAACAAAGCTGGCAGACCATCAGGGCCCAAACTCTTAGAGGGTTGCATATTCTTCAAGACAACCCACACTTCTTCCTTAGTAAGATAATGATCCACTGCATCAATCACGGGCCTTATGTTATCTTCCAAGGGGTTGGAAGACATGAAGAGGGAATCAAAGTAATCTATGAAAATGGCACCAATCTCAACAATATTCTCTCTAGACCCCAGCATTATCAAATAGACCCACAATGGTGTTCTTTCTCTTTCTTTCCGAGGCTCTCGAATGAAAATAGGTTGTGTTGCGATTCCCATATTTCATCCAATTGACTCTAGATCTTTGATGCCAGAGAATCTCTTCCTGATTCTGAAGGTCCTTAAGGAAAGATTCGAGTTGGGACAAACGGTTCCAATCGGTAGAATCTGGATTCCCATTATACATCTCCTCCAACTCTTTAGAAGTTTGGCTAATCTTCCTGTTTAAGTTGCCAAAGTTACTCATCCATCATGCTTTAATTCTGCCAGAGCACCAACTGAGTCTAGACAGAACATCAGGCATGTTGGAGCCGAGCGGTCCCTGTTTCCATGCTTCCTCAATCATCTCAATCCTCTCATCATTCTCTGCCCATAATGCTTCGAAGTGAAACCTGCAGGAAGACTTCAGACCACATCTGGCCGAATCAAATCCGGAAAAGTGGAACAAGGCTCTATGATCCGACGTTAAATAGCAATCATGTTCTATAATGAACATTGGAAAAGCAGATCTCCAAGAACTGCAGCAAAAACCCTGATCAATGAGTTCTCGAATTTTGTTATTCCAAGTAAATTTAGGCCCTTTAAAATTCACCTCCATAAGACCACAATCATTCAGAGCTTCTTGAAAAATTTTCATTAGAATTTCATCTCTAGGACCCCCCCCCCCCCCCCCCCCCCCNCCCCCCCCCCCCCCTCTCTTCAGAATTCTTCATAATTTCATTAAAATCCCTACAAATGAGCCACGACAGAGACACATAATTACTCAATTTATGAATTAAGTTCCAAGAATGGCATCTCTCCTTTTTCTCCAGGTTACCGTAAAATCCATTGATTCTCCAAATAAAACCATCCTCCAATTTTACAGAGGCATCGATATGGCCCTTTGAAAATGATAGAATTTCTAGATCCACAACATTCTTCCAAAGGAGCATCAACCATCCGTTAAAACCTTTACTGGGGGACTATAAAAACATAATCAAAACCAAGCTGAAAGTGTAAGAAATTACCTCTATTCTTATTACACCGAGCTCCCATAAGAAGACTATTTTGGGATCTTTGCTGGCGATAAGGATCTCTAGCGATTTGAATGTCCGACAGTTCCTAAGCCCCCAAATATTTCAGCTCAAGAGGATCATTGCGAGCAACGGGCTCCATCGCAGAGACCCGTTGCTGGAATATCGGTTTCGAGGACCTGGGAGGAGGAGCAGAATTTCTTGCCATTATCCAAGAGATCTTCACAGGAAACCCTTCTCTTTCTACCCTTGTTCCCGGTTTGAAGGAGACTGGCTATGGGGTTCTCCTTTCCTGCGTGGTGAAGTCTCCTCCATTCCCTCAGACTATTCTTCGAAGTGTCTACAGAGTTGGTGTTGGTGAGTCCCTGAGGTTGGGTCTTCTCAATAGTAATTGAGCTCAAACTGGAACTTAAGCTCGTCTCCTTGTCCTGTGTGAACCCCCCTTTAGCTAGGGCCTTTGCTTCGTGCCCAACGTTGACATTACACCCCTCACTGATCCAATCTGTCTCCTTTTGGTAGTCAGAGCCCTCTTTACCTTCGAATTTTAAAACGTGCGTTGAGTCTTTGAAGGCCATATAATCATTGGCATTGGGGGACATTCCCTTCTCCGCCATCTGCCTCATTTGCCAACAAAATCTCAACAGAAAGTGCAGCACTCTCCTTTTTTTTATTTTTCTGCAATGTTTCCAGGTTTATCCTTCCCGTCGGCGTGGGTGGAACCTTGTTGGTGACTCTCTCCCCGGTGACTCTTTCCCCTGATTTTCCTATTCATTTTTCCAGGAGTTTCAGATTCCTGATAAGTCTTCCCCGAATAGTCCTCTGTTTCCGACGAACTGCCTCCCCCTCTGATTTGTCTACTTTAGCTCATTTCCTTCTCGATTGAGCTCTAAGCCAGGACCCAAATTGATTTTTCAGGTTTCCCCTTACTTCCTTTTCGTCGGTCCAAGCAGAGCAATCCTTCTCCACATGGCCTACACATTCGCAGGAGTAGCAAAAGTCAGGGAGTCGTTCGTATAGAAGGCTCACCCCTCAAACTTCTGATTGGTTATCAACCCGGATTTTCATACCCCTTCTCAGCGGTTTCGAAGCATTCATTCTGATTCTAATTCTAAGGTATTTCCCGTAGAAGCCTCCTTCAAAGTGCTCATCCACCGCAACAAATTCACCCAGGTGATTTCCTATGACTTCAGCCATTTTCGAAGTCATACAGAGAACCGAAAGGTTAAAACCCCTCATCCAAATTTTATAGCTGTTCAGAGGGGTTTCCAAGGGGCGATGGAAGTCCCCTATGAGAACCAAAGACTTGTCAAAGTGCCATGGTTCGTGTTGGAGGACCTTTCTCTTGTCTATTTCATCTTTGAACTTAATGAGGAACAGAGTATCCCCTACACCTCTAATGGTGGCATTCTTTCTCAAATTCCAAACCTGAAGTATAGTATTTTTAAATGTCGTATAGTTTACAGCGTGATTGGTGAGGACCTTACCGAGAAGACATCTGGATGGGTCCAACTCCTTCGCTATCTCCTCACTCTGGATTACTACTGTTTCATTTTCTTCCTTTGTAAGGGAGAGCTGCTCCCATTTCTTTGTAATAGAATCCATAAAAGCGAGACCCAAGGAAACATGAATTATAAAAGACGCAAGCTAAGAAACCCACAACCACTGAGTGGACCAAAGTCATACCCTAATAGGGATGGAAAAATCGCCTCTTAACGGGATCGAGAGAAAAGCGAACATTCATGATAGTTGGTTGTTTATTTTTATAATGTGTTTTAGATATATTTACTTATTTTGGCAGGATATTTGAACATTTATTGTAAAATTTATGATAATGTGTTTGTCGAGTATCTTTTTACATGCCCTAAATTTTTCAAGTAAATGTTGATATTTATGCTAGTAAATTTATTAACTACTACTATTAGTTGAGATATTATTTACTGTGACGAACTTAATTTAAATATGATTTTTAACTACATTTAAATAAAAATTATTGTAAAAATGTTTGCACGTTCATTGTTAAAAGCTGTGAAAATTAAATTCATTTCTTGTTTTTTTCTTGCATAATTTCTTTTTTCAATATAGGGAAAACATTTCTTAAATTCCAGCCGCCTTAACGATTTTAAGTTAATGTTCTTTGCGTGATAGATAATGTTGCAATATATATTGAGCGATTACACTAAGTTTCCATATATTTATCATAATAACACCATCACATTTAATAGATTCAAACTTACACGGGCACTCAATTGTAGCTATAGCTTGTTGGAAAATTTTCTTTTGTGACAAATAAAATTTATTATTTTATGGTCCTTGTACTAATTTTTTTTTAATTAGGATTACAATGTAATTATTATTATTTGATGGGTTAAATTGTATATATCGATTTTGTGATCTGATTGAATATATAATATCGTTAGATTATGACTTTCAACTTATGAGATTTAATCACAATTGTTCATATATAATCTTCTATAATGAGAAGAGAGGATTGGGTATTCTAATTGAAGAGAAATCATCCCCGTTGAGACTATATTATATATTTGTTATATTTTACAGTATCTCGTCAATTATTTATAACCGTCAGAGTGTGTAGTGTTCTCTAAGATTTTATCTCACAGAGAAGTTAAAGATCTCAAACGATAAATCTATTCTCAAATACGCACCAATTTAAATTGATGATTTCTATAAGAATCTCTAATGGTTTTAAATCTAACATAGCTGACATTAAATTCTAATCGTATTAAAAAAACTATTACAACCGTTTTGAAAAGGGGATCGTAACTCCGTGTACCTGGTTTGATTTCATTTCGAAGAATTAAGATGCCCATGTCAATGTCTAAACCACTTTTGTATTATCCAGCAATGGTAGGTGAGATGAGCAGAAACTAATTCGTAAGACTGAGATTTTTCTTGCATAAAATCATTCAAAATTGGAAGTGCAAAACCTTTTTCGTAAAAAAATCATATTCATAAGATTGGTCTTAACATTTTACAATTTTGAATACTTCAATATTAGTCTTGAAATCTTTAATATCGGTTTTCAAGATTGGTCTTGAAAACTTTAAAATTGACTTCAAATTCGGTCTTGAAAACTTTAATATTGATATTGGTCATTGAATCTTTCAAACTTGATCTTGAAGTATTCAAGATTTATCTTAACATCTTCAAGATTCTTCATAGAAAAAACATGGTTTTCAAGATTTATCTTGAAATCTTAAATATTGGTCTCCTAAGATTTTTTATCGAAAAAACAAACAACTGTATCTTATCTAAGATCTATCTACAATCAGATAACTATTAGATATTGATAAAATGTAATTTTCAAAATTTATAAATATATCCACATATTTTTAAATTTCTGAAAATTCACCTCATATATTCATAATCCCAAAAAATTATAATATTCTCTAGAATTTGAGTTGTATCAAGATTCATCAATCCAATTGATAAATTAATTGATCATCATCAATTTATTTATTTATTAATTTTTTATTTACTAATTAACTTATAATTAAAAAATAATAAACTAATTAATTTCAATACATATAATCACACTTAACTAATTAAATGACATCACCCATCACATATAGGTGTAGGAAATATATTTTGGCACCAAAATACATTTTAATCCAATTTACTTCGTTTTTCTATTCTTGTTCTCATGAGCTATTTCTGAGACCGAATGGATCCTGAATAAAGCTAAGGATTCAAATACCCGACGAATTTATCTCCATAAATTTTTGACTTATTTAATCCTGACATCGTACGGCTCCACTATATGTTCGATGTCGAATCAACTCTCGATTAATGCTCGCTACATTTTCTGTCAGTGAAAATAAACCATTTTATTTTCACGGTCCACAAAATATTTTAACATAATACTCATCGTGAAATATCAATAACAAGAACGGAATATAAACTTACCATTTTACTCCTCTTATTGTTATTTATTTAACTCATTTATTGACTGTGAATAAGAAAGACACAATAGTGAATTGTCTCGTACAATTCACAAGTCTTAAAGAATTCAATAATACTAATGTCTGAGAAATAACTAAATACAAATAAATAGTTATTACACGCTAATTTATGGACATATTCCAACAATATTAATATATATAAATAAAAAATTAAGGTGAAAATCTTGAAATTTTTGAGTTATAAAATTGGTTGAAAATATGCCCAAAAAAATTATGTTGTGAAGGTTGAAGAAGATGTTGGTGAGTTTTTGTTATTTTTTTTAACAAAAATTAGTTATTAAAGATAAAATAATAACTTCAAGATAATTAAAAAATGTTAAACTTAAATATGATTATTTTTAAATCTATATAAATAAGGGTCATGGTTACTAATTATTCTACTACAATTTCCAAAAAAGAAATCAAGAATCGTTGTTTTAAGGAAGGAAGCCAAAAATCTACATTGGAGTTTCAAGAAACTTCTCTAGTTTGAATTAACAGTTATCTTTTAGTCTTTTAACTATAGGATATTTTTCCTTTTCATTTTATATTGAGTTCTTCGACAAGGGAGAGAGAGAAAGAAAGGGGGGATGAGTTAGGGTTTGGCTAAATTGTTGAAGAAATTGCTTTCTGGAGATTCTTCGGGCAAGTGAATTCTGAGAATCTTCGTGATTTTTTTTTACCTTTTATGTGATTTTTTTGCGATGTTACGATTTCTAAGATTGTGAGTTCCAATTTTTTATTCGATTTTTCTTACCGAAGTCTTCATCCTTTACTGAGTTGTAATTTTTTTACCGAATTTATTTTTGTGATTATTTTCTGATGAGACTGTTAGATTGCGGTTTTGAGAGGTTTTTTTTATTCAGTTGTGATTCTTCATCCTTTCTGCGATTTTCGATTTTTAAAAGATTATGTGAATTTGATTTCTGAGATTTAAAAGTTTTTTGTATAAAAAGAAAAAGAAAACATCATTTTCGGTATGAAGGAGGAGGTGAATGGAGGCAATGAAAGAAATGAGCCGTAAAAATGGAGGGAAATGGAGGAGTTTTTTAGATAAATAAAAATGGAGGGAATGAATAGGCTCAGCGTGGAAAGGAGGATGATGATGATTAAGACAGTGGTGTTTTGCATCGTCTGTGAAGGTACACAAGTATAAAAATCTATAAAATATTAAAAGGTTGACTCGAGGGAGAATAAGGTTGACTCAAGGGAGAAACGACGATTCTACCTACTTAATTCTTTTTCTATATCTATAAAAGATACAATTATCCTCTTAATTTTTATGTTAATCTTATATTATACTTTTAATTTTAACTTATCAATCCATGATTTTGTAGATATTATATGAAATTTTAATTTTAAATTATACTGACAAGTTGATTCAACAAGTGATAAACAGTTGTAACTGTTTAAAATGTAATAGACTATTTATTGATATGTTCTTAAAAGGTTTTTGCAGCGGATGCCAATAGTTTATAAAATGTTAAAATAAACTGTTTCAATTAAAGTTACTGTTAGCGTGGTTTTTGTGTAGAGGCGGCGGAGGTTTTGTCATGTCCAGCACGTAGAGAAAATATAATTCTTTATTTTTCTTTTAGAAATATAAATATGGTGGAGTGAAAGAAGGATTTTTAGTTTCAAGAATCTCTTCTCGAGTTGAATTCTAATTAGCATTTATCTGTTTTATTCTAATCTTGAATTTCTTGAGAATAATGCATTTTCTTTGTAGTTTTTTTATTTCTTAGGAGGGAAAATGGTTTTTTCCTGAAAAGTTTGAAGTTTGAGGAGAACTAGATAATTGTTTTCAAGAGGTAGGTATGTGAATTTCACATTGTTTTAGGCTATTAAAGATGGAAATCGGGCTGGCCCGGGTCTGGCATGGTTCATTCCAGGTGATTCAAGGGTCGGTTCTAAGTTAGGTCGCTGAAATTTTAGGAATGTCCGGAATGAACCGCTGAACCGGCCCGTGTACTCACGAGTCGGGCTTGTGACGATCCGGGTCAGGCCCGTCCCGATTAAATAATCGAACCGGCCCGTTTTTTCTCCCTTAATGTGATGTAATTCTCAAAAATATAGATGGGAAGAGTTGAACCTTACTGGAGAATAAATAAATTGTAGAGATTATTACCACTAAGGTATATGGAATGTCTGTTACTTTTTTTAATTATTTTCCTTTCTTTCTTTAGAATCTCAATAGAAAAATTTGTCATACTAAGTAAAATCATTATTTCATTCATTGAATTAAATAATTGCATCATTATAAATTAAGTATATCTCAATAAAGTATTCATTTAAACAAAAAAATAATAATCATGAAGACTCTAAATATCATAAATTTATTATTTTTTATTTTTTGAATTTAAGAGTTGCATCACTATAAATTAGGCACATTTCAACTAGGTTGGCGCCTACTCGGAATGAACCGTTGAACCGGCCCGTGTACTCACGGGTCAGGCTTGTGACACGCCGGTTCACGGGCCAGCCCCGATTAAATAACTAGACCAGCCCATTTCCCTCCCTTTAATGTAATGTGATTCTAAAAAATGTAGATGGGGAGAGTCAAACATTGGTGGGAATAGATAACGTGTATAGATTATCACTAAGTTATATGCAAGTCATATTACTTTTTTTTAATTATTTTCCTTTCTTACTTTAGAATCTCAATAAAAAAAAATTTGTCATGAAAAAGAGTACTAGCCATAAGAGCTAATTCATATAAGACTTTAAAAATCTGAATCATCTATAATTCATTTTCATTAACATCTAAATCTTGAAAATCTTGAATGATGTCGTCTAGTCGTCGTTATCTTCTTTGGTGGCATCACTTCAATCATTAGCCGTTGGCTTTTTTGGGCTAATTTCAAAGACACCTCCGCAACTTTGACTAATTTTTAAGTACACCCATAAACTTTATACTCCTCCCAATTTCTCCTTCAACTTTCAATCACGCCTCTTCTGTCAAATGTTCCATCCTAAGCTCGTTGAGCATGTCACGCGCACATCATATGATCAACTATTGGACATTTTTTCCCTCCCTTAGAAAAACGTCAAGTTTTTATTATTCAAAAAAACCTAAATTGAAACGCGTGTTTTGTCTCTATGGGACAAAACGTGCGTTTTGCCTCAAAATATTTCCCCCAACTCGAAATCCTTAAGCAAAATCCATCATTTCCATTTCACAATTAGGGGGTGTCTGAATCAGTGAATCATGAGGGGGGTGCTTCTTCTTCGCTAGATAGCTTTGATTCTCTAGGGTTCTTCTCGATGTAGGGATTTGCAGGGCTTCTTCGTGATTCGCAGGGCTTTTTCATGACTCAGGGCTTCTTCGCAGTGCTTCTTCTTCGCTAGGGTTCTTCATGAATGAACAATGAGAAGATTACAAGGTTGGAGAAGAACCAAACTTATGTTATTGTATTTTGGTCATTGTTAATTGTCTGGGCATTTTCAATGTATCTACTAAAGAATTGACATTTTCTCATGTAATGTTGGGAGAATGTATTGACATTCTCTATTGTAATGTTGAGAGTATGTATTGACATTTCTCCTGCACTTACTATAACTAAGATTTATAATTCACATAAATACTAACACAACATATATTTTAGAAATATTCACATATTGTTAATCATTCACATTAAGAACCAAATCAAATAAGGTCAATACAAAAAGATGTCGGCCATCCATGTAAAGGTCAACATAAAAAATTTCATGTAAATAATGTCAATACAAAAAATCCATGTTCAAAGGTTTCCAAGATGTAAGTACGTAGATTAGATTATAAGAGTTTGAACTAGAGAATTATTCCTCCTCTTCCAGCTCGTCCTCCTCTTCCAGCTCGTCCTCCTCTTCCAGCTCGTCCTCCTCTTCCAGATGCTTGGGCAGATCTAGTTTGGACAGATTGTCCTCCTCTTTCAAATGCTTGGGCAGATCTAGTTTGGATAGATTGTCCTCCTCTTCCAGATGCTTGGGAAGATCTAGTTTGGACAGATTGTCCTCCTATTCTAGATGCTTGGGATGTTACTGAAGCTTAGGAAGCTTGGGCTGCTACTGAAGCTTAGGAAGCTTGGGCTGTTACTGAAGCTTGACAAGTTAGCCAACATGAGTATACGCCAAAATAGTATATGCCAAAAATCAGCCCAATAGACAACATGAGTATATGACAAAAGTCAATCTAGTAAGCATTATCAAATATATAAATTAAAGACATCATTTAAGGACATAATTAGTACCTTTTCTTTCCACGAAATTTTTACATTAGGGTTTCGCGGTTGCTTACAGAACCTTATATTATGTCCTTCCTTAGAGCAGTTTCCACACTTCATGATTCTACCGATCCTAGATGCTCTATTCGAGTTTGATGATTCTCCTTCTTTCCGTCGTCTTTTTTGTTTCTTGGGTCTACCTGGTTTCTTTCTATACACTGGAGGTGTGATAGGTTGCTCATGGTCCACTGCCAACCATTGTTCAGATGATGGAATAGGCTTGATTAAGTTCTCATACGCTTGTTCAAACTTCCCTTTGGTGTAAACCTCGTCGACATATAGTTCTGAATCTTCCTTATTTTCATGGATACACGCAATAGCATGACAACAAGGAGTGCATCCACAAGTTCATTTTTCAAGGTCAACAACGAACCTTGCACCATACATGTGCTCAACCCCCCACAAGTGGCTCCTAGCCTAATGTGCAATGCATGAAAATGAATCCTTTTTGGCTTGATTCAATTTGGTCACAATTCTAGGACAAATTATCCCAGAATATTGTCTAATGCCATCTCTCTTCATTTGAAATCGTTTCATCATAAGTCTTCGGATCGACTCCAACATGGAAATGATTGGCTTGTCCCTTGCCTCCTTAATGAATGCATTAAAACACTCTACCATATTATTTGTCGAAATATCACACTTTAACCCAGGCCAAAATGCATGCCTTGACCAAGACCGGTCCTCTAATTTCTCCAAGTGTGCATGCACTTTCTTATCTATCTTCTTGATCCTCCCCATAAAACTCTTGAATTGATTTTTGGTTGTTACCCTCTCTGCATGCCACATTAGGTCCTTCAAAACTCTTCCTTTTTATGTTCCAATGGAATTGGTTGAAAGGTACACACAAACAGTGCCTTGAATGAGGCATTAATTCCTTGAAAGTTTCTATCAAACTCTTCTGGTGATCAGACATAAACGTCCACGGTCTACTGTTGACACTTCCAATATCTTCCAAAAATAACTCTATAAACCAATTCCATGTTTCTTCGGTTTCAGCCTCAACCACTGCCCGTGCAATCAGATACATATTGTCGTTACCATCTATTCCCATAATAGCCAACAATTGACCCCTAAACACCCATTTCAAGTGTCAACCATCTACGTAAATAACACGCCGACAACCATTAATGAAGCATGTCCTACAAGCATGTAAAGAAACATAGCATCTTAGAAAAACAGAATTATTCAAAAGCACCCCCATTCTTGAGCCAGGATTTGTACTCTTCTCCACATCGCAATAATCCCATAATTGAGCATATTGCTCCTCTTGCGAACCTCCGACAATATGTAACACCAACATTTTTGCTCTATAACACTTTGACATCGACACACTAACTTGGTAATCTCTCTTTATCTCATCTTTCAAAGCACTTGCAGGCTAACAATTTGTATGGTCTTATGTCTATTACAATTTGTATGGTTCCATTGGAAAGTTTTGATTTAGAATGACCCACTTCTAGGGTCAGGAGACGCATATATCCTCCAGCCACACCTTTTCTTACAAACAATAGTTATTCGCGTCTTCTCATTTTTCTTAAACTCATAGTCAAATCCATGTTGTATTGCATATAATTACAAAGCTTTCTTAAAAGCTACATGGTCAACAAATTGCAGCCCAACCTGCAACTCTACAGTTTCCTGCATATCAACTTCTATGTTAAACTCTAGAAAATATGGACCTCAGAATCACTATATACACTATCCATCTCACCAACGAGTTCACTTCCAGCCAAAACATCACTAATATCCCAATCTTCATCAGAAGATGATGAAACTAATGATGCAGAACCATGAACTTCCTCTTCATCACACCATTTCTGTATCTACTTGCCCTTCAACATTCTCAACACACACCTCAGGCTCAACATTCTCAACACATACCTCAGGATCAACATTCACAACACACACATCATACAGCGCATTCTCACGCTCGACATTCTCAACACACACCTCAGGATCAACATTCTTAACACACACCTCAAGCTCTACATTCTCAACAGTCTCATACTCTACATATAACTCCATAATCATATATGAAGCAGTCTCTAGCCTGAATAATATGATATGCATATCACTATCATAATTCAATGGCCTTAGTCTATCAAACTCTTCCCCCCAAGCTTGTACCATATGCATATCCAACTATCATATCCTAATGTTTTAACTTCCTCAAGAAAACATACAACAGACAATAAATCTCTGTCAATTTGACTCAAAAACTTCAACCTCGCCTCCAATATAATAAGTTATGGGATCCTTCACCAAACCACCACCATGATATAACTTTGCTCTCACCCCAGACATTCCTAGGAGTATATAACATAATTGGTCAGATAATAAATAATTATTATAATACCCCAAACAATATAATAACACCTATAACATATAACTTCGCACTATCAAACAATATAATAATTTTTTGGACCCACTAACATAATATATATAATAAATACAACAATAAACAACCTTTTAGGGTTGTGAAATGGTCCTCATGTCTAATAGTGAATGGACCAAATCTCTCTAACAGTGACTAAATAGAGCAATAAACAAGCACACAAAAATCTAAGGCTGTGAAATGGTCCCCACTAAAGCACAAACATACAAAAGTCTCAAAAGCACAAAATAAATGCCCCACGTAGTCCTCCATACAGTATAAAAAATGTCTCAAAGTATCAAAGTCTCAAAGTCACGCATAATAAAGCACAAAAAAACATCTCATATCTTCACAAATCAGACCTTCACAAGCAAGCCCCGTGCCACAAAGAAGCCTTAGATTCAGAGAAATTTTTCCAAGAACAAGAACCCGTGTACGAAGAAGACTCAGGTCGCTTACGTATTTATGTAAAATAATTAAAATCTTAGGGTTTGCAAGAAGAAGAACCTGCTGCGTGTGAAGAAGCCCTAAATCGCGAATGATTTTGAAAACTCTTCCTTCTTTGTGATGAATGGTTCTTCGCAAGCCCTGCACCAAAGCTAACCAATGAATAACCCTAGCAAATCTAAGCTAACCAGTGAAGAAACAGCACCCCCTTGATTGTGAAATGAAAATGGGGGATTGCTTAGGGATTTCGAGTTTCAATTTAGTTTGTTTTATAATCAAAACTCGGCGATTTTCCAAGGGAGGGAAAAAATGTCCAAATGTTGATCACGTGATGTGCACGTGACCTACGTAACGGGTTTAGGATGGAAAATTTGACAGAGGGGGTGTGATTGAAAGTTGATGAAAGTTGAAGGAGAAATTGGGAGGAGTTTAAAGTTGAGGGAGTGTCCTTAAAAATTGGTCAAAGTTGATGGGGTGTCTTTGAAACCATTTTTTTAATTTACATTTAATTAAATACATCTATCTCAAAAATATATTATTTAAGATAAAAAATATTTCGATGAGAGTTATCTTGATCTATTGATAAGGAGTGTGGTTTAGAAGAGGTCAAGGGTTCAAGATCTAAGATATGCACAATTTTTTAAACTTTTTAAATAAAGGGTGAATGCCACGGACCGAGCCGGTTCAGGCCTTACGGGCCGGTCCAGGCAGGGCTTAACACTCAGTCTGGGCCAGGCTCTAGGCCTGAAATGTGAGGCCCTAAGGGCCGCCGGGGCCGTGCTTAACACCCAATCTGAGCTGGGCTCTAGGCCTGAAATGTGAGGCCCGTGAGAGCCAGGGCCCTAATCGGTCATGTGCTGTTCATACACGGGTTGAGGCTGGCCCGTGCTTTAACGGGCCGGTTCAGCCGGTTTCACGGGCCGAAATGACCAACTTACCATCTCTATAGGCTATCAAGGCTGTTGAATTGTGAGCTTAGTTTATTGGATTTATGCTAAATAGAGTTGTTCAGTTTTGGTGGCCAGCTCTTGGTCTTATTGAATTGCAATTAAATTTGTGTATAGAAGAGTTCGGTTGTGTGATTCTTTAAAGTGTTTTAACATTTGGGTTATGTGATATTCTTTTTAAGTTTCTTACGAAGATTGAGAGTTATTCATCAAATTTCGCTTGTATTTGATCAACATAATCGAAGTTCATTTGGATGACTGCTGCAATTGTATATTCTAATTTGGGTTATATGAATTTGGGTTCGTTTCCAATTAAAGATGTTGGAAAGGTATTTTTCTAAATTGGATTTTGTGAATTTATCTTTGATTTTGTTCATGAGAGAAAGAGAGAGGGAGAGAGAGAGGTAGTGGAGATGTTGTCGAGACCGGTTGATTTCAAAATTAATTAAAAAATAAGTTTGAACCACGAACAGTTCGTGGGCGGAATAAAAAAAAAATTCAATTAACTTATTTAATCAAATTAAATAACTTAAAACCAAACAACATGCGATTATGCATATACGACATTAAATGAGAAGATAAGGTTATAAAAAAATTTCCGCATGTACTTTGTATAGGAGATTTTTTAAACTGACGGAATTCTTTCGAGCGTTCTTCGTGTTTTTTAAGCTTCGAGATCTGAATCGCGCACTTGAACTCTAAGAACGATTTATAGATTTCATCCACCAACAACCACCCGTTAATTTCAAAAATATATCTCACGGGAATTTTGAGTAGGAATTTGAATGTGGGCTCTCAAAACGATTGAAGAAGAAAAATTGAAAATTTTCTCCTTCAATATAATTTTCGGCGGCAATAGGGGGAGGGGAAAACGTTTTTCTCCTTTTGCTTTGTTAACAAGCAACTGTATCTTATCCTAGATCTATCTGCAATTAGATTGCTATTAGATATTGATAAAATATAATTTTTGATATTTACAAATATATTCATATATTTTTAAATTTTAAAAATTCAACCCGTATATTCATAATTGTCAAAAATTGCAGTATTCCCTAGAGTTTGAGTTGTATCAAGATTTATCAATTCAATTGATAAATTAATTGATCTTCATCAAATAATTAATTGATTAATTTATTTTATTTTTAAATTATCCAATAATTAAAAAATAATAAACTAATTAATTTTAATACATATAATCACACTTAACTAGTTAAGTGACATCATCCATCATATATAGGTGTAAGAAATATGCATTGGCACCAAAACACATTTTGATCCAATTTACTTCGTTTCTCTATTCCTATTCTCATGAGCTATTTCGGATACCGAATGGACCCACATGAACAAAGCTAAGGATTCAAATACCCGATGAATTTATCTCCATAAATTCTCAACCTATATAATCGTGACATTGTACGATTCCATTATACGTTCAATGCCGAATCAACTCTCGATTTATGCGCGCTACATTTTCTGTTAGTGTAAATAAACCCTTTTATTTTCTCGGTCCACAGAATGTTTTAACATATTACCCATCATGAATATCAGTAACAATAGTAAAATATAAAATTATCATTTTACCACTCTTGTTATTATTTCTTTAACTAATTTATTGACTGTGAATAAGAAAGACATAATAGTGAATTGTCTCGTATAATTCACAAGTCTTAATCAATGACTCAATTCATTGAATACCTGGCCAGGTTAATTTATTCACATACTCGTCAATAAAAGCATAAGGTGATATTGTTATTTTTGCAATCGAATCACGAATTTTCATTCTGTGAATCACGTAACCCCAACTTAATTGAATTACAATCCCAACAGCCGACGTATTATCCGTCAATTCGAAATCACTCATTCAACATATCAAAGATTGAAACTAACTTAGTCAAGCTACGTATTCACCTCAGAATCAAGGAAATTATGAAAATACTCTTAAGGTGTAATAATTAGATTTAGAGTTTGATAAATGATTTTGGGCTCTAAACTAATTTTTCACCGGTCTATTCCACATGTTCATAACATGTCTAAGTTAACCGTTTGAGTCTCCACTCTCATTCCCCAAGACCGGCGTCTATTGGTTCAACCTAACAGTTGTAATCAGATTTGATTGCCCAGTTGATCCTAAGACTGCAAATATCGTTCTGAATTTTCTCATAAGAGTTCATCTGAAGACGCATCTGTCTTCATTCTTCGTTCATTGGTGAAAGTTCTATGACCTGAGTAATTTATAAACACACTTTAATTTAAAATAAAACTTTCAATTTATTCATAAGAATTCAATAATACTAATGTTTGAGAAAAATCTAAATACAAATAAATAGTTATTACACGCTATTTTATGGACATATTTCAACAGATGTTGGGAGAATGAAGGATGTGCCATTCAGGTTAACAGAATAAAAGAATCACTTGACTGAGATTTTGAAAATTAAGTTATGGTGCAATCTGATGAATTTGAAAATTAAGTTGTTCTATTTCTATTATGAGTTTTTACTTGATATTTAATTGTAGTTTGTAGTTTGAATTTAATTTCATTTAAGAGTTCTGGTTGAGTGTTTGTGTATCGGTCTTGAATTTATCATCTTCTTGATTTGGCCTTTCGATGTTCATGAAATTCACATGCAACTCCTTTTTGTGTTTATTTCGGTCCAAAGAGTAAAATTGGTAATTGAAACTTGGATCTCCAGTTCCAATTGAAGTTTAAGATCACACTACAAGAAAATCTGTCTACGGCGATGATCATTAGAGTATGCGGTGATGGTTTCTAACTGTCAGAAGAGATACGACGACGGTTAAAGAACAATCGGGATCACTGCCGTCGAGATTGAATCACCGACGGTATTGACAACCGTTGGAGGAACGTTGCGACAGAGACTCTAACACAGCGGTTATTTTGTCATTTGTGATGGTTTGAAATCGTCGCTAAATTGCATCTAACGCGATGGTTTTTTGCGATGGTTATACAACCGTTGCAATTTATCTATAACCACAGTTTAGAACCGTCACTAAAGAAGGAGTCTAACTGCAACAGTGTTAAAACCGTCACTAATTTATCCTCGGCCAATTTTTTACGACGGTTCTTAAACTGTCGTATAAAACACTACTTTCACTAGATTCCTTCCTATTTCTGCTTATTCCTAAAAATTCCTGCATATTAACACAATTTTAACATGGTATATATTTCCACAATATATTTACAGAGCGCATAATTATAAAGCATTAAATCATTAATTAGATATCTAAAATATAATAGATTATCAATACAAATTATCCGATAAGTTCAAAGTATGAAATTTTGAAATAATAAAATCTTTCATAAGTATTAAATAACGTTAAACAACAAAAGGCTACCCTAGTCTTTACAAGAGTCTTACATAAATGTCATAATTAGGCTTAGCTGAGAGCGTATCTCTGAACATTCAGCCTCTAACAGAGGCACCCATGCGCATTAAGCCTCTAACTCAGCTACTTGTGCACGTTGGGATTCTAGCTCAGTTGATAAACGAGTAGAATCTTGCGTGGACGATTCCTCATGATAATGCGAGAACACTTGAGATGGAGTTACTCCGAGTCCTCATGAACGCACTAGTCCAGGATGCTCTGGACCTAATACTTGTGAGAGCACTTCATTTGATAAAATTGGATCATAATCACCATCCAGAAGTTGACTCATGCGCTCTTTAAGTTTCTCTTATAATACAAAATTAAGACTTAGTATGAGTAAACATGTAATAACTATTTAAAAATTTGGTATTAATATTACAACTTATACTTATTGCAACGTTTGCAGCCTCTTCATTTACATAAGTTTCATCTTTCCGTTCGTGTGAGGCTACAAATAGCTTCATTCTTGAGGGTGCTCTTTGAAGCTCTTTTGTCTATAAAATGAGAACATATGATTAATTATACTTAAAATAAAACTGATTAAAATAATTATAAAGTTTAGAATTTACCATTTTTGCTCTTTTCGTTGGTTACTGATACGTCCCAACGTGTGATGATGGTTTAGTTTGTTCTGTGATCTTCTGTTAGTTGCAGTTTGCTTCTATACTTATGAAAGATAAATAAAAGTTAATTTATTTCACATACAATTAATCATAGATTTATAGTAAAAAATCATACATTTTCCTTCTTTTAAGTACCATTTACAAATTATCGCAACAAAACTCTCTTTTGGAATAACATCATTCAAATGTTCTAATGCCTTTTCCGTCGTTTCATATGTCGTCATATATTCATTTTTAATTATGTTATTCTCATCCTTCCATCTTGCATTTAAGGATGTCAAAACATATGCTTTATGACATTCTTTTATGGCATATTTTGACTATAAAATATTAATACGGAATTAATATATATATATATGAACATACAAGCAACCATACCTTCACTACTTCCCACTCTTGATCTTTATGATACCGCGACACATGCCTCCAATCATATTGTATGGGTAAAATATTATGTCGCCTAGCAACGGTACCACAAAAACTTGTAAAATTTCCTTTATTAGCATCGATGACCTGACTTTGGGCATTGAAAGCCACATGTATTTTATCCTCGCCTGATCTGATCCATATAGATGTCAAATGCGTTCGTCCTTGCGTACGCTGCTTAGATGGTTCTATTAATAAAATATTGAATAACATTTTGATAATTAAATGAAACACTATTTTATTATCTCAATTAACTTGAACGAACAAACCAACTGTTTCCATATTCATATCATGGTCTGGATTTGATCCTCCAGATTCGGTAGAAGAATCAATATCCAATCGAGTATCTGAATGTGATGATTGACGTCTTGATGAGATCATGGTATAATCCTACACATGCAAAGAAATTAAAACTAACTGCCGACTTCAGTGTGATTAAGTTCATATTTGTTTCACCATTAATTTCCCTTTAGGATTTAAAATCTATTTTTATAGATGAATAATATTTAAAAAATTCTTGAGGAGACGAATCAACTCAAGGACCGAGTCAAAGGCTCTCTCCTAATATTCTGCGAGAAAGTTCAATAATGAAAGCGCGGAACACGCGCTTTGTCAATGCTATCATATTTTAAACAGTAGGGGCCCAATTGAAATTGTCCACACTCCATAGTGGTTCTACTATACAAAATGCAGAATATTGACCAATAAAAAAGGAGAAGGAAGAAAACAAACCCATAGAATTAAAAACAGTTGCAGCCAAAGAGGGAAAAATTGGGTATTCATTTTCCTTTGAATTTTAGTTAGATTCGTTCCAATAGAAACAAAAGCATTCATAAAAACAATAGCACCTAATATTAAATAATCCCTAAAATAGAATAATCAAAGGTAAATAATCCCTAAAATCACAGAACAATCAAAATCACATAAACCTCAACATAATTATAAATGCTTTCTCCAACATATCACAAGAACAACTAGAACCAAAATCACATAAACCCCAACATAATCATAAATGCTCTCTCTAAGGCCAACATAAAATCGAAAACAAAACCAAACCCACAAAAATACACAACAAAAATAACTAAAATTCACAAATATTTCCCATCAAACTCATCATAACAGAACAACACAGATAATCAAATAGGAAAACTGAAACTTACCAACCAAGAATTTAGTAGGAAATTCCGTACAGATCAGGAATGGGTGGGAATGAGCTACGACTAGGAGGACACGGGTGAGCTACCTCTGTCGAGGCTGGGATCGCATGTCGAAGTTCACAGAAGATGAGGACCACGACTGAGCTACGGTGAGGAGGACACGGAAGATGAGGACCACGAGGCTGAGATTGAGCCTGAGCTACGCTGGCAAGGATGATCATCGTACGGGGCTGAGATCGCCTGCCGTCGAAGTTTGCTGGTGCGGGAAGAAGGGGAAGGCGGGGGGAAATGGGGGAAAAGGTAGGGAAAATGGGGGAGAAGCTAGGCGCGGGTCGTTAAAAGTAATTTAGGGTTTTCTATTGCTACAGTTTTTAAAAACTGTAGCAATAGAACATATCCCAACGGTTCAGCCGAACCGTCGGGTAAAACCGATCAAGTTTTCTCATCCAAGTATGACGGTTTGGTCAAACCGTCGCAATAAAAGGTCCAACAAGCACCTTTGTCCCGACAGTTAACCTCAACCGTCACAATATGTGTGTAAAAAGGGTTAATTTTCCTGACAATTCATTAAAACCGTCGGCATATCTTAGACAATTTTGATGGTTTACATAAAACCGTCGGAATAGATCTCACATTTACGACGGTTAGGTAAACCGTCACAATTACTTCTCATTTTAAATAATTAACGACTGTTTAATAAATTATCACCGTATAACCATCGTAATATTAAGTTTTTATTGTAATGCTAATTTTCAATCTATGAAATTCTCTGCAGGGAATTGAATCTTAATTTCTTGATTTTCTTTTTTACTCCACTTTAAAAAGTGATCCAAAAAGGCAAGTAAAAAACTGTCTTATGTAATTCACATGTTTCTTCTACTTTCAAATTATTTAGTTCATTAATAGACTTGACAAAATAAAATGATTACAATAGGAAAAGAAAATCTTATTTACAATTACCGTTCAAAAAACAAAGGAGAAGAATTGGGAGAGCTTCTATGCAATGGTAAATTCTCTTGCTGAGAAAGGTTCTAGCAATATGCTAGGAGAAAAGAAATAATTAGTTTTTACTTACACATCATGATAATATAAACACATAAAGTTTGTTTTATGCTTACCCATTCACATATATTATGCTCATAATTCAATAATTATATCTTTAAATTAACAACTAATTTTTTTACATATTTAATTTCAAGAAAACATTTTCTTAAAAAAAACATTCCTTACTTCCTGAACTAAACGATGTGTCTCCATGTTCATTGCAAGGCTAAAATATTTCAATATAAGATACTAATATTTTGTTGCTATAGCATAATGTTAGAGCATATAATAGCGTCTTTTTATTTACTTCTTTTACAGTTAATTTGGATAAAATCTTTGCTTCAAAGAAATTGTGTTTATACATTCAAGATTCAAGGTCAGAATTACCATGACCTTTCATCTTTATTATGTGTTATATATTTGTTTTAACAAAATTTACTATTAAATTCTTCTTAGATACTTTAATATATGATATAAATTACTAATTCATATTTTTTTATTTGTTAAAATTATACTTTTACAAAAATTCATAACACTCTGCAACGCGAGTTACATCTAATTTATCTAAAAGTGCCCTGAAGAAACACACTTGAGATGTTTGTATTGGTTATGATCCAAATGACACATTTTTTTCATCACTACCAACTTTTCATCTTCTATGAAAAGCTACCTCCCGAAATGCCATCTCCCAAACAATACAACCTAATATTTCTCTTTCTTCTTAATTTCTCATACTCTGTAAAATCACTTCGAAATTAGCAGTGAATAAAAGTCAATAACCAAACCATGCCGTAGAATGAGGTGCAATTCTATATGTACTCTTATCCATATAATTTTATCTTACTATGTTTAAATGAGATAAAAATTAGAAAATTGTAAGGGGTAGGCTATTTTTTTAAGCTTTTTAGTAAATGGCCTAAAAGTGTTTGGTTTGCACAAATGGCCGAAGACTTCATCACCCTCTCTATCGCGATCTCTTACTTTCTCTAATTTCTTCTTTCATGATCTCTTTCTTTCACGTTCCTTGCTGGTTTCTTCTTTCTCGCTGGTTGTTCTTCGTCTGGCTAGTTGCTCGTCGGCTATCGTCTGATTTCTCGCCCTCGTTTATGATTTTCTCGCCCTTGTATGATTTTCTGGCTTGAATTTCTTGTTTGCTTTTGGAGAGAGAGGTGATGAAGAGAAGGAGAAGACGAGTTTAAGTGTGGAAAGATGTTTGGTACTGGTAATTTTTATTCATGGTGTATGATTATCATGGATGATATATAAAAATATATTAAAAATATATTATGGTATATTAAATATGCTATTGTATATTAATATATACCATGGTA
Organism: Datisca glomerata; assembly: GCA_003255025.1. Taxonomy (NCBI): domain Eukaryota; kingdom Viridiplantae; phylum Streptophyta; class Magnoliopsida; order Cucurbitales; family Datiscaceae; genus Datisca; species Datisca glomerata. The sequence goes on along the minus strand of QANY01013442.1, from coordinate 248,556 downwards.
TACAAAAATATACCATAGTATACCACGGATGGTATATAAAAATATATCAAAAATATACTACAGTATATTAATGGTATTTAAAATATACTATGGTATATAAATATATATTATAATATATAAAAATATCTCATAATATACATGTACATAAATTTTTACAGTTTTATCAAAAAAAATTTTACAGTTAAAAAAACCAATCATTCTTGCAAATATAACTTTTTTTATTATTATTATCTTGCTTATTTTTCAAAAATGGACTATTTCCCTAAATGAGTCATAATTTTTTTTTACCCTTTAAGTCTACTTACAATATTGTACAAAATAGGTTTTTGTTACCTGTTTTTTCATTTATTTCATTTAACTAATGGAATTTTATAAATAGTTATTAAAATTAAATATGTTTATAATTTTATATAATTAGAAATGAAAATGTACGTAAAGTTGAAATTGATGTTATTTTTATGCAATAAATATTTATTTTTCAAGTCAATAATAATGTGTCTGATAATAATTATAAAATTGATATTATTTAATATATGTGTCAATAGCAACATGAAATTCTTACTATATTAGATAATGACATTAATATATTTTTATAAGAATTATCTCATAATGATCATTTAGGACTCTGACAGATTGATTAAATTTAAAAATTTCTAATATTATTCAAATATCAATACTTTATATAATAATATTTTAATTATCAAATTTTCAATTTAAACATCTTAAATTATATGTATTTATTCGAGCATTAAAATTTATAATGTATAAAATAATTAAAATTTATATTTTTAAATTTCTTATTTATCATAACATGACTAATTTAAATCTAGTATAAAAAAATCAGAAAGGTAATTTTGCTAATAAAAAAATGTCTGCGTAATTTACCGGTCGGTAATGCGCGCCTTATGCAATAGAAAATCTACGCTTTATAAACCCCCTATTTGTAGCGCCAAATTCAATTTCCACAAGTCCGTTACTCCTCTCAGTCTCTCTCTCTCTCTCTGGTGAGCTGAAAATGCGTACTCGCTTCCTCAACACCAATTACTTCAATCCGTCTCCAATTAAAGCCTTAGAATCCCTGACATTCCTCCACCTTCCAGTCCCTCATATCGCTTCTAAGCCCCCCTCCGCCATTGATGACTTCCTCCACTTCGATGAAGTCATCGAAGCCTCTCTTCAAATTGAGAATCTGCATATTGATTCCGCTCTATCCAAGTTCCTCTCCGATGTTCTACCTCAGAAAATTGACGCTGATATAGGCGACTTAGGCGCCAATGTTCTGTCTCCAAGCAGTGAAGATCATGTAAACAGGTGGAGCAGGTGTTTCAGCTCTGGTAGTGCTGAAACTCAGTGTTCGGAGGTAATTACATGAAATACTGCTTGGAGTTCAATTTTCGATTTTAATAACATTTTTCATTCTTCAATATAAGTAGTGCGTCTTTTTCCGAATCAGAAACTTTCGATACAAAGGAAGTGTTAAGTGAAGGGAGTCTTTTGGCTCGATCTAATTAAAAGCTTAGATTATCAAGGTCCTCGTAAATTTTCCTTTGAGCAATCATCTGTTCAACTTCATGGAAAAACCACGAGCCAAAGCATAGACTGTATTCTAAAAGAAGCCCTCATTGTCCAGAGGATCTTATCATCTTGAAGAGTAAGATAGGAAACAAGAAAAGCAAAAGAAGAAACCTAAACTTTTTTTTTTAACTGCAGCAGGTTTATCTGTGTCGTGGACGAGATTACGAATTACCATGGTTATGAAAAATGATTTGCATCAACGAGAGAGAATTATGAAAAGAGAAGAAAAAAATAAATAATAATCTAAAATTTTATAAACTGATAATACGAGACATGTTATTTGACTTTGTAATGAAATGAGTAAATGAGCATGGATTTTCTATTCCGAACTGAAAAGGAAAATATTGACATTTGAGTTTAAATTGTGATCGTAAAGTTCTTATTACTTGTTTGAGGGTACTATTCGGTTTAGTTTCTCGAAATTAAAATAGGCTAGCATTTCCTTACCCATTCTTAACTTAATGGTAGCTTACCTTTCTTTTCAAATCTTCTGGGTCCTGTACCCATTGTATGCTTTGTTTTATGGACATGCTAGGAGAATGTCAGGTTCTTAATGAAGATAAGGAAGAGAATAGTCATATAACTTTTGGATCTAAAGCTTCAGATAGTGAATTTCTAAATGTATGACTCGGCTATGACTTTCTCAAACAAGAGAAATTTCTTTTGTATGATCTCATTCGTCCTCCTAATCTTCCTGAAAGTCTTGTTATGTTTTGGCAGAAGGGAATTGACATTGCTGTTGGGGATACAAGTACTCTCAGATGTGAAGTAATCCAATTTGAAGAACCATTGCTCGATTTGTTCTTGGTAAAGTTAATGTCCACTAAAGATATGCCTGATATGCGATCTTCACCTATTTCTACCATATTCTTTTTGGGTACTACTATTTTTATTCTTCTTGCAACAAAACCAACAAAATAATATTTTCCTCGTATTTTGCAGGAAAATGCTTTCTTCTTTAAGAACGAAGAGATGAAAAATCTGGCTGAAGTTCCAAACTTCGGAATTAATATGGTATTTGGAATGCCTTGGAACTCATTATCTTCACATGAGTAAAAAGCGACCTCTTAGTTACCTTAGTCTCTTGGACTTGTCCATTCCTAAAGTATCAGCTATAAAACTTGTCATAACTTGAAAATGGTGAACAGTGAGTAGAAAGACTTTGGTTTTTAGCTTCTGGAGTACTTTAAGCTTTGTCTTAAGCAAAATAAGGTAGACACATATCAGTTGAGTATAGTAACTGTTTTTTATTTCCTGCAAATGTTATGTTTTGTTGTAAGTTTAAATATTTTTGCTCAGGTAGATAATAAAAAATCCTTCCTGAGCATGTATGTTATTCTAACTGAAAGAGGAACAATGATATGTTGGAGTGGGTTGAGTTTTACTGCTGATTAATGCCAGGATACATACAACTAATAGGTATTGTGTATTCAACATATCGTCTAATATTTTTTAATGGAAAAAGCATATGCTTGCAAGATGTATGGTGACTAAAAACAATCAATCTCTTAAACCAATGTTAAAGGTCTAAAATATAGAATTTCTTAAGCCGTGCAAATTATATCTGGTGAATTTAGAAACTAGGCCCTTTATATAATAACCATGCAGATGGGACGTGGACTAGGGTAAATTTTTGCAAACTTTGTTTGTGGGTATCCTAAGAAGTATGAACTCAGACATGTACAAACTTACTTTTTACATATGTTTTCATGTATAGCATACATGATGTGTGCACCTATAAATAAGAGATTGCATGTTGCTAGCTGAAATTTTTTTGTTTCATTTATGAATTCACTTCCCTGGTAGTAGCTTTCAGTTTTGTTATCTGGTTTAATTTTCATGTTCACAGTGATGATAGAGAATAATTCTGTTTATTGGTTTGGTTGCATGTAATAAGATATGACGTTTCTTTCGATTTTCTTCATTGTTAATAACTTATTATTGGCATGTTGTTGGAAATATTTTCCTCAATGTCTAAAAGTCCAAATGGTAGATTTCCTAACATATGTTTCCTATTCTTTTCTCCCCTTAAAGTTCGTGAATGACTTATTAAACAATTTGAGTTCTTTTGCAGGACATGCTCAGTCAAGGGCTTACCATTCTGTATACGAATGAGATTCAAACATCAGTTTACTCTGTTGAAAGAATCACTTCAGGTTTCTCTGTGAACCAAAAAATTAAGTCGGTGGAGGATGATTCTTTTGAAGACCAAATGCAATTCCATCAAATAACATTTCCTTCTCTAGAAGTGGAAGAGACATCTCTTGGAACTTTGACATGCTTGTTTATGAATGATATACTTTCTGAGCTTCTTGAAAATATTGAATCCCGGCAGTGGATGGAAAATTATAAGTTACTTAGCAGCAACACAGAGATTTTGGATTCAATGCAGTATGAAACTGGAGAGTTTCTGTCAGATCACTGTCTGAGGATGGTGTGTCTGGATTCGGTGCCAGTCACTGACATTTTCCAAGGTTTGGAATTAAATAGTATTATAGAAGATTTTAAAGCTCAAGATAATTCTGATGTGGTGGTGAGTAAGTTTATTTTTGAAGAACTCCAGATTCTAGATGTGGATTTCTCCCAACGTTTTGAAGAATTCTTTGATATACAAACATCAACTGAGCCAGAAACAATTGACCTGTTGTTTAGCAAAAGCATGAAGTTTAAGAATTTTGATGAATTGGTGGTTAGTCATGAGCTCGCTTTGGAAGACGACACATTCAAATCATTGCCTGTACCTATTCTGTCTGATCAGGGAAACATAAGTTTGTTGTACCCGGTTATTGAGGAAATACTAGCTGACATAAAGGCACAATCACTTTTTGCATCTGATGGAATATACTTGGATTGGCATCTGTTGGAAGAGGACAAATGCGGCTCTAGAATGTATACTTCATATAGGAGTATATTGGAGGAAATTGATTCATGCTGTAAAGACTTCGATCAGGAATCTTATGGAAATGAGAATTTGGTTTATGACTATCTATTCAATGAAGATGCCTTTCATGGGCTAAACACAGAAGAAAGTGGTGAATCAAAGGAGTTTCTGTATAGTAGCACTTATGTGCTCTTTGATAAAATAACAGGAGTCTCTTCAAGAAAATTGTTGAATGATGGATGTTCAGAGAAACGTGAGCTAGCAGCTGTTGAAAATGAAGAGAGGGATTTGTTACAATCAAAATGTACTTCACAGTTTAATGACCTTGAATTTTTCTTGAAAACTCAGAAAACTACTAGTGATGTGAAAATTTCCCAATGTGTGGTTAATCCAGTTGAAACTGTTGATGTATTTCATAAGGATTCATATAGGGATCCAATGGCAGCAAATGTTCCCCTGTTTGCTGCTGTAGACTCGAGGAAACGAAATATTATGTTTCATCAAGTGAGGTTGTCAGATAATATTTTGGCCCTCATAAACAACCTTGAAAAGGGCTATCAAGCTATTTTGCAGAACGAGACCGGGCTGATTAAGACATATCTTCCATTTGCAGCTGAAGATCATTTTAAGATTCTCAGCCTTTCGAAACAACAACTGATGGACTGCATTAGAAAACTGTGTCCACAAGCAACCAATTTTTGCGAGGAAATCAAAATTGTACCATTTGTCACACTATGTGCAATCAAACAGGCAGCTTGGTATATATGTTTCTATGGCATCCATCCAGCTCACCTATATTTGGACAAGTTATGTAAAAGCTTGGAATTCTTGAAATCAAAGTTATGCTCCATCCGATCATTGATTGAAGATGCATATAGCAAGGCTTACAAAGAAATTACTATATCACATCCTGCACTCAGTGTTATCCGGGAGATCTTATGCTCAAAAACCGACCAACATATCTTTAAGGTACTGATTGTAGCTGAGAAAATCTTCTGGTGGTCGTTGAAGAATTTGTTAATGTCCATGGGGTTATCATTTAAGGAGCTACATTATGTAAGTGACGCAAAACAACAGGTTTCCAACATGGAGTTTAAAACTTTTAAGGACGATGATCTACTGGTTTCAGATTGCTTGCTGGTATCTCGAGAGTAAGTTCTAGTCGCAAAAAGTAGAATGCTCAATAAGGTTCTCATTTACGCTGAATATGTTATTTCTGTTTAATGCAACCTGCACATTTTTTGTCGCTAACAAACTCTCTCCTTCACTTTTTTTTCTGGGTATCAAATCAACACCATATGTAGATATCTGAAGGTTTAGGAGCAAGATGTAATAACTGCACACATTCACATTGCTTAATACAAGAGTGTATATATCGGTAACAAGTTATAATCTTTGATTTTGTGATCATCAGCAATGAGTTCCAGTTGTTGTTGACCCTGTCAAAATATTCATTCAAGATATTGTAATAGACGTAAATTTATCTTTTACAGAGTCATGTCCAGAAAACATTCATTTTCACGTTTCTGTTTTATTAGTAATTTCATGGAACGATTTCTGCCTCTAAGGAAGGAGAAGATCGGCTGTGAAATTTATGTTATTGGCACTCAGTTAGGCAACTGTCGATCTATATTATAGTTGCACATTAGTTTCAGAACCATTCAAGCACTTGTAATTGCTGATAGTGTTGAAAACCCTTCCATTATACCATCGATGGGTCATAGGTTTAACTTGGTTGTTAGGATGTTACTTGTCCTTGTGCCGGTCATCATGGGTTTTATAGTGGTAAATAGTCAGGAGAGAACTCTGGTAATGATATTACAAAATGAAGTTCCGTCAAAATGATAGTTTAAGTTGTACTTCTCATGAATATCAAATTAAATGTTTGGGCATCATATTTGTCACTGTTTACCCATTTGATCTTCAACAGTTAGTTCAAAGTTATGTGCCTTTGGCACACTCTAAGCTTTACAAGTTGATAAATTCACTATAAAGAGTCTTGTTGTTTTCCTCCTGAAGGTCCATCTCTGCATCTTTTCCATTCAACAAATTCAGCATTATCTTGGAATACGGACATTCAGATGGTTCTCAAATTTCGTTTCTTTCCCCAAAATTAGTCGATTTGCCTCAACTGCATTTCTTGACTCTTAAGCTGGATGACTCTGTCATATCCAAAGCACTTTTTGACGGTGTCGATATGCCTCCAAATAATGAAATGACAATGGTAAGTTTGTCCCTTCAGAAGAGTATGTGAATTATCCCTGCTGTTATACTATTGTCTTCTTTATATGGTCAATAATTCGCTAGGTTACAACTTACAAGATAAATTATAACGTTTCAAGATGGTTCATTCGACACAATTGCAAATCTAGAGCTCATAAAGTAATTCGTCCCAGAGCTGCATGCTAAGGGTTCTTGCATCTAATACTGAGGGGCTACGAGTTGCCTAATAACTTTTCTGGATTACGTTTTAAGGTCTTGTCTTGATACTTATCTCCTATTCTGAGTTCCACCTTACATAGCACTGTTTTCATATGTGTCTGCTGATATATGCATCTCTATTCAACCATGCTAATACCATCTTGCATCCTAGGAAGGAGAATCTTCTTCTCTACTTCACGATGGGAGTATAAACAGCCTTAAGCTGGAGAAACTGTTGAACTTTTTACCCATTGCAGAAAGGTGTAATTTGACATCTTCAAAAGCTTCAGATGAAGTTGGGGATTTCCGTATTCAGCTTCCCTTCCTTTCAGGATCATGTACAGAAAAATTCCTGCCTATTGACCAAAGCAGGGTGTCTTTAGCAGACACAGTCATTGTTGTGAATACTCAAAATCTTGACAAGGAAATGATTGTATCCCGAAGAAGTTCCTACCAGAGAATTCTTGCATTGGAGAAAGAAGGAGCTCAAGTTGTGGAACGAGATTCAAATTTACCAGTGGATCTTATCATCAGTTCTGCAACTTGTTTAGTGTGGTATAACTGCAGGAATATTGGAAGGAAACCAAATAATGATGAATATTCTTCATGCTTACCAATGTGCATTGAAAATGTGGCAACAGAAGTTTTAACATCTACAAGTTTTGCTTTCAGTGTCTGTGTTCTGGTAATACTCATACCTAAGATACATTGCCCATAGTTGTTTGACATTTCTTTTATATTGAATATTTTTTTTGTTTTATTTTGGGAGTAGAGCGATTGAGCTACTTAAAATGAGACTGAGATAATGCCAGCAAGAGGATAGTGACACAGTTTTCTTCATTCTGAAGGATAGCTAGCTTTGTGCTGCCAGTACCTTGGCTGGCATAGTTTCCTATCCTCAGAAGTATTACTAGGAAAAGCTCAGTAAATAGGACCTTTAATTTGGTTTTGTTTTGTACATTTTCTTTTACCCTCTGCATTTTAGAGAATATGGGGATAGGATACTTTGAGGAAGCAAACTCTTATTTACATTAATGGTTAGTATGAAATAGTTTCAAAGACAAAGCGAGGACATAAGTTTTTCCAAAAGAAAAAGCTATTGAGTATGACTACAGAAGGAATCATTCTAGTGGTTTAGCAAAATACTGTAAGCAGAAGTGCAGTCTACTTCATTTGGTTGAAAAGAGTTGTTATTTAGGTTAACGCCACGGTCATGGAGGTAAGGGGAAGTTGTGGGATGATTCACAGTATTACAACAGGTCATCATAAGATATCAGAGTCGCTTTGTTGGGGATTTTGAAACTGTAAATGAACTTTTTGTCATCCAGAAAACGTGTTTGAACTCTGATTAATTTGTAGGCACTATAACTTTTCCTTGCAGGTTTTTGAAGGAGACATCAGCTTTCTTTCTGCTGTGATGGAATATTCTGATGGACTCTATGCAGCAGCAGCAAGCCTAGGAATTGAGTTGCAGCTCTTTTGCTCCTATTCATCTGAGTTTACTGATGAAATTCTTTTGAGCTGCATCAAATATGCTGGGAAGGGTCTATATACGAAAATGCCTGAATCAGAAACTCTTGCTGAATCATTTCTTACCAAATTTCCTTCCATTAATCCTTTGACAGCGCACGCGATTCTGTCTTCGGGAGGCCTGCTCAATGAGTTTCTTGAGTGGTCACAAAAAGGCAAGCTCCAAGCAATCCAAAAGTATCATGTTCCCGATGAAAGCCTCTCTCTGTTTAGTGCTCTATGCAAGTTTGGAGAACGGGAGGATTCAAAGTCCATTATGACAGACTGCTCCTCCTCAGTATCTTCTGGACCTAGCTCAGATCAGCTAAATGTTGGTTCTCAAAGAAAACGACAAAAGTACCTTGGAAGCCCTCACAACATTGATGACAAAATGGGTTGTTTGCACTTTGATCCATTTAGAACGTCAGCGGTGTCCAGACCATGCGATACTCAAATGCTAAAAAATCTTGAGATATTTGATGAATTTAAAGAGCTTAGTCCACCTCTAGATGATCTGTTAGGGCAGAAAAGGGGGTTGGAATCCTTTGATGCAGATTTGAAGATGAATTCTTTTAAGGTTTCCAAGCCGTGTGATACTTGGATCTCCAATTGTCTCGATATGTCAGATGAGACAAAAAAGTTTTATTTTCCTTCTAATGATAAATTGTTTGATGAAAACCAAAAATTAGTTACATCTAGAAAGAAAGAATTGGGCTCGTATAACATGACTAACTCTGACAATCAGCATGAAGACCTTGTTGGTGAAGTTATCCACCTGATCAATAGCCCTGAATTGAAATCAGACTTCTCCTCTGTTGCAAACTCAAAGAATCATTTGCCATTGATTTCTGATCTTGAATTTGATTCATTGAGACAGTCCAAAACTGCGGGAAGATTGGCATTCGGAAAAGACGGTCATCCTACTCTTTCAAAGTCTTCTAAGACTTATTTGGATTCAAATATCTTGAATCATGTAAAGGAGAATAAACAAAGTTCACAAGGGTTGCCTAGTCATTATCGAGATCTGAATTTTAAAAATAATAAGTTGCCATTGGGGTATAGTGAAAGGTTTTTGGAAGAGGACCTTGTACAAGGATATGCTTCAAAGGGATTATCTCCCCGGGAGAACAGTATATCTCATTCTGGTCAAGCATCACTATCAAATGCTCTCCGTTCAGACCATTTGCAAGAGAATTCACCTTGGACAATGGAGTTCCTTAACAGAATCAGGGAAAAGAGCAGAATGCGTCAGCAGTCCCTTCCACGTTTCTCGCCTCACCCTTCTCCTAGTTATGTCGGTAATATATCAAAATCTGTTAAGAGAAGAAGTCCCTCCATTCTTGAATTCTTTAGATACCAAGGAGGCAGCAGTATGAGGAAGATACCAGAAAAAAAGAGGCAGAAGCAATCGGCAACTTCTTCCAGAAACGAAATAAATTCAGCTTCTGTGCTTCCTACTTGGACACCTATTGACAAAAGATCAAGAAAGGTTTGTGTAAACTCAGTTCTATTATTCTAGATGATTTTATTATGCTCCATTGCAACCTCACTCTCAAGCAATTTTAGGCTCTATCTTTTGCAATGAATGGAAGTGGAAATCAAACTAAGCTGGTCTGGAGTGACTGATATTATAGTCCAAGCAAAAAGTTTGGGAAAATCCAATAGTGAATGCTGAGAACGTGAGCAACATAACTAAGTGACAAATCCTGTTTAGGTGACATTCTCAAGTCCCTTATTACGTTATGATATTATTCTTCTTAAACTAAGATATGATGATTACTAGTATTAACAATCGTATTTCTACTGGGTGAATGTGTGCAGCTCACCGAGCACTGGCATTGAGGTGAAATTGGTATTGCAATTTGTTTAGAGCATATGTACATATTTCATAGGCAAGCTTCAAATCATATATGCTGGACAAGCACTGTGTAAGCTTATGAAACAGAATCTTATAGTTGCTCAAGTTAGCTGTTTATGGACGAGTAAATAGCAAAATATATTCTCTCCGCGTGTGTCTTTGTGTGAATACTCACTCTCAAGTTCGTAGATATACATATATGGACATTAAAGTCCTTTTCTAATGTATTCACTTAACTCATGTTTCTATAACCCGTGAGGACAAGGACAAGATGAATCTATTCCTTTTGACAATATCAATTTTATCCATGCTGCCGATGTCAATCCTTTGAAACAGAGAACACTATGCCAATGAATAAGAAGCTTTGCATAAGAACTAGGCCAACGAGGATGAACCGGGAGTTATGCATTTTTACTATCATAGGAACTTTCTAAGAACTTCTCTTTGGAGCCTTGGCGTTCTTAAGATGCAGAACACAATTTTGTCCATAACTTGCTAGCGTCAATTTGATTGATTGATATTTCTAGAATAAAAAAATGTGTGCTAGAATTCAAGTTTCAACTATAAAGTGATTTATGCTCAAAAGAATTGAAAATCCATAGAAAATTTCCACCCACTCAAGCATAATTCAACACTTTAAATATGAGCAAGTATAAGAATGTCGATGTAGTTGGAATTATCGATTATAGAAGCGTCTGTGTAAAAATCAATGTCAATACTGAAATGGTGTAATTTACAACGTTTTTAAATGTATGTGTATGGGTGTGTTCGAAATCATGAAGTTTACCCTGCCATTCTCCATTTTATTTTAATATCCAGACATTGTTTGGTGTTGTTTTACTGAATATGCTTGTCTTTTCATGGTATTTTCAAGATATTTTCGCCCAGTAATATCAATATTGCCCTCTAAATGCATGTGTTCTAGTTTTAGTATGTAGACATGAGTTTATAGTTTCAACAACTCTTTAGTTTGTCCTCATAACTTTCAGAATATAATATGATCAAAAAGTATTTAAATTGTGTTCCTCTTTCTAGAAGCACCAAACCATTATCAACCTTAATAGATATGCAGATTCAGGACATAAGCGTTTATTTCAACTGAATTCCAGCCTGTGCAGTGTAAGTGAAGAGGTTGCTGATATTTTTCGGTCAAGATCTACTGGCTCTCTAGATCATGTATATGCATCTTGGATGTTTCTGCTGCGTGCCCTCAAAAAAGACGGGCGAAAGTAATGAGGAAAGAATATCTGTTGACAGTCGAATGTGTACTTTTCATGCAGTTTTTTATATAACGCGGGACGTGCTCATGCTCCAATAAGCTGTTTCACCAATTTATCCAAAATCGATGACTGCATGGAATCCTAATTCTTCTTACCATTCTTGAGGTTACGTACAGTCATTACAAGCTGCTGCCTTTCACCTTCTACTTCTGCGAATTTGAGACTTATCTCAGAATATCTCTCAGACATTTCTTTTAGCTCTCTTTCCATAGATCTATTCTTTTCTGTCAGCAGGGACACTTCAGTTAAGAGGTCAGTAAACTTGCTTTCCTTGTTTGTAGGCAAAATCAACTCCTTATCTGAGCAGGTTTCCAGTATCCTGCCAAACCAAAGTAATTAGATGCATACATGTAGAAATAAACAAACACCATGCCAACAACAGCACTTTGGTAAACATTTAGATTAAAGTACCAAAATAGCTATTTTTAGCTTTTGAGAAAATATAAGAAGTAACAAATGTTCTTGTTTCGATTATCTAATCAACTGATATGAGAAATGGTGGACTGAGCCAACACTTAATATGATGCATGTACCTGTCATTGGGAGTTACAGATTTTTCCTTCTGAAATGACATACTTTGTTTCTTGCTTCTCTCAGAATGCAGTGGGCTTCCTCTTATATATTCTTCTTCGGGCTCACTAGTATTAGTAATGATGTTCTCAGCAGAAGTGTTCTCCTGTATTCAAAGATATATGCAATATAGTCACAGTCTATAACATAGGTGGATGTTGGGAAGACTAGAATATGAAGTTAGGATCAACTGAAGACAGTTGAAAACATTTTGCCACTTTGAGAACTACATTATGTACAACATTAGCACAGACATATGCATGTTTCTTCACTCCCATTTAGTCACCTTTGAAGAGGAAGTGCTACTAATGTTTTAATTATTTATTTCCATAACTGTCTGAAAAAGGCACATCACTCTGAATAAATTTTCTGTATAATATTTCATTTGGATAAGTTGTTAAAGGTGTAAGCCCAGAGCGGCAGTATCATTCAATAAAGCAACAGGATCCCTTCTTGTGAGTTCTAACTTGTGACAATCTTTCTTGATCACTGTGGTCCAGTTATAGGTTTATAGCACAAACTTGTAGTACCCAGTAGGTGATGAACAGTTTTAAGATAATGTTGTTATCAATACCTTTACAGAACTTTGACTACTGCCAATTATTTCCATGCTTCTTTCAAGTTCTTTGACCCTAATAAATAGTTTATTTTCAATAGCAAGAAATGAATTTGTTGAGCTCTCCAGAGCAGCTTCCTTCAATCTTATGTCATCCTACCAAAAGAATAACATTGTTAGACTGGTCTAGAGTGTAATAAAGCACGCAAAACTATGTAGCCAATGCACAAGACTGAACTCATGGACACTGAGTGGTACATTGTTGAAATCATTTGGATAGAACTGTGTTGCCCTCTTGTTTACTCGTATCATAACTCAAAACTGAAAGTAGATATCTTTAGTCACATTAGTTTTAGAGCAGGGAAATTACCTCAAGCATTTGTATTTTCTCGGTTAAAGCTGCAATCTTTGTAGGGTTATGGAGAAGTGGTTCAGATACATTATTTGCTGAACTGAAGCTTACATCTGAAGCTGCAGTTTCCTCACTTAAATGCTTGAGTTTCTTCTCTGTACGGGTAATTATCTCTTCCTTCATCTGTAGCTCATCCCTTAACTGAGATATCTGTTTCCATAAGTTCGCTTTATCCACTTGTTCTTTGTATGAGACTGTTTCTAACTCCCTATGCTTGGTCCTGAGGTTCTCCATTTCTGAAAGAAGATTTTCGATCACTTTGTCTTTCTCACTAATTAAAACTCTTATTCTCATTAGTTCTTCATGTGCCTCCTCTGAATCAACCTTTTTCTCTGAATTAAATCTTTCACTGCTCCATGTTTCAATCAATATCCCTCTTTCTCCATGCCTGGTGAGGTTTTCATTTACCGTTGTGAGCCTCTCTATCTTTGATTTGAGTGTTTGAATTTCTTCCTGCCTTCTTTCTTCATGTTTTTGCGCACTTTCAAGTTGTTGGGTCTTCTCATCAAGCTCTGTTAATATCTGCTTTACTTGTTTTGCTTTTGAATCTAGTTGGTCTGACAATTCATTCAGTTTTTCCACACTCTGATATTTTATTAGCCTGAGCTCTTCGTTGGTCATACGAAGCATTTCCTCCAAATCTCTTTTCTGTTGTCGCAATTCACTGGCTTCTGTACATGCTTTCATTGTTTCCTTTTTGTTATCATCAAACTTGGATGCCATTTCTTCAGAAAGCTTTTTAAATTCCTCCTGAAGACGCTCAGCTGTGACTGCATTCTTCCACCTTGTATTCCTCAAGGCATCCTCTGCTCTGATGGCCCTGTTTTCCTGCTCAACTTTGGCTAATTCCATTGCATTAAAATCGTCATTAAACCTATGTGCCTGCATCTCCAATTCTTTCTCCAAACCTTTAACCTCAGCTTCTAGTTCGTTGATGGAGATCAGAGATTCTGAGAATTCCTGTGCTTGCTTTCTAATTTTTTCTTCTAATTTCTCTACCTGGGATTCAAGTTCTTTTATGATGGCCAAGGAATCAGAGTGTTCATTTTGTTTAGTCATGTCTTGGATTTTGTTTTCCTTTAACTTCATGGAGATATCATGGTTTTCTTGCTTCAAATTATCATAGTCCATCGTAAGCTGTTCTATATGCTTCTCTAGCTCATCCCTTTGGTTCATATAGATATTCATTTCTCCATTCATATCTCTGATCTTTTGCTTCATTGACTCTATTTCCTTTACATCAACATGCTCTTTAACAAGTTCTCCTGACGTCCGTTCGTTTCCATTGCTATCCACTTCAAGATTGTTTACGCCTTGTATTTCATGGTTCTTGCATGTCTCTACATTGCTTGAAAGATCAGCTATTACCCTATTTTTCAGCTCAACCATTTCTTCAAGATCTCTCACTGCAAGCATTAACTCAGAATTTGACTCTTGTGTTTTCTGCAGTTGCAACTCAAGATTGGTTCGTAATTCCTTTTCATGTTTTATCTCTTCCCTCACTGCCTCTAACTGAACCCTTGCATCCTTGATTTTCGACTGCAATGTTTTTGAGTCTTCTGCCTCATCATTGCATTTCTTCAAGTACTTGAGCTGTTTGCATTCTGTTTTGAGTGTATCTCTCTCCTCTGTAAGGCTAATTATCTGTCTTGATAGAGTCTGTCCCTGTGTGGTTTCCTTTGCAACCTGTTTGCGAAGAGACTGTAATTCCAGTTGTGATACTTCTACCTGTCTGATCAAGGCGGCATTTTCATCTTTGAGTTTTTCAAAGGTATCATCTGGAATCTCTTGCAACTTTTCCTTCAAAGGGTTGTCTTCAAAACTATTTGTCGAATCGCCGAAACTTCCATCCGATATTGAGCCCAGTGACCAATCCGTATTTGTTCTTCGATGAGCATGGTTTTTAGCTCCAGTGGCATCTGCCGTTTCCTTCCTAGGCATGGAACTTTGTCTGGTTTGTGACAAGGAAGTAGGGGGGTCATGTTCATTGTACTTCCTGATCCCAGGAGGTTGTTGGGTATTTTCTTCATAATTAAGGGAATTTTGTCTAGTGCTCCTGGTTTGTTCGACACTTTCATACGAACTATATAGTTGTCCATTCTGCAAAAGCAATGAGAGGAGATTCTTCCATTTAGCTCTCCAAAGCAGGTCCATTAGTAATAACTTTTTCATAACTTCTTGTGAGTTATTTATATTTTGAAATGCAAATTACCCTCCTTAGTTTAGTTCAATTTTGAACTAACCCTCATATCTTTTTGTAGATGGCAGTGAGAGAAAGCAATGATATTGAAGATACATGAAATGAGACCTTACTTCGGCAGAAATCTGGTTTCCATCTGAATCGGAATAGCTCAGTTGGCTATCAAAGCTCCTTTCATGGGTCAGTATTGGTGCTCCATTTTCTTCCCCACCTCTGGATTGGCAAATGATAAAGAAAATGTGATGGGAGAAAGAAATGAAGTTAATTATTAAGCTAAAACCAATTTTGTGTGTTGTCACCTTTGTTTTGTATCACTCTCAATCTTCTGAATTGTTACCTGTTTTCAATTTTTAAATAACACATCATGACATGAGTTAAAACATGGCAGATTCATTGGGGAGAGAGAGAGAGAGAGAGAGAGAGAGAGAGAGAGAGAGAGAGAGAGAGAGTGAGGGAGAGAGAGAGAGAGAGTGAGGGAGAACCTACATGTAAAATTGCACCAGAGTTCGCAAATTTAAGGGGTAGGGAGACTGTCAATGGTTCAGCTTCAGCCTCAAAGTCTGCAAAATCAATCGAGGCTTCTCCGAGGAAACCAGATTTTGATGAGCCCTGCGTGTTATACAAGAGCTTTAGTGGACACTGAAAGAAGTTTTAATCAGAAATGGATGACTGATTCTGACTTACAGTTGATACAACGAAATGGTAAATTTTCTCATTGATTTTTCCCGTCTTAGGCTCTCTAACTAGTCTCACTGTTTCATATACAGGATTTTCCCAATAACATATTCCATCCTCAACTGCAGTTTTCTCTAATTTCACTGTTGGCTTCCCTACATCATCTGGAACCAAAGATATCATCAAAGCTGATTTTTTCAACTTGGGCACCTGTATTAAGATTTTTAAAACAGCAGGTTAGATCTTGTCTCTTATACTCTTTCGAATTCCTAATTACATTGCCAATATCTTTTAAAGCTTCATATACTTTCCTTGAATTAGCTCATCATAAAAAAAATGTAAATTTAAGAGTGCAGAACAAGCAAAATAAATCTCAAGTAGAACAACCCATTCGAGGGAAAAGAAAACGGAGAACAACAAGTAGGAATAGTTTTTCCGCACAGCTATATGAATACAAATACAATACCTGTGTTACTTGAAACTGTAATTTGAATACAGCTTTGATCTTGTTCTTCTTGCTCCATGACTTGAACATTCTTTCAGTGTACTTATACCCTTTTGAGATCTTTGACAATGTTCAAAATCTACACTAACTCAACTCACTGTGATTTAGCGAACTGTGATGCTTCTTGACAATTTTGGAGAGATATTGGTCTTGTACTTGTTAAAACCGTAGTTATTTTGACAGGAAAATTCTGTCAAGCAACAGAAAGAATGTGGTCATATACAACCCAATTTCTGGGCAAAATGTTTATAGCGTCCGTAGTTAGCTTTTAGCTGAGAGGTTGAAGATGACTTGACAAAGGAATAGTAATATTCAAAACTAATTACGAAGCTTCTCTCTGATAATTAATTCAATCCCAAAAAGAACTAAAGTGAGAAGCATCACTGAATTGCATTATGGTTTACTTTTTTGTTGTGTAAGGCAGTGGCTTAAATGACATACGTGACCCTGCACTTTATTGATACCTCTACATCAACCAAAAGAAAACTTTATTTTAAAGTTCATTTGGGGACATTGCCTTTCATGTCTTTGGAAGGATACTAAACTAGAGCCTATTTAAAAATTTAAAAAATTATTATAAGCCACAATTGTTAAGTTGTTGATTAATAAATCTGATAAAGTCACAGTTTGGTAATTTGCTGATGTTGTTTAAAAATAGTATCATATTACTATAATTTAATTTAATAGTCCATAAGAGTGTTTTTTTCGAAGAACAGCTGGGCAGCTTAATTAGAACCGATTCTATAGGCTAAGGTGCATAAATAATGTATAGATCCTCATCCGTTATGGAATTTTTTTAATTATTGAGGAATCATGTGGCCTATTGTAATTTAGTTAATGGGTAGGAGTATTTAAGCTCCAAAATTTTAAAAGAAAAGTATTTAATATATCTAATCTTTTAAACATTTAACATATATAAAAAAATTTATGTTTTACAAAATAAAATCTACATGAGGAGTTTGTGAAAGGTAACTTAAACTCATAGCCTTGAATAAAATAGTTTTAACAGCCATGCCAACTGATCTGTTTAAGAAATTATATTTAATTATGTAGTAGTTTTACTTTGTGAAATTTGTGTTATTAGGCTCATATAAGGAAGTATTATACCTTGATTTCAAATTGATCTGTGGTGCTTCAATAATTTATTATTAAAAATGAATGTAGCCAAAACTCTTGGCTTCACAACTTTTTATTTGTGAAGCAACTTAATAATGTGTGCTAGGAGCCTCATTAATGCTTGGTTGCATTATTGGTTTTTCCGGACCAACCATGTTGATCTGTAATTTAGAGGAAACACGTGGGGACATGTGCCTCTCTCTCTCTCTCTCTCTTTTTCCACACTCGTTCTTGGCAATAAATCTATCCAGTTGGAGATTAATGGAACCTCCAGCTGGTTTTCTCTTGCTTAAATCCATTCACAAATAGTGAGTCATGATGGCCCACCTCTAGTAAATCCTTACAGTAAATAGTTATGAGCCTTTTGTACCATATGATTGTAAAGCAATTGCCAAAAGCGTACTATTTTTTTTATTGGAGTTAAATTTGCAAAGTTTCGCGTTAATAACTTGGACTTTAGGAGAAAATAATTCACACCCAAATTGCATACTTAAAACATAAGTGGGTCAATGGCATTAAAGTTTTTGTCAGTATTCGTCTCCTAATTTTTTGCTAACTCACTAACCAACGCACCATAACCTTTCATAAAAAACATCATCTCTATTTTAAAATCGTTTTTAGATATCAACTTTTAACACTAATAAGAAGTGTTCACTAGGTCAATATTTTCATTTAATCCTCGTTAAAATGGTCATTAGTTAGATTGGATCAGTCTAAGCCTTAAGTGCAAAATCGATAATAAATCTAAGAAAGTAAAACTTGGTTCCCCTCGTTAATATAATATTTTTTTTGTTGAATTCATGTGCTAAAAAATTATTACATCATAGTTTGTTAGTAATCAATAATGAATTCAAGTAGTCCATCTAAATGTCTGTCTAGTTTCTACTCTAGTCTTTTTTCATAAACATATGACTCAAAAAAACATGATTCTCACTTCTACAATTTGAGTGGATTTTGTTCAAGGGTTTCGCTCATCCTTAATGTCTAGAGGAGAATTTTTTTTTGAACGCGTTTGTTTGACAATAATGTGTGTTATTTATGAATAATCTAATATGTCATTATCATTCTGATATCTAAATCATTCTAATTTTAAAAATCAATACATTTTATATATAAGTTTTTTCTTATTATATCGTGCATTTACTTGATCTACTGTAGTAGTACTACATTTCCTGCCCCATTAGTCCCCTTACATATAGAACTAAGAGATGGGGATATTTACTTAGAAGTCTCACTTGAGGTTAAAATTCCTCTTCAATTTTCCAAGTAAAACATTAATGAATACAAGAAAGTGGAAATTGAAAATGTTTTTAGCCCAATAATTTCCAATTCTTTTATTGACTGCCTAAATTGGACTAGTGGAGTGGGTACTGTATTTTAGGATTAACAGTTACATTTAAGCTGTCATTAACACTTAAAAATTCCACATAGCTTTCATTAAAAAACCCTTGAAATCTTTTCCAATCTAGATCTTACAACCCGTTTCCCTTTTCATCTCTAAGTTGCTTCTATAAAGTAGATTAGATCGGTTATTGACTTTCGAGTACATGAGATTGAAAGTTTTTATGTCTGAAATGACTTTTGTCAACTAATTTTTCTTTTATATACTTGACTAGTTGCTATTATCATTTATGTTTTGGGGACTGTTATATTTCTTTATTCGCCTATTATTGGTTTTGATTTTCGAATGATCATTGCTTTGACTTAAATTAATCACTAAAATTTACGTTCTCAACTTTGAGCAGACATTGTCTACCAAGCAAGCCTCAAGGGCCCAAGCCCACTTAAAATTAATTAATGAGATAATAAAGCTAGTTTAAGTTTAAATTTTGCATTATATCCTTTAATTTTAATTTTTACACATATGGTGGGATTGTATTTTTGATTTTTTAGTTAATTATGATTTTATATGATCATTTACTTTTTTACCATTTTTATAACTGACTGTATCTTTTAGGTTGCAGATATTCAACCTTTATCGCAGCTCCCTTTCTTCCACATCTCTGGCAACAATTTCATTGTTGCAGATTTCGAGCTTCATCATTTTCAATATTTTTTCTTCATCTCCAATTCATATTTCAGATAAATTTGTAACATCAATAACATGTTTTTTTAGTACTTTATAGGAATTTATTTTGTTTTTTTTTTTGCTGAATTTGATGATTTTTTCTTCATTCTTTGTTGCTGCTTATCTGGAATTGATCAACAAGTGAGTTTTGGTGAATCTGTCTTCACCCTTTTCTCTATATTAATTTTTGTCCTTCATATTAATCTTCCTTTATTTTTTATGTAAAAATTCTTTTCATCCATCTATTTCTAGTTTTCGAGCAAGATGGATGAAGAAGAAGGAGGAGGGGCCGGGCTTGGGTGTGGTAGGGGGTATGGTACCGAATGACATATAAAAATATATTATATATATACTACGATATATTAATAGTATATAATAATATAACATAGATATATTATGATATATTGATGGTATGTAAAAATGTATTACATATATACTATGATATACTAATAGTATATTAAAATATACTAGGATAAATATACTACAAAATTTTGTATATATACTATAAAATTATAGATAAAAAGTTGCATAACACAGTATGTAAACATATAATATAACATATATGTTTATATACTATATAACAAAAGATATACAATATTGTATAATATAGTATATTATTATATATCATAGAGTATATATCTATAAACTACGTAATATTTTACGCTGAGCTTGTTACATAAATGAGCTGATTTTCGTCCCTTATTAGTGACGGCAATTTTGTCTATTTACAATATTTTCTAGATTTTAAAGATGTGTCATTTTAAAATTCAATCATTTATGCAAATTACAACTTTTTGGGTCATTTTTTCCTTTATTTTCATATAGTGGTCTATTTACCTAATTGAGCCTTAATTAATTAAATTGTATTCATTTTTTTTCATTTTTATTTCATTTGTTTTTTTACGACCTTTACATAGTTTTATACAGGATTCACATAAATAGATACATTCTTTAAATACTAATATTTTAAGAAGCATAAAATTCAATTTACTCTTGCAACAATCACCATTTTATACTGTAAAAACTTTCATTTTATTTCAAAAGTTCATCCGATAAATATTTAATCTATGACATTTTTTTGTTTTTCTTAATTATATCGTTTTTGACCTTCAAATTAGATTTCATTTATGTATTGTTTGCTGTATTTGGTTAATCGGTTTTCTAATGAGAGTTAATTTCAAAGAGCTCTTTTAAGGATTAACATCTCCCATAAAGATATCTATGCTAATTGCTATCTCATAATATTCCTCAATTTCATTCTTTTAACTGAGGAATAATTTGCGCATAAGCTTGTTTAAAATTCCCCTCCAAAAAAATCCTCAACATTAAATGTACAAAATCATACATTGTGTTCTAGAACGACGTAAACTATACAAACATTGAACCCAATTGTCAAGCCATATTAACCACAAACACGTAGTAGATACCTAACCAATGGGCAAGCAAATTCAAAATCAAAATCAAAACAAATAACTACCACCTAAAACTATTAAACGTCCATATCTCAGTTTAGAGTTTTTAGAAACACAATCATGAGATCCTTAATCAATAACTGCTGAAGCAAATTGTTTAGAGTGGGGTGGATGATCGTAAAATTTATGAACTACTTATGTTGGTCAAATAGTTAGGTAAAAATATAAATATTTTTCAGATAATAGAGTTTGAACCAACTGAAATTAAGGTAACGAAATCATTGAAGTTCTGTTTCCTTACCTACTGAAATTTGACATTTAAGCTCACCTATTACTTAAATGGCTAAGTAGTAAAAACACTCCTTGCTATAGCTAATTTATGTACCAAGAGCTTAATTGCCAAAACCAAAGAAGAAGAAGGATAAGAATTAAATTTGACCAAAATATTATTTATGAGGTGTGATTGCAAAATAATACAAAAGCACGGGTCGTTTTTGGATTTATTCTGTTTAAATCTAATTTGCAAATTTCCTTCGAATTTAGTATAGCAATTAGAAGTGAAAAACAATATCTACTCTCGTTAAAAGAAAAACTATAACTCAATCTATTGGAAGATTAATGGATAGTTAATTACTTTTTTTCGGTAAATGAATAGTTAATTACTTAATCAAGAACATATTTAGGTACTAGCATTGATTATAAATTAATGTAGCAATATCAAATATAAACTCTTCTTTCTTTCTATATATACATATACATATATATATCTACATATACATATACATACATATATATAAATTAATGTAGCAATATCAAATATAAACTCTTCTTTCTTTCTATATATACATATACATATACATATATACATATACATATACATACACACACACACATATATATATATATATATATATATATGTGTGTGTGTGTTTATGTTAACAAAGTTAATTAGATTGAATTTATAATTTTTAGACTAATGAAATTTCTTTTATTCCTTACATAGCCTTGAGTCTAGAGAGAGATTATCGCACTCTCTCAAAAGAAGAAAATATATTGAGGCCCAAATTTGATTAGATTCGATGGTGATCGCTAAATTAAGGCCAACTCAGTATATTCTCTGGATGGGCCGATTGTTGATATAGATTCAAATGCTTTGCTATTTTTCTGAAAGTATGCTCATTTAGGAAAATAATCCATCTTTCTTTGTATATATGGTGTGTGTGTGTGTTAACAATGTTAATTATATTGAATTTGTAATGTTAGACTGATGAAATTTCTTTTATTCCTTACATATCGTTGAGTCTAGATAGAGAGATTATCGTACTCTCTCAAAAGAAGAAAATGTATTGAGGCCCTGATTTGGTTATATTCGATGACGATCGCTAAATTAAGGTCAACTCAGTATATTCTTTGGATGGTCCCAATTGTTGATATAGATTCAAATGTTTTTCTTTTTTTTGGAAGTAGACTCATTTTGGGAAACGGTCCATCTTCCTATATATATGTTAACAACCACTACAAGAAAACTAACCTTTAGCGACGAACTTTTTCACCACGACATAAAATTCGTTGCCAAAAGCCAAGTTTTAGCGACTAACATTTATGTTGGTCGCTAAAAATGTCCTATAGCGATGAAGTTCTCGCGCGTCGAAATAAAATTCATCTGGGAAAAAAGGGCCTAGCGCGCCATTTTTTTAGAGTTTTTACCGACGAATATTTTTATTTATCGGTAAAAAGTCTTGTGTTTACCAGCGAAGTAGAAAGTTGGTCGGTAAAGGCTTCGTCTATAGCGACCAACCTAGAGTTTCATCGGCAAAAAGCCTTACTTATATCGACAAAGTTGAAATGTCGTCACTGAAAGTTGGCCTTCTTAAAACTACATCGTTTTAACAAGGTAGCTAGCTCTAAAAACACAAAAAAACAAAAAACAAAAAACAAAACAATACCCTCGCATTCTCCTACCCATGATAGATCGAGCTTTCCCGTCTCAACCCCGCGACAGAGTCTTTCCCCTCTCACCCCATGTAGGAGCTCCTCCATTTGTAGCCATTTGTCGCCAAGCTCTCCACTGTCTCTGTAAGTGTAGGTAAGCAAACCTCCTCTCTCGATCTCTCTCGCGCGGCGTTGCTCGTTTAGTTTTCTGTCTCTTCTCTTTTCTAATTTTTTATTGTACTGTGTTGTCTCTGCAATTTTTTATATCTATATTTCTCACCAATTCCTTATGGGAGTTATAATAGAAGAAAGAAAACACTCAGTTGTTTGTTTCCGCTGCTGGAAATTGTATAATTTATGGTTTGAGGGTATAAATTAAAAATTTGATTATGATATCAGGATAGACACTTGATTGCTTCTTTTTATTTGAAATAGGATCAATTTAAGTGCATAAGAAATTCATTTGAAGATCCAAAATGGGTTTACTCTGGACACAAATTCCTATACGACGCTTAAAGATGCGAAAAGTAGAAGATTTTTGTAGTCGGGGCTTAATTAAAAAAGTTAAATGAAGGTGCTAAATCAGCCAAAAATAGTTTGAGGGTTTGCTCACGATCAAAGTGCAAGATTCAGTTCTGTAGTTTAGCCTTGTTTTCAAGAAAGTTGGCTCGATAGTTTTAGTCTTGAATCCATCAGTTGATCAAATCAGATCAGCTTTGGTTTTGTAAAGCTGGTTCAGTTTAAAAAATATAATAAATAGATTACAGATTGAGACGGTTAGGATTGGTTGGTCTTGTTTGCATGAGTTTTTGTAAGTAGTGGTCTTTTTTGCTTAATTGAAGTTTTTGTTCTCTCTTTGTTCGTGTATCTCTTAAAAGAGTAGTTGGGATGCTTTTTACCTGTCAGTTTTAAAAAAATGGGTGATACAATTTGTGTAGACTTTCTTTAGATATGATTTAATAGGTTGTATCTATCTAGCTGTTTGATTGATTTGGCTAAATCTATCTAGCTTTTTGTGTTTCTCTAAATAATTATTTCATTTACAGAGTGATAAAAAATAGACGCACTATAAAAAATAGGAGTTTTAGTAACGAAAATAAATTCGTCGCAAAATGCTCATTTTGGTGACTAACTAAATAGTTAGTCACCAAAGGCAATGGCGGGCGTCATTTTTTTTCATGCGTTTTACCGACAAAATTTATATTCCATCAGCTAAAAGAAAAGTTTTAATTGATGAATTAATTTTTTCATTGGTAAAAGTGCATTTTTTACCGACGAAATACTTATTTGGTCGGTAATTGATACACAAATAAGTAGGCTTTCCCTTTATCTTTCATTTCTCTACTTCCCCTGCCATTTCAAGCCCTCGACAAAACCTGCTTCCCTCTCACCTCCTCAGTTTGTCTCCATCAGTCTTCGTGACAAAGCATGTTCTCATATTTTCTCTATTTCAGTTGAAATTTTTTTTATTAAAATTTCATATCATTACTTTTTATTCCATTTGTAATATCGCAATAAAAGCAATTTAGTGCAGACAATATTGTATTGTCACTTTAATGTTATTGTCTTATGAAGAATTTGTCATTTGCTTAAGTATTTTAACGCGCATTGATTTTTAATTATTAGTATGATATTTATGTTAAGTAACAATCAATACCCAAAGTAGTAATTAATATTGTAAAAAAAGAAAAAAAAAACTCTATAAGTCGAATACATTTTATTTCCTTTTTTAGCCATTTAGAGTTCTGATATTGAACTATATATTTCCATTCCTCTTCCAAATATTAGTTAGTTAAATTAGCATCTATACATATGACTTCAAATTAAAAATATGTTGAAGGTTTTATTTGCTTAGAGGTCTTTTGTTGAGAGTTTCTTTAAATAGTTATTTAATTTACAGATTGACAAATGAACAAGACTTGGATAAAAATCATAATAGATTGTCCAAGGAGTATATTGATGGTATTTCACAGTGAGTGTGGCAAGTAATTATCTCAATGCAGAGGGAAAAACTTGTTGTCCATATAAAAAATGTCTTAATTCAAGATAATTGTCTTTAATAGAAGTTAAAATGTATTTTTGCCAATATGGAATGACATTGATCTATGATCGTTGGGTGTTGGGTGTTGATGAGATATAAAGATATCACCATTCACCAAATATGGAGATGAATAATACTATATCTCACCTTGGTGGTGATGATGATGTTGATGATGGTGATGAGATGAGAGAAATGTTAGATAACATGTATGATTTTGTTGGGATGAAGGGGAATGGTAAACGAATTGGAGATGATAATACTGATAGAATAAATTTAACCGGAGTTAGACAGAGTTAGTGATTTATTTAGTGAAACCGAAGAAGAACTTTATCTTGGTTGTCAAATATTTCACTATTTTTATTGTGAAGTTGGTGCATATCAAAGTGCTTAATCATTGGAGCAATAAGTCATTTGAGAGGTTTAGGGTTGTGGTATCACACCACTCATTCTTGTAAATATGATTGATATTCTAGAAAGAGAATGGAGGAAAAGACAAATGTCCTAAATGTGGTGAACCAAGATATAAAATGGATGATGGGAAGGGTAAGAAAGTTCCCCAAAAATGTTTGCGTCACTTTCCTGTTATACCCATACTTTGACGATTGTTCAGGTCAAAATATACATCGTCCGATATGAGATGACACAAGGAAAAACGTGTCAACGCTGAAGGTGTATTGAGACATCCTACTGATTCAGAAGGTTAGAATGATTTTGATAAGGAATATAGTTAGTTTGCAGAAGATGCTCGAAGTGTAAGACTAGGACTTGCAACGGATGGATTTAATCCACTCAAAAATATGAGCAACTCATATAGCATGTGGCCAGTCATATTAGTACCGTATAACCTTCCTCCATGGAAGTGTATGAAAGAATCGTTCTTTATGATGGCGTTACTGATTTTTGGTCCAAGATCTCCCGGTAAAGATATTGATGTGTATTTTGCAGCCATTGATAGATAAGTTTAAACAACTGTAGGATGGGGTGCAAGCATTTGATGTCACTTTTGGGTAATCTTTTACTATACATGTTGTTGTGTAGTGGATAATTAATGACTTTTCAGCGTATGAAGATTTGTCTGGTTGGAGTACAAAAGGGTACTTGGCATGACCTGTTTGTAACGAAGATGCATCTTCGTTGAGGTTGCGAAGTAAAATATGTTACATGGACATCGACGATATTTGCCTTGTGATCATATATGACGGAGGAGTAGATTGCATGACGGTAAACAAGAGTTTCGTGATGCACCAAGAAAGTTGACAGGAGAATTGAGGCAGTTAGATCAAATTCAATTTGTCAAGTTTGGCAAAAACCCAAATAAGTTAGACAAAAAAGAAAACATCATTTAGATGGTCTTAATTGAACTAAGAAAAGTGTGTTTTTTTAACTTTCATATTGGTCTAAGTTGAAAATCAGACACAAATTGGATGTTATGCATATTGAGAAAAATATTTGCGATAATGTATTTGGTACATTGTTGAATATAGAAGGCAAAAACAGAAAGACACTTACAAAGCTCGATTGGACCTAGCCGACACGAATATAAGAAAAGAACTACACCTTGAATTGAAAAGGAATAAATATTTTAAACCATCTGCATGTTACACATTGCCAATACAGGAGAGAAGAAAGTTTTATGGTTTTTAAAGTCAGTCAAGTTTTCAGATGGCTTCGCAGCAAACATATCACGATATATCAACCAACTGAGGGTAAGGTTTTGGGATTGAAAAGTCATGATTATCATGTTTTACTTCAAAGACTTTTACCAGTTGAGATTCGTGATTTATTGGGTAAGGATGTGTGCACTGCTTTGGTTGAGTGTTTAACTACTTCAAAGAATTGTGCTCGAAAACACTGAACACTAAGGACTTGGATATTCTAAGAGATGGAATAAGTTTGATCCTGTGTAAGTTAGAAATGATATTTCCCCAAGCTTTCTTTGATGTTATGGTACATTTGACAGTTCATTTACCACAAGAAGAGAAATTGTGTGGTCATGTTGGTTATAGTTGGATGTACCCAATTGAAAGGTATATCTCTCAACTTTACCTTACACATCAAATATTTCACGCACAATGTATTGTTGTCATATGACAGGAGTTTGCTTACACTTAAACAATATGTTAGAAACAAAGCTCGTACAGAGGGTTCGATTGCAGAAGCCTACATTGTTAATGAGTTATTGATTTTTTGCTCATTGTATCTCCGTGGCGTTGAAACAAAATTCACGCGGAATGAGAGGAATGATGATGAGTACTTTGACAAACTAAATGAGGGGTTAGTAGCTGTCTTCACTCAACGAGCTCGTCCAATTAGTGATAAGAAAATAGTTCAACTTTCTAAACAAGAATTATAGATTGCCCAATGGTATGTGTTGAATAATTGTGATGAGCTACAACCTTACTTAGTGTAAGTATATCAATAACATTATTAAGTCTAATTTTCAATGGTTGTTTTATGTAGCAAATCATTCAAATAAAATGATTAATATGTGCAGAGAGTACATGAGAGAATTAAATAGAATTAGTCGGGATGACTTAAGTTCAAGACATCGAAATCAATTTCTTGAATAGTTTAGAAATTGGGTATGTGTATATATTTGACTATATATATATAATCATTAAAATTAGTACGGAAGTCACTAATACTTTTGTTATTTTTATTAGATCAGTGAGTTGCGCCGTCAAAGGTCATTACAAGCCACAGATGATTTTATGCTTTAGCATTTAGTCCAGATAATCGTGTCAGGTCATATTCTGGTTGTATTGTCAATGACATTCGATATCATAATATAGATCGTGATCATCACCGGACAACCTAAAATAGTGGCTTAGTAGTTCCAGGAGAATATGATGGAGAAGAGATTGAATTTTTCGGTAGGTTAAAAGAAGTGATTGAGATGCAGTATGTACGGGAAATAAAAGTTATATTATTTAGATGTGAATGGTTTGACACAAATGCAAAAAGAAATAGAGTGAAGAGAGATCTTGGTTTCACTTGTGTTAAATGTGAGCCAAACTTGGTATGAAAATGAGCCTTTTATTCTTGCATCCCAAGCACAACAAGTCTTTTATGTTGATGATTGTAAATTTGAAATCAATTGGAAAGTGGTGCAAAAGGTTCAACATAAATATTTATGAGATGTTCCTGAGATAGAACAAGATGAAGTCATAGGACCTACTAAAATAACTTTGCCATCTATCAATCTAGATGAGTCAGAAACAATGCAATTTTCGCTGGCATGACGTGGAACCTTCTGAAATAGATGTAAATGTTATTGGAGTAGGAGATAGTAATATTGAAGATATTGATTTTATTGATGATGATGATGACAATAAAGATGACACTTTGGTTAATTATGATGATGATTCATATGATATTGTACCAAGTGATGATGATATAGATTGAATGTTAAAGTAACAGTGAGTCTGTTAGCGAAAAAATATTCGTTCATTTTTTTTAAATTTACTTTAGTTTATTTTGTAAGCAATAACTTGTTTATGATCTTCTTTAATGCCACTTATCTTTATGTAGGTTAATAATGTCTCCCAGAAGAAATATTCCTCCTCCAAATCTAGATCATGTTGTAGGATATTCTACTGATGAAGATGGATTCCATTCAGGTATATACACTTTGTAATAGTTCTTATTATAATGGTTTCTTATTCTTTGTTTGTTTTGTAGTGGCTTCATCTTCTTTGGGGAGTGTGAGAAGGGTTCACGGGCCAACAAGAGGAATTGAGTTGGAGAGGTTAGTGAGCCAGTTCAGAAAATTATCAATCGATACTTCTCCTCCTGGTGTTGTTAGACATGTTGGAAAGTGGACCGTCCACTTCAACTTTGAGATTGGTGCATTCATACGACAATTCATACCACTTCAATATGAGGGTTGGTCCAATGTGCCAGAAGAATTCCTGGCAGTTATAATTGATAGGCTGCAGGTAATAATGATACATCTATTTATTGCTATATTTTCTTTATTGCGTGACTGATGGTAATTGCAGATTTATTTTACTTTTGAATCGACCAGTAATGCTATGATCGATTGGATCAAATTTGAAGCAGTGAACAAATACAAGGTATACAAGTACACATTGCATAGACATTATAAAAAATTTAAAGATCCAATAGTAGCACGACGACATCCTTATAAGGGTGTATCAGAGGATGATTGGGATTGGCTATGCGCAGTTTGGGAGACGGAGAAATTTGAGGTAATTCCTATTATCAAAGCTTATTTATTACTAATTATTTCAATCATAAAACTTATTTATTACAGGCACGCTCAAAAACCAATTCTCAAAACCGTCAAAACCTTTCATACAATCATAATGGAGGGAATGTATCTTTACTTAATCATTGATTTCGTCAGGTGAATCAAAATAATGTTTTAGTACTCGCAATAATTTTTAGTATATAATAATTAATGACTCAACTTTTGTTTCATTTTGGATAAGAAGCTTCAACTGGGATAACACCTACTTGAATTGAAATGTTTTACAACAAGCATTTCAGAGCTACAAAAGGTTGGCAGAATGATACGGCTCACGAAAGATATGTGACTAACCCCTCTTGAATAGTTTCTGAATTGATTCTCCTTGTCTTGTTTTAATAGTGTTAGTTTCAAGGTGTGTGTGGGTGGAGGAGGGGGGTTATCACTTTGTATATGAGTGTGTTAGATAATTTTTGAATGTTTTCTGAATTGATGCTCTTTGTCTTGATACTAGTGTTAATTTCAATGTCTGTGTGAGATGGGGGACGTGTGGNGTGGGTGGGTGGGTGGGGGGTTATCACTTTGAATCTGAGCGTGTCAGAGGATTTTTGAATATTTTTTTAATTGATGCTCCTTGTCATGATAATAGTGTTAGTTTCAATGTGGGTGTATATGTGAGTGGGGGGATTATCACTTTGTATCTGAGCGTGTTAGATGATTTTTGAATATTTTCCAAATTAATGCCCATTGTCTTGATAATAGTGTTAGTTTCAATGTGTGTGTGGGTGTGGGGGCTATCACTTTGTATCTGAGTTTGTTAGATGATTTTTGAATATTTTCTGAATTGATGCTCTTTGTCTTGATAATAGTGTTAATTAAAATGTGTATGTGGGGGAGGGGGGTTATCACTTTATATCTGAGCGTGTTAGATAATTTTTGAATATTTTCTGAACTGATACTCCTTGTCTTAATAATAGTGTTAGTTTCAATGTGGGTGTGGTTGTGTGTGTGGGGGGGTATCATTTTATATTTGAGCGCGTTAAATGATTTTTGAATATTTTCTGAATTGATGCTCATTGTCCTGAT
Organism: Datisca glomerata; assembly: GCA_003255025.1. Taxonomy (NCBI): domain Eukaryota; kingdom Viridiplantae; phylum Streptophyta; class Magnoliopsida; order Cucurbitales; family Datiscaceae; genus Datisca; species Datisca glomerata. The sequence goes on along the minus strand of QANY01013442.1, from coordinate 218,249 downwards.
AATAGTGTTAGTTTCAATGTATGTGTGGGTGTGTGGGGGGTATCATTTTGTATCTAAGCTCGTGAGATGATTTTTGAATATTTTCTGAATTGATGCTCATTGTCTAAAGATAATAGTGTTAGTTTCAATGTGTGTGTGGGATAATTTATCACTTTATATTTGAGTGCGCTTGATGATGATGATGTTTGAATACTTTCTTATTGATACTCCTTGTCTAGAGATAATAGTGTTAGTTTTTATTTAAAGCTTGGCTTATTGTGATGTTACACAGGAACACATGTATGCTTTGCGAGATGAGCCTATCACTGAGGATGCCACACCTCGCTCCGAAGAAGAGATAATTGAAGAAGTCCTCAGGCAAAATAAAGATTTTGGACATGGAGCCCCACCGATATCTTCCAAGAAAAAGAGTCGAGTTGGAGTTGAAAATATAGAATTAAAAAAACAAATCAAGTCAATGGAGAGCCAACTGCAAAGTTTACTTGTTTGGGCTAGTCAAAATAATTTTTCATCTCCTAACGATGACTCAACAACAGAAACATGAGATATATAATATTTGTTAAGCTTTGTAGTTGTAACATCAAACTTTAAATACTTTATTTTTGGATACATTTGCGAACCAAATTCTGTAATAAATTATGATTTGAAGATTTTGTTATGAACCACTATATTAATAATATATATGTATTTCTTAGAAAAATATCAGGTTTGATAAATTCTCTAATGATATTAGTTGCTATCACAAGTGATATTAATTACTATTACAACATTTTGTAATGTAAAATTTGGTCATCGAAAACATTCCGCGATAAAAAAAATGGTGGCAAAAAGGTTTTGCGACGAAACTTCTTTTTGGTCGCAAAATCTTTTTGTGACAAAAAGAAAATTTGGTCTCAAAAAAGTTTTTGCGACGAAATTTATTTTGGTTGCGAAAAACTTTTGGCGACCAAATTTTTTTTAGTCTCGAAAGCCTTTTGCAACCAATTTTATTTTGGTCGTGAAAACCCTTTTGGCGACCAATATTTATTTTCGTCGCGAAATCCTTTCGGGACCAGTTTTCTTTCATCGCTAAAGGCTAACACGATGAGATCCATATTTCATCACGAAAGACTTTTGCAGACGAAGCAAAAACGATGAAATTTTGGGGCTAAAGCCCTTGGTTTTTTTAGTGAACAATAATTATATTGAAAGTTTGTAATGTTTAGACTGATGAAATTGCTTTTATTCCTTACACATAGTTGAGTGCAGATAAAGAGAGAGATTATCATACTCTCTCAAAGAGAAGAAAATGTATTGAGGCCTTGATTTAGTTAGATTCGATGACGATCGTGAAATCAAGGCCAGATCAGTATATTCTCGGGCTTTAAACAGGAGTAGACGTATTTTTACTATATTAATACAAAAATAGACAAGTAGTTTCATAATAATAAAAAAACAGCCAGTGTGAATGGATACAAAAAATATATTACATACTGTACCCTTAATATATATATATAATAAATAGAAAAGCAATAAAAAATTTTGGAAACTCCTATATGTCATAATTGCTAAATTGTTTTGAAAATTTTCCTAAAATCTCCCTCCCCCATCTCTCTCTCCTTCCACATCTCTCTCTCCTTCCAAGTCTCTCTCCACGTCTCTCTCTCTCTCTCTCTCTCTCTCTCACTCTCCTTCCACATCTCTCTCCCTCTTTCAATCAAGATTTTATTTTTGAAATCTCCTTCAAAATAGGTAAGTAATATCTAAAATCATTGTATTTTTTTCAAAATAGGTCTCCGAATAAGCTTCAATTTGATATCTTACAGGGCCCGTGGTTCCACCCGTGTCAAAAGTTATGCCCTACGGAAGTGGACACGCGCGTGCTACGATCCGTCGGTTACAGCAGTTCTATAGCTGTACTGTCCGTGTTTTTTTGGACACAAAACTCAGCTATGACAGGTAAACCCTGTCGCACCTGTAGTTCTCTGAATAAGCGTCAATTTCATATTTTACAGGGCCCGTTGTTCCACCCGTGTCAAAAGTTATGCCCTACGGAAGTGGACACGCGCGTGCTACGATCCGTCGGTTACACCAACTCTAAAGCTGCACTGTCCCTATTTTTTTGGATAGTAAACTCAACTCTGACGGGTAAACCCTGTCACACCCGTAGGTCTCTGAATAAATTTCAATTTGATATCTTACAGGGCCCGTGGTTCCACCCGTGTCAAAAGTATGCCCTACGGAAGTGGACACGCGCGTGCGACGATCCGTCGGTTACAGCAGTTCTACAGCTGTAATGTCCGTGTTTGTTTGGACACAAAACTCAGCTCTGACGGGTAAACACTGTCACACCTGTAGGTCTCTGAAAAAGCTTCAATTTGATAATCTCTCTCTCGCCCATATTCTCTCCATGTCTCTCTAATATATATATATATTATGGCTGCTTAATTAAACTGTTTCTACTTCAATATCTTCTTCCCTCTTAATACCCCCTCTTAATTACTGTTCAATTCCGCGCCTTTTGGTATCAGAGCCAAACCTGGTGGGGATAATTACTGTTCATTTACTGTTTCTACTTCAATATCTGCTTAATTAAACTGTTCACCGCCTATTATGGCTGGTTATTGTTAATATTGTTTACTTATTTGCTTACATGAATAATTGCTTATATATAATCTTACTCTCCGCCCAAGTGGCTGGTTATTTTTACAATTGATTATTTCTCTGTATTATTTATTTACCTAATCTGTGAATCTGTTTATTAGAGGCTGACGTATCAGCTTCTATTTGGTTAGCTTCAGGGACCTAGGTAAGACCTCTTAGATACGTAAATCCCGAGGGTAGGGTGGTTGTAGAGGCGAAAGGGAGAAGAGTGAAGTCTAATAGGAGGTTGTAGAAGTCACCACAAGGTTAGTAACAAACAATACAACATGAAATTCTCAATAATAAGAATAATTTAGTTAATTGAGCAATGAGTAGATTATTTAGGAGTAATTCTTCTAGTAGTAATAGGTCAACAATAACCTCAATACCTGACATAATAAATGATGAACACATAGAATTAACAGATGATCAAGTAGATCATAGGGTATGGAATATACCTAAAATCCCCAATAAAAATATTTATAAATCAACATGGTCTGTTGCTTCTTTCAAGCCTCAGCATCATGTCAAAACAATTGAAAAAATATTTACTCTTGGAAAAGAGCATGAAACATGTCAATTACTTTCTTCTGATGCAATAAAGCATTATATTCAAGAATGATATAATTTCCTTCATTTTGGTTTAGTCCAGATTGGAGTGAAATCACTCACGAGAAGAGGCCTAAATACCTCTGTCTTATTAGCCTTGCGAGATGCAAGATTTACAAATTTTAATGATAGTATATTAGGTTTAATTGAATCTTCACTTTGTAATGGCCCAATTCATTTTGATTGTTTTCCTGATCTGTCTATTAGTTTAGCATATCATCATATTTTAAAATCATTAACTTTAAATATTAAAACTAGTGGTTACCAAGTCCTAGAAGGTACCCAGCCTCTAGCTTTAGTTTTTAGAATACATTACAAAGTAACCAAAACAAATATGAACTTTCAAGCCATCAATAGGAGTCCAAAGAATCAAACCCTATTAATACAATCTAGTCAAAGTAATGCAAATATTAGAGTTCCTAAAATAATTAGGTGGACTGAAATTAATTTACCAACATATTGGTTTTTAACTAATGAAAGTCAACCGACCCAAATTCAAAGATCAATTGAAGATGTAGATTACATCCAGCAGTACATGGATGGTACTGTAAAAATTAACTTTCAATCATCTTCTAATCCATAAATTAAATAATATAGTCAGTCTAGTACCCCTAGAAATTCCTTTTCTGAATCATCCGTTGTTAATAATCAAAGTTTTATGATTCAACACTTAGAACAAGAATTAAAGAAATTACAAATTAAAAATTTAAAACTTAAAGGCATAGCCACAAATTTTCAAGTTAGTCAGCCAGTCTTTGATAATAAGTCTGAACAATCTGATGAAACTGAAGCACCCACTGGATCAGATTTCCAAGGAAGCCTTAATTCTATCAATCCTCAACTCTTAGTTCTCAATATAGGAACATTGAGCCAAGAGTATAATCTAGATTGAGAAGGTCTAGCCCAACACAATAATGACCCGAATAATCTAGATATACGTAATAGATTTAGAGATTCATATAATATGGATCAAATGAAAGTCATACTTGCTGAATGGAAGGCATTTATGCAAGAATTTAAAATTGATATATTTTTTCTAGATTATGTTGAAGATATTTATGAAAGAAATTTCAAAGTATAAATGGGTTAAGGAAGACTCTAGTGTAGTTTCTACTAGTCATCCTCCTCCTGAAAAAATTGTGATTAATCATAAAAATTCTTTAATCACTGCTTCTCCTTTCAAAATTGCAAAGGAAGAAGAACCAAACAAAAAGGTAGTTGAAGAACTCAACTATACTAACCAGAGTCTAATTACAATAGGAAAATAGTTAGACAAAATTGAAACTAAGGTTGATATTCTCAATGAACCTAAGCCTAATGAAACCCTGAAAGAAAAACCCTTAATAAATTTTTCAGATAAAACCACTTTAAAAATTATTCTCATTAATAAAAAAATTGATAAAATGATTCAGGATTTAAAAAATAAATCTACTGAGTCATATTCCTCTATCAAGGTTGTTAACCAAGACAATAGTTTAGATTCTAAGTCTGAAACAATTGATGAAATATTTCAAGAATTAAAAGCAATTAATCAAGACGATAATACTGACTCAGATAGTCATAGGTCAGAATCAACTTATGAATCATCTGTAATAGATGAATTTTCAAATATTAACAATATTGAAAAAATATTTAAAAATTAATAAATTAATAAATTAGAAAGAAAATAGCATAAGAAGCCCATGCCCCCTGATATTCAAATTACTGAATCATCTCTTGTTAATCAATTTTCTGTTTCTGCAGAAAAATTATATGAGTGGAATATTGATGGTCTTTCTGAACAGGAAGTCCTCAATAGATTACAACACAAGGCAATGATAGCTAATAGCTACATTACCTCTCACGGTTTACTTCATGAAGAAGTAATAAACCTTCTAGTTACAGGGTTCACATGAATGCTTCATTCCTGGTGGGAAAAATATCTCACACATGAATCCAAAATTGCCACCTCTCAGCAGTTAATATTGATGCTGAAGGAAACCCAATTATTGGAGAAAATCAAGAGACAATACCTGATGATATAAATACGCTCCTTTATACAATAATTGAACATTTCATTGGTTCGCCAAGTAATATTACTTCGCGTATACATGATCAATTAACAAATCTTAGGTGTCCAACATTAAGTGATTTTAATTGGTATAAGAATATATTCTTATCCAGAGTAATGTCAAGGGAAAATAGTAATCAACCCTTTTGGAAAGAAAAATTCATAAATGGATTACCCAATCTTTTTGCCTATAAGATAAGGACAGTCCTTAGTAATGATCTAGGAAATATAGACTATGATAGTCTAACATATGGAACCATAATTACAATAATACAAAAGGAAGGATTAAAGATGTGTGTTGATATGAAAATCAACAAACAAATTAAAAAAGAAAGTAAAACTGCTAAATATGAGTTAGGTAATTTTTGTGAGCAATACGGTTTACCCTTTATTGCCCCTTCTCAAAAGAATAGAAAACATTCTCATTTAAACCCTAGAAGGTCTCATCAGCCCTATAGGAAAAATTACCACAAACATAAGAATACAAATTCTGATCAAAACTTTTCTAAGAATAAAAACTTTTCTAGAAATAAAAATTATCCAAGAAAAATGTTTAATAAAAAATTTGATAAGACTAATATTACGTGTTTCAAATGTGGCCAGAAAGGTCACCTTTCAAATACTTGTCAAGTCAAGAATAAAATTAATCAATTAAAAATTTATGAAGAAGATAAACAAGAATTGTTTAGAATCTTAGAAACAATAGATTATTATGACAGTAATAGTGAAGATTTAGGAGAATATGAAACCCATGAATCCTCTGAAACTGAATCTTTCAGTTTCGATAGTGATTCTCCTAACATCACTATGGGGTGTAGGGATAGTTGTTGTCCAATCAATGCCCTAAATAAAAATGAAGAACAAGAAACCCTCTTGTTAGATTTAATTTACAAAATTGAAAATCCTGAATTAAAACAAGAATACCTTGAAAGACTTAAGAAAATAGTTTTAAAGAAAGAAAGTACGAAATCTAATAATAATAATACTGCAAGTCTTTCACAGACCCTTGAAAAATTCAATAAGATAAAAGGAAAAGAAAAGGAAGTTACCTTACAGGAACTTCAAAAATAAATTAAAGATATTAAAATTGGAATAAGAGATTTGAAGAATTCAAACAATAAAATAAAAGAAGAATTAAATCTTTTAAAAATAAAAAATCTAATTAACAAACAAGAATTGTGCGAACCTAGTAAATTACTAATCTTGGATAATGAGGGTGAAGAACCCATAAACTATCAAGAATGTGATGAATATTTCATCAAAATCCTCAATCATATAAAAATCAAAAAATGACATATAATGGTTAGAATAATCATTCAAGATTTTGATTTTACCACAATGGCTCTTGTAGATTCAGAAGAAGATTTAAATTGTATGCTGGAAGGTCTAGTTCCAACCAAGTACTTTAGGAAGACAAAAGAATCATTGTCCTCTGCTAATGGTACTCGTATGCATATTATAATACCCATAGTTCATATTTGCCAAGATAATGTATGTTTTAAAACATCATTTGTCTTAGTAAAAAATATGACTGACAAAATTATCTTAGGTCTACCATTTATTGCTCTGTTATATCCATTCTCAACAGAGTATGATAGAATAATTACCTATGTCATGAATAAGCCAATAAAATTTAAATTCCTCTCTTTTCCCAGTAATGAAAACTTAAAAACTTTAAAAGAAAAATCTATCTCAAAATCAATAAATCTCATTTCCTGTAAGGAAAAACAATTATGTTTTTTACAAAATGAATTAAAATTTAACAGAATTGAAGAACAGCTTCGAAATCCTATTCTTCAAAACAAAATTAAAATATTTGAACAAAAAATCTGTAAAGAATTATGTTCTGATATTCTCAATGCTTTCTGGCACAGAAAGCAACATACTGTCAATCTTCCCTATGTTAAAGGATTATATGAAAAGAATATCCCAACAAAAGCAAGACCAATTCAGATGAATTCAGAAATGCTTGTGTTTTGTAAAAAAGAAATTACAGAACTTCTCAATAAAAATATTATTAGAAAAAGCAAATCCCCTTGGTCCTGCTCAGCCTTTTATGTCCAGAAGGCCAGTGAAATTGAACGAGGAGTTCCTCGTTTAGTAATCAACTACAAACCCCTTAATATTGTTTTAGAATGGATAAGATATCCAATACCAAACAAAAGGGATTTAATAAATAGACTTGGAGATGCAGTAATATTCTCTAAATTTGATATGAAATCTGAATTTTGGCAAATCCAGATAAACGAAAGTAATAAATACAAAACAGCATTTGTAACTCCATTTGGCCATTATGAGTGGAACGTAATGCCTTTTGACCTTAAAAATACTCCTAGTGAATTTCAAAATATAATGAATGAAATCTTTAATCAATTTACTGATTTCTCAATTGTTTACATTGATGATGTTATTATTTTCTCGAAAACAATAGAACAACATTGGAGGCACCTTGAATCATTTGTTAGGATAATAAAATAAAATGGTCTAGTTAACTCTGCAAGAAAAATTAAATTATTTCAATATAAGATTAGATTCTTAGGATTCGAAATTCACCATTCTATAATCAAGTCAATTGACAGGGTAATACAATTTGCTGACAAATTCCCCAATGAAATACTAGATAAAACACAATTACAAAGGTTTCTAGGATCTTTAAATTACATATATGATTTTTACAATAAAATGAGAATTGATTGTAAGCCTCTCTTTGACAGGCTTAAAAAGAATCCTCCTCCTTGGACAATTGTCCACACTGATTTAATCAGAAAAATGAAAACCCATGTTAAGACATTTCCTTGTCTTGGCATTCCCACTGATAATTCCTTTAAAATTGTCCAAATTGATGCCTCTGAAATTAGATATGGAGGCATCCTATTACAAAAGATTTCCCCAGAAGCACCCGAACAGATTGTTAGGTTTATATCTGGAACATGGTCTCAATCACAAACTAATTAAAATACTATTAAGAAAGAAATTTTATCTGTTGTTTTATGCATACAGAAATTCCAAGATGACTTGCTAAATCAAAAATTCTTACTAAAAATTGATTGCAAATTTGCTAAGCATGTTCTAGAAAAGGATGTTAAAAATATAGCCTCCAAACAAATCTTTGCTAGATGGCAATCTATACTTAGTATATTTGATTTCAATATTGAATTTATTAAAGGAATTGATAATTCAATCCCTGACTTTTTAACACGTGAATTCCTGCAGGGGCAACAAAAGGATGGGGTCTAGGCCCCAAGCTTCTGGGAAAATGACCAGAGGAGAAACCTCCACACATCAATTGGCCCTTAAGGCCCAAATCAAAGAGGAGTCTTCTACTCCTAGAAATACCCAGTTAACGGTTCTTGGGTCTACCAGACCTAATTATCAAAATGCTTTGGTCAATCAATTTGACCCATTTGTAGTTTCTAAACCTTTTGACCCACACTTGGTCATCAACCAACCATTAACCAGTTATAGAAAGTCTTCTCCTTATTACAGAAAAACCCCCAGTAAAAATCTATTCTATATTGAACACCCATTCACCCATTCCAAAAATCCGATAGAAATAGTGAAGGCCCATTTCCTTCCTGATTCCCATTTTGTCCCTGGACACAAGGACAAAACCCTTAGTTTCTATAGAGATATTCTCCTAGAAAGAAAATCAATAAATATCAAACCAATAAACAGTGCAAAAAGAAAAATCATTTACCATTCATTCTATATCCTCAAAATAATAACTTTGGAGGAATGGAAAATCCATCCCTCAGGGTTAAAACCACTTTTAAATAAAAAATAATATAATTATTTTGATTATATGATGCATGGCAAATAATTTTCTTGCATCAAAATAGTGAATTTAACCACTCTTGGTTTTTAAATTTTGACAAAAATTTCAAAATTAATTTACCAACATGGTTTTTAAGATGGTGGTCAATCCATGGCCCTGTCTTTGAGATTTTTTCAATTGATTTACAACAAAATTATAGTTTATTTTTAAAATTATTTAAACCCTCAACGGTTGATGCCTCCTTTCCCCCAATAATTTATTTTGTAAATAAATTCAAAATCCCTTGGATCCTTAAATGGTAATACGCCATTGAAGAAGAAATCATCACCAGACAATACTATGTTAAATGGTGGGACAAATTCAATACGATAAAAATATCTGCCTCCATACATGAAGAGTTGGCAAAATCTCACCCTCAGAGAAAATCTTCCAAGCCTCTAGTGGCCTCCTTAAAAATTAGGGAACCAGGTAATCAGGCTCTACAAATTAAACAATCATCAGGCTCCTCCCAAAATTCAAAATCCACCACAAGGCCTTCTTCAAAAGGCAAAAATAAGTCTAAAAATTGAAAGAAAAGTAGGAGTTAATACAAAAAATGCTCCTCCTTCTGGAAAATTCTAGTTCCAACTCTAAATCCTCAGTAGGATCAAGTCACCCAATCAAAAATAAAAAGAGTCAATCTCCACCTCAAAAATCAAAGGGAAAATCTCATGTGCGCTCTCTTCCCCGATGGGCCCATGATCCCTTCCAAGATTCTCAAGACCCTTTTGAGGATGTGGACCTCAGTGAAGATGAATAATTTCATTATTGACAAAATGCCAATAAGATAATTAAACAATCATGATCAAAAGCACAATGCAATGACCATCATGTCCTTCAACACAATCTAAGGACGAGATCAGGATAACAATTATCCGTCAATAAGACATTTAAGCAATCATAATCAAAAGCACAATGCAATGACCATCATGCCCTTCAAATCAAAGGACGAGATCAGGATAACAATTATCCACCAACAGTCTCAACCAATCATGACGACTACAAAGGACTTCGTCTACTAACAAATTCTTTGTAATTTGTCTCTTTATAATCATTGTACTTTTTACTATTCTTAGTCAAATGTAAAATATTTTTACTTTTGTAGAATAGAATAGTTCAGGTAAGTGATGGGTTCCCGGTGAACTCCACTTTCCTTAGCTATAAATAGGTAGCCTCTCCCATTTGTGAATCAGAACTCGTTTTACAACTCTTATTATTTGAGAGCTAAAAGCTGTTTTGTCAAACAAAGCTTTCTTCTTCTACTCCTATTTTGTAAATCTTTTCTTCTTTTTTCTTCAACATAAATTAGTGAGCGGGAGCACTAGTTTATTGTTGCAAATAAACTCTGTTTGTGTAAGTCTTTAATCTTACACCTCAATACAGTAACT